>OZ037730.1:9442130-9781686 GCA_964035505.1 Watsonalla cultraria
AGTTGTTAGACAGAAAAAAGTCTAATTTCTTTAGTAGCTAGATTTGACTAATTACTTTGGACAATTCACACAATGGATATCTTCATAAATTTAAGCCTATGTATTCTGACGTATATGCTAAGTTATTGTGAAGTTTTATTAACATCCATTCAGCAGTCTTTTGCGTAGAGAAACAAAATACATCCATACATACAAAGTTTCGCGTTTATAACATTTAGCAGGAGAAAGGATAGTAGGAGTATTCCTATATTAAAATAAACTTATGAGGAGTAGCGTTCATAAATGCAAATAAATTGAACTCAAATCGGTGTCTCTCGGGATCGTGCCAAGAAGGCCGGCAGCATTACCACGTTGAATAGCAATGCTGATTCTCTGAGCGAGAAAAGCCCCAGCTCGCTTGTCGCGAGAGGCTTCTACCAGACGATTTGTAGGCATACAATGAGTAAGTAAAATTCAAATTTTTTTGATAAGTAAAGTACTTTCATATCTTCAGAATGGCATGATTGTACGGGATTATGAATGTTATAATATCACCGCGTTTCGAAGGTTACTTTTACTGAGAAGAACCCGCCAAATAACATAGGTTTAAATAGTGTATCGTTCGGTATGAAAAGTAGGTGTTGTCACACCCTTCTGGGAAAGCATGACCTCACCTATTAGTAACTCTATACAATAAATACTTACTAACCTTACCCTCCACGTGCGATAGAAGTTTCAGCTATGTTCAGGCACCTTGGACAAATATATGAAAATATGCGTTTCTGGTTGTTTGTGAATTACGTATGGTTATTAGATGACACTAATAATATAAAATAAAAATAAAAACTAGCTTCTGCTCGCGACTTTGTCCACGTGACAATAACCCGCGATTGGTTTGCTTACAGCCTTCCTCGATAAATGGGCTATCCTAACACTGAAATTATTTTTCAAATCGGACCAGTAGTTCCTGATATTACCGCGTTGAAGCAATTAACAAACAAACTCTTCAGCTTTATATATTAGTATAGAAGTATAGATATTAAGAAGGTATCAGTTTGAAACGGCAAGATACAATTGATTGCGTATTTTTTCGAAAACATTGATTTTTTAGGTCTATAAATAAAAACTCAACTATTAAAAACATTAACAAATAGTTAAAGCAACAGTATTACAGCTATATATCGAATATACGCGTGAAAGCAGCCCAAATAAATCAGCACAACATTAGCAGCTTTTCAGGCGAACTGTCCCAAACTACGCAAATTGCGTAACACACTCCGCTTTAAAATGGAGTCATAAATAAAAAGCCTTATCGCAGCCACAACAAATGAAAGAATACCCCCTTCAGGGAGACCTAGGGGTGCCGGCCCTCCCTTCTTACAAGTCCTCTACATTTATAACTACAAGTTGCGGCTCCATTCCAAAATAGACTGTATTTTTTGGTAGTAAGATCACATTTTGTTTGCAAAGAGGGATCTTTCCGCCTCCTTCGATCACCTCGGTTTCTGATCGGAGGTAGAGTTGAGTGGTTCGATAAATGTTAGAGGGAATGAATTGGTGTAAGGAGGGTGTCTTTCATGTTCTGTGCTATTAGGGTTGCCAATACCCCCTAGTTACTTGGATATAAGGAGTTTAGTTACTTACCTTATGTTTGCATTCAGTTATCTGTTTATCATGTAATTTATTGGCTGAATATTATGAAGTTTATTATTTAATAAATAACCTTTTCATTAACTTATGTAGGGCTATCTTTTTCTAACTATAAACAGGAAAGTTAACCTAAACTACACTGTCTAAATATTTATTTCACATGGCAAATTAACGGGCAGTAGTTTCTATAAATAATATGTCTGGTTTATTGTATGGACATTGCTTTCAATAATGTATTGATAAGGGTTGGTAAAAGAAACGTTATTATTTGCAAGCAAGTTAAATGTAACTCTAAAAGCCCTTTTCTGATTTAAAAGTGTACCAGCCCTATAACTTTACATAATATTTGGACAAATTGCTAAGGTTATCGCTCCGATTTCCTCGTTTCAAAGCGGATTTTATTCTCAACCCAATTTGCAAGATTCTGTTTGTCAACGACGACTTCCTTGCTTTAATATAACTTACTTATTCGTATTTATTGTAAATAGTTCAACACAGTTTTACAGATATCGATAAACCTCTATTTGAAAGCGACCTGTGCTTTTACTTATACTTACTTTAAGGTAGGTTAGGTTATTAAGGTAGTAAGGTTATTAGACTAGCTTGCGCCCGCGGCTTCGTCTGGATGGCAGTAAGATTAGCCATACAAACTTTCAACTTTAAATTTCATAATTTTTTTACGCCAAATTTAGAATAAAATTGTTGACTCATACATATCATCAAGAACACTTGAATTGTTATGCCATTTCTAAGTCCAGAAATGTGCGTTAATGTATAAATCAGTCAGTCAGGACTTTTAATTGTATATCTATCAAATCAAATCAAATCAAAAAGTTTTATTCAACATAAGGGACACTTGGAACACTTATTGAACGTCATTTCTCTTACGCTAACTTAGGTTAATTTACTACCGTTTCCAAAAGTAAGCCTATAGAAGATGTTTGCATTCGTTTTTGTTTGAACGATTCAGAATACATTTATCTATATAAATATTATAAAGAGGAAAGATTTGATTGCTTTTTTGTTTGTTTGTTTGCATTGAATAGGCTCCGAAACTACTTTACTGATCTTAACAATTCTTTCAGCAATGGATAGCTACATCATCAGTGAGTAACATAGGCTATATTGTATCCCCGTACTCCCACGGGAACGGGAACAACGCGGGTGAAACCGCGTGTCTTCCGATAGTGTAACATAATGCTTTTTTTGTGTTCAAATAATATACTTATAACTAATATTATTATAACCGCGTGGAATTTACAGTAACGCGTTTTTGAAACTAAAATACTCAAGTCATAAGGTATAATTAAATAAAACGTAACACATTTTTACTAACCGTTTATTTCAACCACATTAGGTGGAGCCTTCACTCTCGCACTATGAAGTGAACTAATTTACAAGTGGTTTATAATAATGTTAGCTATTATGACAATTTAACATTCTGTAGTATTTTTGGTGTGTTAAGTGGAATCGTACTTTGCTGTTTTACCCAAAATAATACTTAAATATCTATTATTTTAGCTGTCAAGTTAATATTTTTATATCATTGGTATATAGTAAAAGCAACCTTCCGAACCTGGCGGTAGCATGTATAATCCTGTAAATTGTGTCACTCTGACGATTTGAAAGTGCTTTGTATAAAGTCTAATCGAATAAAGATATTTTTGACTTTGACTTTGACTATATTTTTGAAACTTTTGTTTATTATATAGCTTACAGAGCTATGATTGTGTGAGTGTCACTTGGATATTATAATCAGCGTTTTTGTATTAATAAAACGTAGAAATATAATATATAGCGTATTACTTAGCCGTTTACAATTCAGATTGCTTAAAAATAAGACCTTTTTTCAATACAATGTTGACAAAATCACGAAAACCATGTATTTTCAAATTAATTTTGAATGTACAGCCGGCTTTGAGAGTCCATGGCCATCTTAGAATGAATATCGTTTGCACATTCAATAGTACAATAATTGTCGCTATGACGTTTTATGAAGAGAATCACGCGTATTCTGAGGCTCCGAAACTACTTGACCGATCTTGAAAATTCTTTCAGCAATGGATAGCTACATAATCAGCGAGTAACATAGGCTATATTTTATTTCCGTATTCCTACGGAAACGGGAACTACACGGGTGAAACCGCGTGACGTCCGCTAGTGACTTATACGCGACCACGACGTGACACCTCTTACTGTCATTACGCCTATTCCGATTTTTCCTTGTAGATGAGCGCGTGTGTGTGTGTGTGTCATTTCAAATGATTGTTTCAAGATTCCGCACTGCTTATAATAAGTATATATTTATTCTGTGCCTAGGATCAGTGGCGTGCATTGCATATAAGCAGGTAAGCAGAAGTTACAATTTGTGATCACTGAATACACTCGTGTTGTGCGTGTGTGTTTATGTTCGTATGTGTATCTTTACCAACACGTACGTACCTACGCCGCGTCACATAGGTATGTACTTAACCTGCCTACCTACCTACTTATTGTTCATGGCTACCCCTCTGAAAATCCAATGCACGCCCCTGTCTAGGATTTGAATTAGGAGTTAAAGCACTCTTATTGCTTATCTACCTCATTAAATAGCTTTTTTAAATATATTTTGTGATATAACAAGCATCGTACGAAACCCTTCTTATTAATATAGCTTCACGTCTATTACTTTGTGCACAGAAGCGATGTGTATCCTCGGTCAAGCTCCATTTACTATTTTGTATTATAATTTATAGGTACATTTATGTCTTATTGAAAACCATATACGCTTCTTAGGTATGACGCAATTTAGAAGTTACATCAAAGCCTCTTTTCCACATGTTTAACTTTAAATCTTGTCGTTACATTTACATAATGTAGAAAGTAATTGAGTAAATACATTTACTGTACATTAATTGAAAGAAAAACTAAAAATAGCACATCGATTTAATAAACATGTTGCAGGAATATATTTTCTGTTTAAACGACGAAATTTGGTACGACAAAATATAAGTATTATAGTTTTCAAGTTGTCATGAGTTATAATGCAATTATAATTCTTTTATAATGTTAATTTCTAGAAGCATATTCGGTTACAAATAAGAAAGTGAGCGTCAACATAGCAGGAGCAACATAACAACGTATTGCCGCTGGTCCTGCCATGCTGACGCACAGTACTGTCAGCCCAATGGTTATGGTTACATGTAGTCACATTGTTAAATTCGTTTAATATTACCGCTATTTACAAGTTAGCTTATCATTTACAATGTACATTATATATTGCGATTATTCCGTTCACAATTAAACATAATTAATCATCTTAAATAGTAACTAAAGCTATATTTACAAATTACCGTGTAGCATATAAAACAATTCAATACATAAAATAATAAAAGTTACATCATTATTTACTTGAAGTAGGGCGTTATGTAGTAGGTGCCTTCACGAGTTATGATCGCTATCCTTGAATGCGCAGAAATCATTTTATGAGTCTATAGTAAAAACTGCGTTCTCATAACACGTGACTTCACTCGTAGCATTTACTGTGAACGTGTATTGGTTAAGATTGGTTAAGCAATTAGAACGCATAATTGTACGCAACGTCACTTATTGCTGTTTATAAAGCCACAATAAATGCTAGATAGATAGCACAGTAGAGCTACCACCCGACACTATTGACATACTTTATTTCAAAAACTATTGCCATATTTGTGGATGCAAAAACCACTTGTACAATACGATTAGGGCAAGTTTAGTCGGTCATGAAAGTATTAAGGTCGAATAACATTTGCACATAATAGGTTAAGGTGTATTGTTATTTGCACATTAAATGTTACTATTGTCGCTATGGTATGAAACAAGTAGGTTCGAATGTATTCCAAAATTGAACCGTATCGGTAGGTTTTGTTTTGGTAAAATTTCCACGACTGAGATTTGATATTATGATATTATGTTATGTTTGAATAAACTTTTAGAACTGAAATCGGAAAAATATTCTAAAAGAATCTTTATTCTTTCAATGTAATGCATTTAATTGCTCTGGAACAAATTATATTAATTTTCACTCATAAACTGAATAATAATGAGAAAACGTTAGTTGAAATGCCTTTGTTTTAATAGAAACATTACTGAGATCGATAGGTATGAAGGAGTTTTTAAATATGATACTTGTATTACCAGGCTCACGTAAAACAAGCGAATTGATGAAAGAAAATGAATTATAAATCATATCGCTACCTACCTATAGGATAGTTGGCACCGATACTCAAACTCCGTACAATGTACACCGTTACATCACTAAATACAATGTAAAATCTATCGTTACAATAAATTACTTAATCATCACATGACTACTTTAGAATATTTACAGTTAAAAGTGATAATACGCAAAGTTTATCGGTTGACTGTCATCGCCGTGCGCGTCATGTCTGTCCTCTGTCACTTCCCTGTCCTCTGTCACTCTGTGGTCTGTCACTCTGTGCTCGGCCTCCTGTCTGTCGTCGTATTTCCTCACTTGCCAGTTGGAGAGATCGCAGGGCGTCTCGTCCTTACAGAACCGGTAGTCGGGCTGTTGGTAGAAGTAGTCGACTCGATCGATCGGCGTAGTGTTGTGATCGACTTTGTTATCGATAGGGTAGTGTGTGGCGCGGGTAGGACCGGCGCCGGGCTCGTGGGATCACTGTCGATGGTGGACTTGGAGGTGGGACTGGAGGCCTAGCCGCGGCCTCTTGGCCTCCTCCTCGTCGCTGCACTGGTCCTCCGCCGGCTCCTGGTCGTCGCACTCTTCGCCCAACTCTTCTTGTTTACGTTTCGCGGTCGCCATTTCTGCCGCGTGCTTTTTCCGCCATTTCGTTCTTCTGTTTTGGAACCATACCTGGGGAAAGAGAGTTTAGAGTTATTTTAAATTGAAGTATCGAGTACACAATGTGAGGTTATTAATGAATAAACAGGCATGTGACTTGCATGATACATGGCAATATAGGAGTTTTATATAGTAAACACGTTGCTACTCTGCTACCGGGTATCTTTTAGGATTTAGCCCTCGTTTCTATTGTTGTGAAACTTATTAATGGTCAAACTGACGTGTGGTTTGCATGATACATGGCAATAGAGTTTTACTTAGTAATAATGTTCTGTGGATTCCGCCCTCACAAGAAAAGAAAAAACGTAATAACTGTCGCATCTTTGAGCCACTAAGTCGTTATTAGTTCCAGGTGTCTGTATGTGGCAGGCGTAACTATCCTGCTAATTTCCACAAGTCGTAATACACACGAGAACATGATATTTAAGACAAACAATTTCCAAAAACATTTCGGTAGAGCAACACAAACAAAGGTGTTCACATCGCAGCTAATTCTGCACTAAATAGGACCTTATGTTTGTTCGAGAGAAAGCCAAATATAAAGAGCGGGCAAACAATTTTCAGCACCATGTGAACCTAATCTCCTTTGCGACATCATAATGCCTAATTAAATACCGCCTTACGAGTCGCAACACAAACTCTGGCCCGTCTCTCTCCCTCCCCACTAAGCCCACGTCGCGAGATAAGGATGGAGATAGTAGCCATGTTCAGCGGTAATTAAGGGTCGTTTTGCAAATTACACGGTACTTAACCAGCCATACAACGCTCATTAATCACGGGTGCGGCGTCTCTTTTTCTCACAAGAAATTAATGACTTGGTGTCTCTTTCGCTCGGGTGGGGTAGGTAGGAGTTTAATTAGGTCATAAATAGGTTTTCATGATTAGAGTGTCGATGGTAGGGCAGATGTCGTCGTTATGGATGGAAGCACGAATTAGGTATCTTTTGGAGATCGTTGCGGTTTTATTATTGAGAGTTTTGTCTTCGGTATTGATGCCATTTTTATTCGACATATTCTGGACTTTATGCTTTTAGGTAAATTCATAGAGCGTGTATGAACAAAGGATAAATATATTGGTGTATGTGAAAATAGTGATGGTTTTGATTTCTATAAATCGAACTTGATATTTTGATAGGGGTAGACTTTTCAGGCTAATGTATGGACTATACAAATATCGTGTAGATGTGATGTGTGAGCACACTGGAGCTGGTATTATCTATGGTAAGCAAAAGTTGAATAAACTAAATTAACATAAGTTTTGAGAGTAGTAGACTTGCCTTGCAAGCGACGCAATTTCCTACCAAAAAGCATTAAAAAAAAATAGAGTGTAATGGAACCACGAGCCTTATGGTGAAGGAAAATATAGTGAAGAAACCTCTTCATCTTCGGCGAAAAGAAGGTCACACCCCTTCTGGGACCCTTCTGGGAAGGCGTGAGTTTCCATACATAAGTGTAATAGTATTAACACGTGTTTAAAGCTGTTGTTGATTCGCCAATCAAAACACTCAAGCCGCGTAATAATTATAGTAATGGGATCGTTACGTGTAAAGCGTCTATAACAATTAAATGTAACGATTCGTCCAACGATGGCTGCGGCGGCAGGCGTTGTAAATATGGCTCTATTAAATATTAAACCTCGCTCAGTAATACCAAGACCCTTGCAAACAATTACTTAGGCTCTTGCTGACGGTATTTAATAAGTGAGATTTTTGCTGATCTTACAAAACTTATTTAATGAAAAGATTAGGTTTATAAATGTGGCGGAAAATTTATCGTTACGTCTTTTAACATTATTCGTTTTTATAAAATGATAACCGTTAAAATAACACCTTATCGACTCTTACTTTATACTGTTTATGCAATGAATTTATATTTTAAAAAAATGCACTTTGAAATCGTTGTCTTGCCTCAGCACAACGTGGTTCACCTACAGGTGATTTCATCATTAAGTATTTTATATTTGTTTTTTTTTATATAAAAGATAAACATGCAAATACATCCTAATTGATTACTGCTTTTAAATTATTTAAAATTAATTAATATGTAAAAAAATGCTCTTTAAAATTCGACTGTTACCGTTCCCCAGCACTAGGAGGCTCGCCTGAAGATGTGTGAAGCAAGGGATTAGTGTTGTAACAGCGTTTGTAACGATACTTTGATAGCCACCACTTTGCCTGTATATTAATTATGCTCTTCGCAAGTCCCGGTGCCGTACACTGCCGGAATAAATATTGGCACTTTCCCATATTTCTTTACTCGTGTAACGATGTGTA
This sequence comes from Watsonalla cultraria, assembly GCA_964035505.1. Classification (NCBI taxonomy): domain Eukaryota; kingdom Metazoa; phylum Arthropoda; class Insecta; order Lepidoptera; family Drepanidae; genus Watsonalla; species Watsonalla cultraria. The sequence goes on from OZ037730.1 coordinate 9,450,872, forward strand.
TATAGGTAAGCCTTTGTTAGATTAGATTATGACTGAATTGAAGGCTGGATATTTATTAGCTATAGTTAAATGATTGAAAATGATCATTAATCGATTTGAAAAGCTATGTGAAAGCAATCTTAACAATTTTATAAATAGGAAATATTTACAGAAAAAAATAAAAATTAATTTCGCTTTTAAAGTAAGACAAAGTGCAGTTAAGAATTGTTAATTTTTTATCTTTTGACATTTTCGAGTTGAATTTATTTTTGCTTTGCTATATTGAATGATAGGGAGTGTATGTTTTGAACACCGTCAACTTGGCAAGTTTGACACATGATAGTGTATTGGAATTTGAATTTCTAATTAACATCCCTTAACATGTTGTCGTGATACTCACGCTGCACTAACTCAACTAGAATGTATCTTATATATTTAAGTCCAAAAGATAGCAATTTACTTATTATTTCGAATCATATCTTCGCTTTCCTAAAAAAGGTATCCGAAAGGTTAGAGTAGTAGGTAGGTATTAAAAATCACTTTTCACTGAAGATGCTTAGTTGCCAACGTGACAGATGGTGAGTTTATAGCCGTCTCAAGCGCTATAAATATAAAGTGCCATTATATACAAATTTTTGAATAGATATTCTATATTATAGATATAGAAAGCAAATTTACTACGTAATTATTTTTATGCTACATATACCTAACATCAAAACAGGTTTCTTCTATGAAGCTTTATCAATCTTTCCGTGAAATAAAATACCAATAATAATAAAGTAAATCGCAAAATATCCCAAACAAAGCGTTACGTTTTACAACCTTTCACATACTAATACTGAGTAAGTAGTAAAAGTAAATCAGCCGATACATACAAGATATACTACCGCCAAATTACGTAGGACTCCGACAACAATGCCTGCTACGCAATAACTATCTCACAACTATGTACCAATGACTTTTTAAGAAAGCTTGGTTGTAGTGTCACATTACGAGATTTCCATTGGAGGCAAAAATCTTAAGGCTAAACTAAAATAAACTATGTAATATTAAATAAATTTTATGTTTTTGTAATTATCATTGTTTACTATGTAATAAAATGTACATGATGCCAGCTGTGTTACGTGCCGGTTCTTCTTAGAAGGTTAGTTTCCGAACCAGTGGTCAATTCTTCGATATTCATGAGTGCCTTACCAGGGCCTAAGCTGATAAATCATTTTTGAAAATTTATAGAGTCAGCGGTCGACACAACATCTCGCACATTAGCCGCATATTTTTAGACATCTGTAAAAATTCAAAATACTAATATTTATTGTTCAAAAAAGAACATTTTGAAACATTGTTTGGTACACTCGTCGAACGTCATTTTTAAGACTAATTTATTCTTATTGTATCCCTTCGTTTAGTTGGGATCCTTTTGTAGAGGCGTGTCAAAGAAGTTTGTATCAACTTGGGGAAGGCAGCCCTCTTTATAGTTCTTCATATATTGGTGGCTATAAAAAAATGTAAGCGAAAACAACACAATAGTAATTTATACTCATTATCATCGGCCCATTTGGTTTTATTGTTGACAAACTTGATGTGCGGAAACTCGCTTCTGTTTTATTGCCTAGTCTCTGTATTTGTGAGCTATTCCACTGATTAATGTACTTAGATCATAATATCGTATTGTATTATATTACATGTGTGTTCATTTCTCTAAGGCAACAATAACAATACAAAATGTAGCGTCGATTTTTAGCACCAGATTTTTTTCGGTAATGACATTCTGATCGTTATAGTAAAAATAAGTCAGAGATAGTTTGTTGTATTTTCTTTTTAACTATTTAAGTAAAATATAAATATTTTTCTAGGGAATAAAAAGTTGATTATATATACAAGGTACTTAAACTTAATTACAAGTAGAATTCTTGGCCCAAATCGGTGTCTCTCGGGATCGTGCCAAGAAGGCTGGCAGCATTGCCACGTGGAATAGTTTATTTTTAGTTCTTATTTTATTTTATTTTAACTTATTCTAGGAATTAAAATGTATGCTAATTATACTTTTTAAACTATTTAAGACGTTGTCAATGTTCAAAATTAGAATTAATAGAATCAGGTGTATGGTTATAAAAAATATGAAATGTTAGAATGGACCACCTGTATACTGGACCGCACTTCATATTATTATTTGTATATTTGTGACAACGGAATATATTTTATACTAGCTGTGCCCCGCGGTTTCACCCGCGTAGATTAATTACCATACTGTTTTTTTTTAAATTAGCCTAAAACAGTCCTAGAAACATCACTTATCTGCCCGTGAAAGTCCCGTTAAAATCCATCCAGCCGTTTAGGCGTGATGCCGTGACCAAGGGAAATGGGGATTCATTTTTATATATAAGATTTTCTTTAACCATTAAATGCCACATAATTTCGCAAATTTTTCCTTTTTGGCATTAGATGTATCATAAATTCTACAAGAACTGAACACAAATAAGTAAGTACCCAGTTGCTTGTTGTAAGTGAGTCTCAAAGTTCCATCCCTTCTAATACTTGGAGTGGAGCCCTCACGGCAAACATCCCGTATGTTTATTATTATATTTTACGGCCCTTTCTCGCCATTCATATTATTACTTATAATATTATTTTCCAGTCTTTCCCTATCTTACCCACCCCTCTTCAATTACTTAAGTGCTTCAAGACTAACCACTCTGCATACAGTTGTCTCTCTTTAACCTGTAATGTTTGTGTTCCCGTCCCGCTCTCGCGAATGGGGTAATTATGTGTATAACTATTTTTATACTTGAGATAATGTTCGTTCAGTGGCTGTGAATAAAAAGTTGTGCCACCATTTTGTGTCATTGGCGTAACTTTTGCTAGAGGTGTAATTGCGTATTTTGCGAAATGGAACTGGATTTTACATACTTTACATAATTACTGAGAAGTAAATACATATGCTTCGCCTGTATATCCCGAAGGGGTAGGCAGAGGTGCTGTAATAACAACACCCACTTGTCACACAAGATGATCAAGTGCCAACGTGACAGATGGTGAGTCTATCGTACGTCTTTGAATTACTTCTTAGACTAGTAAATTATATTTTGAATATTTATTGAAATAAATTTAAGTTGATATTGGCAGAGTTCTTCCATAACTTGACGGCACCGTTGGTATAGTGATTAGTATACCTGACTGCTACAAAAGGTGTCGCGGGTTCGTTTCCCGCGTCAGGACAAATATTTTACGATAATGCGCTTTTTGTGTTTGCCTTGTACAAAAATACAATTTACCAATAATTATTGTACATTAAGTACAAGGTTTGTATTATAATACAAGCTTTGCTTAGTTTTGTATTAGATAGCGCTTTACCACATAATGACCGAACTTTATTATTATATTATCATAACATCATATTATTCAATTTAGAAAGCAAAAGTTAAATTAATTTTGTTAATAAAATATTTTCGATATAGTAACCTACTTTTATGAATGAATATCTTCCTAGTAATAATAGCCACATGCTAGTCACGTTTGCTCGCAGTTTGTTAGCATACCGTTGATTTATTCCATGATATCGACAGCACATGATTGCTCTGTGTATTACACTGAGCTGAGGCGGACTATGTATATGTGAGTGATCAATGTACTACAAATATTAATCCGTCGTTGGTCCTTGAAGTTTATTATATAGTAGGATATTTATCTATGTAAGTACGTCACTGTACCACTGAACGGTTAGACCTATTTTGAAGGTTTTTGAGTGTGTTTATAGGTCCCTGAATGAGATTAACAAACTTGGTTGGTGGCACTGTGATGTCTGTCTGTGTGTAGGTTGATACTAATTCTCAGTAAAAGCAACCTTTTGAACCTAGCGGTAACAAGACATGTATAATCCTGTATAATGTAAATTTTAAAGAAAATATATTTTTGTGTTTGAGTTTAGTATTGATAGGTATTGTATCTTACAGACGCCGCCAGCAATATGTATTTCACAAAAATCGCATCAATTTCAAAGTTTGACTTATTGTTTTAACATCATTATATTATTAATGTTACTAAGTGATATTCTTCCCGTTTTTTGTAACATTTTCTATTGGTTTTTCGCTTTTTTTGGTCCTAGCTTGATGTTATGTTAAGCTTAAAGCCTTCCTCGATAGATTAACTTCAGTTCTTGTAGTTAGCACACAAAAAACTCTTCAGCTTTATATTAATTATAGATTTCATACACTCATTTGTATGCCTTGAAACGAAACAGAAAAATACCTATTTATTTTACCAAAAAAAAACTCATAACCAATCACCCGATATCGCGGTGTCACTGAGAATAAATGTACTTGCGTGCAAAAACTCGGGGTCACATCCATTTGTTATCCATTTGTGTGTGTGTGTACCCGTGGTCCATTAATAACGGGACTTATCCGGTCTCATCTCGCACGTTACTGCTTTCCGCGCATCGCGGTAAAAAACCGCGCCGCTTGTCCGCGCGGATTTATTGCCCGGGATTATACACGCGATAAATAAAATACTTCTAATGCTTCCATCTATTACCAGGTGCTCGGATTGCTACCTGGTGGCCAATAATATATATACAAATGAATCCCAATTTTCCTTTGGTCACGCCATCACGCGTGAATGGCTACACTGATTTTAACGGGACTTTCACTTGCAGATAGCAGAGAGCCTAGTGCGCGTTTTTCACCGCCGCCGCCACAAGTCACCGCGTCGACGTAAACTCAGATTTGTATAAGATCGGAACAGCGCCTCTGTCGGCCTAAAGATGACACTATTGTGAGCCCATACAAATCTGCGTTTACGTCGACGCGATGACTTGTGACGGCGATATTAAGAACACTCGCACTAGACACTCTGATGTTTCAAGGAATGAGTTACGCGGATTCAATCAACTGAGCAATTGCATGATTTGCAGGAGATCGAGGTTTCGAATCCTACCCTGTGATACTTAACTATTTTAAGGATTGATAACTTATCTAATATCTAATAAATAACATGACAAATAATCAGTTACGTGATTTATTACCGACCGATTATCGATAAAACAGTTTGAGAACTAACCGCTATCGAGTGGTGATCGATACCAATATACGTGGGGTTTTATGGTATATTTTCAATTTGTAACGGGACGGTGTTATCGCGGGCTGATCTCGGGGAAGATGAATAGTCCTGTTTGTGCCATACCTATTGATATACTACTGTATTGGTCAGTCAGGTTACTATAGTTTACAAAACTCAGTTTTTGGATAGACATTTTGCATACTCGTCTGGTATAAATAGCTTTCTTATTTGAGCAGTCACCTGCTACGTAAGCGACGCGAGCTCGAATCCCAGCAGGGCCTGTACCAATGAGTTTTCTGAAAACTTATGTACAGTGATTTCACACCACGTGCTTTCCGGTGAAGGAAAACATCGTGAGGAAGCCTGCATATGTCTGAGAACTTTCATGTGTCTGAATAGTAATTTAAAGACGTGTGCATAGTGCCTGAAACGGAAATTGACTCACTATCTGTAACGTTGGCACTTAATCATCTCCGGTGAAATGTGGGTGTTGTTATTACAACACCTCTGTCTACCTCTTCGGGGAATACAGGCGTGAGGATATGTATGTATTTATAATTTAGAATCGTCAGCAATCGTTTTTATGTGAGTTAGGGCAATGCAGATCATCAGTAAGGTTACATTCGTGAAGGTGCTGTGCTATTCTTGCTTGCAACTTTTGCAACCTAATGGAAATTAATTCATTTGTATTTTTTTAACGTAGTTAATACGCATTTCAATATTACGAAATTGCTTTAAAATGATAAGGACCAAGTTCATAAACTGAGTTAAAACAAACTTATGATGACAGTTCTGAAATTCATTGCAAGAATTTACTAAAGTATATTGTCTTTATATCAAACTCGCACATTAGTAATCCCCAGTAATCTGTGGTAATCTATGTTTACACCACTAAACCGTAGTTAGGTTATTTTAAAATGCACCCTGTCCCGATAAGGGACGCGTGTAATGCCTCATTTAAATTTAAATCGCAACTAAGCTCGCCTTGATTGTATCTCATACAATCACACACATCATTATGGAACAAGGGGTGATTGGCGACTGCGGGCCTATTCGGGAAATTACGCATAAACGGGACAAATTGGAGACGAAGTTTTAAGAAGACCATAATTTTATGACGGGGTAAATTGACGAGATGAGGATAAAAATATGAAATGCTATATTTTTTGTGAGATTTCATTTATCATACGTTTTATTTATATCAGAATGGGATGGATAAGCTGATTTTATTTTTGAATATGATAACAAAGTCTTTATTCTACTTAACAGACTTTCTTAGGCTAAGTCAAAAATGAAGAGTTGATTGTAATTGAATTCACATTTTTTTGAGTACTTGAATAAAAATACTGCGAGAATGAGTTATATATGACTGCCCATTAGTCTGTTGGCCAACTGCCTAAGAAATATACAACAAAACAATACATTATATATTATTGCTTTAATTAAATATTACAATGCCAGTAGAGTTTCATGCTGTTGTCCTATCCGTGGGCTTAAATTTAATAAATTCCTTTTATTATTAATCTGCAAAAATCTGTCATAATGTTAACAGTGTTAACATCATCGTAATAGTCGCACCCGTGACTGAATGCCACGTCATTTGCCACCATGTAACAACATGGACACGCGACTGATAAGGGCGCGCGAGCCAGTTTAAACTTTCAAGATTCCGCACCCGATACTAGAGATTGAAGGATTTACCCTGATGGGGGGTTGCTTGATGAATGCGCTTCATTTATCCTTATCTTACATATATTAAGGTAATTTTGAGCCGTTGAATATATATTGGGGTAAGTAGGGTATTGAAATGTTTTCGACGAATGCAAAATGTTGAGTTGAGAAGAACGTATGGCGAAGGATTGATTGATGAATGAAGCAAATAACTTATAACGGTTGTAAGCGTGGAATAGTGTATTTTGTACCTTACCTACAAAGATCTGGGACCTTACCATGACTTGAATAATAGTTTGACTCATATTTTATAGCAATACTAATGAAGTTTATATTGTATTGATGAAATGTACATGATGCCAGCTGAGTTTCTTACCAGTTCTTCTCAAAAGGCTAATTTTGGAACTAGTGGTCAATTCTTCAACGTTTATAAGTGCCTTACCAGAGCCTAAACTGAAATCATTTACATTTTCATTCATATTATGGGACAGATGTATAGGACGTGTATAAATCTGTCACTTTCACACAGTAATATCATCGCAATAAGAATTCATGGTTGGGGTCTTAGGACTCGGTATAATGTACGTATTCACGGTATTAATTGCTTGACTTTTTCCAAAGTAGACAAAGATCCTAAAGGAAACGGATTTAATTAAAACAAATACGAAAAAGTTAAAAATTAATTAAGAACGAACTTACAAATTAAAAGAAAGGTAACTTCCATTAGTCACGGAATGAGACAAAAAAGTCGCATTGGACGTTCCATCAAAAAATCTGCCTATTTCATTAGCTAGGCGAAAGTTTGAACAAAAATCTTGGTTAAGGCGTAGATTAAATCATAAGTACCGTTTTAATTAATAAGGGCGGGGTGACACGGCGGAGTGAAAAAAATTAAATGTCAAAATTACAGCAAGATTCGCCTTAATTATGTCCGCGGGGGGACTAATTACATTTTCCTGATTTCCCTCAAATCTCGGAGCGAGGAGGTACGCCATTCTTAATTGCTTTACAACATTCAAGTTGATTTGAGCATGAATTTGATGCGTTTTGAAAGTGATTTAATAAAAGTCGCAACGATTATTACTTGGGTTATCGGTATTTTGAGACTTTATGTATTTGTAAGTAATGGTTTGATGTAAGCTCTAGTATTTATCCCTACTAATATTATAAATGCGAAAGTAACTCTGTCTGTCTGTTACGCTTTCCCGCTTAAACCTCTCAACCGATTTTGATGAAATTTGGCACAGACAATCTTTAGACCCTGAGAAAGGACATAGGCTACCTTTTGTTTATTAAAAATATTAGGTTTCCGCGACGAAAAGGATGCAACTAAACCTACGCGGGTGAAACCGCGGGGCACAGCTCGTAAAATAGTAACAGCCTTATTATATTTTATTAGGTGAACAGAAAAGTATTGCAATTCGTCAGAATTATTGTACAGGATTATAAATGTGACCACCGGGTTTCGAAGCTTGCTGTCATAAAAAAACATCCCAAAGTCTATTTTTTCTAACGTAAGACAATTTGAGACATTTGTGTTCAAGCTTTGTGTATGCGAATGTATTTACTTTTCACTAAATGCATATGAAAGTATACACGCTTAGGACTCTGAAAAAACAACTTTTCAAATTTTTCTGTCTGTTTGTTCTGGCTAATCTCCGAAACGGCTGAACTGTTTTTAACGGGACTTTCACTTAAGATATAAGATAGCTTTAGCCAATATTACAAGTAGTAATTTAGGCTGCTTTTATTTAAAAAACATTTAGGGTTCCGCGGGTATTAAATTAAATCTACGCGGGTGAAACCGCAGGGCACAGCTAGTAGTTTATAATAAAGAGATAGTATTGCCCATTATCTATATAGAGTGGATGGTACCCTCATAACAAACTCCAGAGTTTAACGTGAGTCATTAATTTTTTATTCTCACTCCAAGTGAACGCACAAAAAAAGGGTTCGTATTTTTTCATCACCCACCGGGGACCGAATTGGAGATAATTCACTTTATCGCTTTAATATCTCTTTGTCTTTCTAAATTTGCAAATGAGTTTTTTTAATAATGCCAAATTTGTAGCGGCGCTCGCTTCCTCTAATCCTTTTATGATTTACGGCGCCACGCGGACAGATATTTGGTTAATGAAGTTTTTTCCCTTTTCTTGTCCGTTTATTAGATTCAACCCTTAATTTTTAAAAGTTACTGTTTTCATTCAATTAAAAATTTGCTCGGTGTCTCGAAATTTAGTTTTTCTTGTAATTTGTTGCCAGCATTTTGGGTTTGGATAAAGTTTTTAGGTTATCTATACAGATAAATAAAATTAAAGTGTCAAGTGTATAATTCCAAACTAACAGCTATTCAATAAAAGCTTTCATATGCTTGTATATACGGAACACAAATCAATAAACTATTTTCCTCTGTCTGTCTGTCTGTTTGTTCCGGCTAATCTCTGAAACGGCTAGACCGATTTTAACGGGACTTTCACTGGCAGGTAGCTGATTTTTCAAGGAGTAACTTAGGCTAATTAATACTTTTATTTATTAATAATATTAGGGTTCCGCGACAATAAGGATGAAACTAAATCTACGCGGGTGAAACCGCGGGGCACAGCTAGTATAGAATATAAAAATACATCTAAATTGAACAATCCAATTACAATTCCCCAACGATTTTTGCATATCAACAGCATGCATCGTGCAATGTCGATACGTTACGGTTTTTGTCGTATTTCACCATTTTTACCGACCGCATCCATTAGTCCGCGGCCATCGATCAAAAGCACAATTCCAATTTACCTATCAGCCACAAATTCTTCAAAACGACTATCTGCAAACAATGGCAATAATTAAATTGCGCTAGATGGCGCTGGGTGGGGTGCGGCGCGGGGAATTTGCAGCTCTATAATAGTTTTATAAACAAACTAGCTGTGTCCCGGGGTTTTACTAGTGTAGAATTAATTTTGTGGGTGGCCCGCGGAATCTTTTTTTAATAAAAGAAGCCTATGATACTCCTTGTAATATTAGCTATCTGCAGTTAAAAGTGCCCGTTAAAATCGATCTAGCCGTTTTGGAGATTAGCCAGAAACAAATATAAAATAGGTTTTTAATGTGTGTCACGGACAATGTGGCCAGAAAGGGATGGCGTCACGAACAACAGAGATAGCTATTTCAATCCCAATCTTCCCTCTCCCTCTTTCTTGTAATGCGCGGTACGCGGGGCGCTAGTTGTGACCTTTAGTTTTATATAAAAATGAGCTAGCGCCCCCGTACTTTGTGTCCACTCAATTCAGCGAAAACAAGGCGAAGCTCTGCCCTAGAGCTCGCTCAAAGTAAAAAGTGTTATTAAGTGAAATGTAAAATTAAAGTGTAAATACAGTCCATTTTAAATAAAACAATATTTCGGAAAGGTGTAGTTTTTTAATTTAACCAACACAATTGTTGGTCCGTTCGAGCCGCATTGAAGACACCAGCACGACAGTTACTTGTCCGGGTGAAGAAGTGAAGACACCAGCACGACAGTTACTTGTCCGGGTGAAGAAGTGAAGACACCAGCACGACAGTTACTTGTCCGGGTGAAGAATCGAAGATACCAGCACGACAATTACTTGTCCGGGTGAAAAGTTTGAAGACGAGTGGAACCACGAAGAGAAGAAATCTTCCATCAAGAAAGAAGAAGCTTAGTGAAGACGAAGATTTTGAGAAAGAAGAAATCAGTCAAGAAAGAAGGAAACTAAGCGAAGATCGAAGATTTAAGAAGAAAAAGTAAAGAAGAAAGAAGCATCATTACGAAGAGCTAAATTAAATCCTGAAGAGAGAAGAGGATAGCAGTATATTGAGGTTCGGCCCATCACCTCCTCCGTGCCAGCGTGCCCGCGTGCTTCGTGTCAAGAGGATAGCAGTTAATTGAGGTTCGGCCCATCACCTCCTCCGTGCCAGCGTGCCCGCGTGCTTCGAGTCAAGACGTCGAGTCATCGAGCACCGAGCAACGAGCTTCGCATCGTGCGCCGTGTCATCTTCGCCATACGTGTAGCGATAGGGGCCTCGCTCTGTGCCACCTAACGGTGTCAAAGGTGCAGGGCAGGCAAGGTGACACGCCGATACAAAGGCGGCCTGGTACTTTGTGCGGTACCAGCCGGTCAGTCAAGCGCGCCTCTTTCGAGGCGCTGACCGTGCGTGCACAACTGCGCCGGTAAGGCGTGCACACTGCGGGGGCCGGACTGTAGGCACTGCCGACGCGGCCGAAATTCCCATCGGTCGTCGAGCACCCCGTAGCGTGTACGACCCTCTGCTGGGTAGTGCCTCCCTTCCCTTACCCTACATCCATCCCTGCGGGAGCGAACGCCACTCCCGGCACCTCCCAAAGGACTGCTAGGGACGTTAGGAGTAGGGGCACGAAGAGCCGAAACATGAACACGAGAAGCAAAGCCGGAGGAGAGAAGCCCACTCTTTTTTTTTTTTTTTAGGATATGGTCTCTCGCAGTTGGTAGGGGGGAGTTACCTCCACTGCTTAACCGGACTATAGGGCGAGACCCAAGGGCCTCCAGCCGAGCTTAAACTTAAATACTAAGCAACACAGCTAAGGGCGCCCCGGTGCGGGGCTCGGACCTCGGCTTAGGGCGTTGCTGGGGGATGAGCTAGGGAGCTGGATCTGAGTTGTATGATTTAGGGACGTGTTTAAGGCTAGTGGCTCGGCGCGTGCCGGCCCTAGCAGGGGACGGGGGGGACGATGACGTAGAGTTCGCGACGAGCCTCGCCGGCGAGGACGGAACAATGGTCGGTTTGGTGTGTGCTTTTGAGACATTGCTTGCTGAAGCAATGTGATATCGTCGTCAGGGTCAAGGAGAACGTGCCTCGGACGGCGTCGGGAGGAGATACGAGATGGGGTATATCGGGCGGCCGATACGATTAGTGGGTTCGGATGTTTTTCGGCAGATTCGAAAAAGCGCTTAGAGGCTCTTTTCATGAACTGCTTGATGGTGGGAATTTTGAAGTCTACATGGAGTTGACTATTGCGAACATACCACGGGACTCCCGCGGCCTTTCGCAAGAATTTGTTTTGGAGGACCTGCATTCTATGGATGTTAGAGCTGGCCGTGTGTGCGAAAACCACACTGGCGTATGTCATTATGGGACGGATGCACGAGAGATAAATTCTCAACTTAGACTTAAGTGACAATTTGCTCCGTGCATTTAGTAGGTAATGGAGTCGACCAAGGGCAAAGGAAGCACGTGACCGTACTTTCTTTGTGTGGGATGCAAAGGACAACCTTTGGTCGAGGATGACGCCTAGGTATTTAGCCGTGGATTCCCAAGGAATCGGCTGGCCGAACATGGTTACAGAAGGCGGAGGATCGTGATATCGGTCGCCAGAGCGGCAGAAGAGGACAGCTGCGCTCTTATCTGGGTTGACTTCAAATCTCCATTTCCGAAACCATTTGCCGAGGGCATTGGCTGCGGTTTGGAGATGTTTGGCGATCGTATGACGGTCTCTGCCTCTATAGTAGATAGCCGTGTCATCGGCGAAGAGAGCTAGATCGGCATTGGGACTTTTGGGGATGTCGCTGGTGTACAGCGTGAAAAAGAAGCCCACTCTGCAAGTGTACGAGGATTACCCCGCGTCCCCGTCCGTCGTCGCCGCGATACCGTCCCACATACAAGCGGATCGCGCACCCGCCATGACCACCGTCGAGGAAGAAATCACAGGCCCGCCGCGCGGCGCCGCTTCACCCCGAGCTATGTCGACCCGCTCGCACCAATCGACCGCGAGCGCTATAGCTCGTATAAGGCAAGCCGAATTCGAAGCTGAGGAACGACTCGCCGCCATTCAGAGAAAGGAGCTGCAGTTGGAAGCAATGCTGGTGAAAAAACGGTTGGCGTTAGACGTGGCTACAATAAGGGAAGAAACCGATCGAGAAAGCGAGGTGGACGACACAGATGCAGGCGGCAGAGTAGATGACTGGCTACACCGCGCCCGAATCGCGCCAAGAAAAAGGGATTTAGATTACGAGTCTTCAGACATGCGTGCACCGGCCCCGTACCCAATACGGGGGGAGAGACCCGGACGCGCAGAAGCGGCAGGACGAACGACGGCCGATGTACCCGCAACGAACGAGCGGAGAGAAAATACAGAGCGCTGCCAGAACGATTTCGTCATGCCAGAGAGTGAGAGGGAACGACATAGGCATCTCACTCCCCCGCGCGGTACTACGCAACGACCGCGATCACCCACACCGACCGGTTCGAGAGGCCGAGGAATAGAGCGTTTAGCGGAAGCGTTAGAGAAGATGACCCAGAGGCAAGCGCCACCGTCGCGACAGATCCACGAGTTACCGATCTTCAGTGGCGCCGCAGGGGAATGGCTACCGTTCAAAGCAGCCATGAGGGATTCTTCATACCGCTACAACTTCTCACCGGTAGAAAATATAGCTCGACTTAGGGCGTGCCTCAGAGGGGAGGCGCGTGAACTTGTGTCGGCGCTATTATTCACGGCAACCGATCCCGCCGTTATTATGAAAACGTTAGATCAATGCTACGGCCGGCCCGAAGTAATCATTGACAGAGCCTTGGAAGATATAAGGAGATTACCGCGCCCAGGAATGGCCGCCAGCGAATTAAACACGTTTGCGGTAAAGCTACAAAACATCGTGCACGTTATTGACTCCGTTGACGAGCGAGGATACTTACAGAATCCAATGCTGGCTCGGCAGGTGACAGAGAAACTTAGTCCACACATCAGATCGCGGTGGTGTGACTATGCAGAAGAGTACGGAAGTAGGGAGGAGCCTGAAATAGTGACGCTGTCCCACTTCCTCATGAGAGAGGCCGATCGTGCCGTACGCTTCACCTACGCACCTGTGACGCAGACAACAGCCAACATCGGAAATCGCATCGCACCGGTTAGCAAGTACACAGAGCAACGCCGCCAAACCGCGCCGATGAAAAGGAGCGCAAAAGTATACACTGCAACCACAGAAGTAACATCGAAATCATCGTGTTATTGTTGCGGAGAAAAGCACGACGTACCGAAGTGCACAAAGTTTGCTTCAATGAGCCTAGATAAAAAGTGGGAATGGGCCAAAGAGGCAGGGATATGTTTTCTCTGTCTGAATAGCAAACATAGAAAGTTCCGATGCAGAGCAAAAAAGTGTGGTGTAGACGGATGCAACTACGCGCACCACGCACTGCTACACTCGTCGCGAGAACGAGACAGCGAACGAACGAGCGAGAAAGAAGACTCTGAAACCACGGCGGCGGCGCATACGCGATTGAGTGACAGAGAGGTCCTACTGAAAGTATGCCCGGTCAGTATCAAAGGGTCAAATGGGAAGGAAATTAACACGTTCGCTTTACTCGACGAAGGCTCGACAATAACGCTCATAGACGAAGATATCGCGTTGGAAATCGAGGCGCAAGGACCGAAACGCCCCTTGCACATCCACGGCGTCACGACGAGCCAAAAGGAACCGAATAGCCGTCGGGTGAGGATATCAATACGAGGAACGAATGAAAATGAGTCACACGCCATCGAAGCACGAACGGTACAGAGTCTCTCTTTGGGAGGTCAGAGCATATCAGGAGAACATTTACGATATGCGCATCTCGACCCGATACAAAACAAGGAACTGCGTTTTGACTATGCTAAGCCGCGGATACTGATAGGAAGTGACAACTGGCACCTGATTGTGTCTAGACGGTTGCTCACTGGAAAGAGGAACGAACCGGCCGCGTCACTCACCCACCTAGGATGGGTCATACACGGCACAGTGCCACGTGTGATACATGCTGCGCAGCGAGAGACAGTGTTGCACATGTATACCACAACGCGAGGAAGCTCCGCCGACGAGGACTTAGATAAGCTGGTCAGAACACACTTCGATATCGATGCTCTGGGCGTGTCGACAAAGAGGAAACCGATCGCCGAGGAACAAAGAGCGCGAGAAATATTTGACGCTACGGCCAAACACGTCGACGGTCGATGGCACGTAGGTTTACCATGGAGGAATGACAGCGACAACATGCCACCGAGCTACGATATGGCGCTGAGAAGACTACACACGATCGAGAAGAAAATGGATAAGTCGCCAGAGTTTAAAGCAAGCTACACTGCACAAGTAAATAACCTACTAGAAAAAGGGTACGCCGTACGATGTGAAAACGACCAGTCTCACCCACGAACATGGTATTTACCGCACTTCGCTGTAACGAACCCGAATAAACCAGGAAAGGTGCGGTTGGTCTTCGACGCTGCAGCGCCGTCGGGTGGTGTATGCTTAAACGACAAACTCCTCGATGGCCCGGATTTGTTGCGCATGTTGAACGGGATTTTGTTCCGTTTTCGAGAAAAAGATGTCGCTGTCACCGCTGACATACGTGAAATGTTCCTTCAAATTAAAATACGTGAAGAAGATCAGGCGGCTCAGAGATTCTTGTGGCGAGGTGACAATCGCGACGAGCCACCTGTGAAATATACGATGCAGAGTATGATATTCGGAGCACGAAGCTCGCCTTTTTTGGCACATAGCGTGCGAGACAGAAACGCGGAAGAAAATAGAGAGACGCATCCATTGGCATATGAATCCATCACGAAGAACCATTATATGGACGACTGGGTGGAAAGTTTCGACAATGATGAGTTAGCCGCACGCGCCATACAAGAAGTACGCGAGGTACACTTCAAGGCGGGTTTTAAACTAGCGGGTTGGGACTCTAATCACGCCCACCTATTGAATAATATAAGCGAGGAAGACAAAGCTCGCACTCCAAAAGAGCTCGGATCAAATGTTCACCCCTACGGAAAGACGTTGGGAATGTTATGGTTGCCAAACGAAGATGAATTGGCATTCAATACGGCACTACATCGAGTACCCGAAGAGGTAAAAAACGGGTCGCGGCCACCTACAAAGAGAGAAGCGCTAGGAGCCGCCATGTCGATATTCGACCCGCTTGGATTGTTGAGCCCGTACACTATTACCGCAAAGGTCATCCTACAAGGTTTATGGAAACAGAAAATCGGCTGGGACGAGCCCCTCCCTACTGACGAAGCCGCGGATTTTCAAGTATGGATGGACGACCTAGAGGATGTGAGCAAAATAAAACTCCCGCGGTGCTATGAAAGAGAAGAAGTCATCAATAGGCAGCTGCACGTTTTCTGCGACGCGAGCGAGCAAGCGTACGCAACCGCCATCTACTGGAGATGTCTGAAAAGAGATGGCACGATAAATGTAGTACTCGCAGCTGGAAAAGCGAAAGTCGCACCGATAAAGGCCCAAAGCATACCTCGTTTGGAGCTACAAGCTGCGCTCGTTGGCGCACGATTGGCTGTGGAAGTACAAAAGGAACACCGTTGGAAGGCAGACAGTGTGGTTTTGTGGTCCGACTCGCGCACGGTATTACAATGGATAAGAAGCGACGCAAACTACACCCCTTATGTTGCGCATCGGTTAGGAGAGATAGCCGAGCTAACAAAGGAAGACCAATGGCGATGGGTACCCACGGAAGCAAACGTAGCGGACGACGCAACTAGATCGGGAAGAGGCCTAAAAAGCGACGATCGATGGTTTACAGGACCGCCGTTTCTATACGAAAGAGAGGACAGATGGCCCTGTGAAAATGCGAGCGAACAAGAACGAGACGACGAGATAGTCGCTCATGTAAGCGAAAACGAGACGGAACTCATCGATATACGCAAGTTTTCATCGTACGAACGACTCGTGAGAACCATGGCGCGCGTATACGTTTTCGTAAATAAGTGCAGACGAAAAGCTAACGACCACATGAACATGGCAAACATTCGCGAAGCGGAGCGATATTTAATAAACATCGCTCAAAGGGAAAGCTTCCCCTCAGAGATGCGTCGTCTAAAGACGGGGGGAGGAGTAGAGAACGTGCATCTTGGACCCGACGGTATCGTGCGGAGTACGGACGTGCGGACGCGTGGAGGAATATTCAGAAGACCAGCGAGGCGCCTCATTGTCCTGCCAGTAGAAAAAGGCTACGAAGCTCTACGCCGGGGGGAGATTGTCACGGACAATGTGGCCAGAAAGGGATGGCGTCACGAACAACAGAGATAGCTATTTCAATCCCAATCTTCCCTCTCCCTCTTTCTTGTAATGCGCGGTACGCGGGGCGCTAGTTGTGACCTTTAGTTTTATATAAAAATGAGCTAGCGCCCCCGTACTTTGTGTCCACTCAATTCAGCGAAAACAAGGCGAAGCTCTGCCCTAGAGCTCGCTCAAAGTAAAAAGTGTTATTAAGTGAAATGTAAAATTAAAGTGTAAATACAGTCCATTTTAAATAAAACAATATTTCGGAAAGGTGTAGTTTTTTAATTTAACCAACACAATGTGAGTACCGTATAATCTTTCATATGCATTCAGTGAAAACCTGTTAATTTGGACTACAAACGGACACTTTAATTTTATTTATGTGTATGTTTGTAAAAATCACAATTTACGGTTTTTTGTAAGTTATGGCTTGTTTGTCCACTTTGTAGTATGAAAAAAAAATATACTTGGTACAGTAACGTATAGTTGTATCTTTTAAATTTAATCGTAATTAAACAGCTTGGTATATAATATAATATATTTATCAAGTCATTAATTAATTTAATGAATATCATTTTACAGTTTGATCAACATGTCACAGCAAGCTGCCATATTCGGTAACATATCTAACATAGCTTTAGTTTGCAAATTTAAATTAATTAAGCCGTTATCAATCTAGATTATAATCTCTATGTATTAATTTAATTAGATAAGCGAGTTTCTTAATACCTAATTGATATTTGATTGTGAAATTGTGACAAAAAATAATGATCGTATCAAATAAATATTATTGCCGTTAGATTTATGATTGGGACTATTTAAAAGCGATTAGCGAGTTGAGAGATATTTTTAACTGTGTGAAATTTGCATTACAAATTATATGTATCTACTCAGATAAATAAAATTGAACAACACTGAATAACTTTTGACAAAATACATATGAAAGTACAAACATTATTTATATATATATATATATAAATAATAAATATCATCTCCGCTCTCCGCTCGGATCCCAGCTCCCGACTTGGACCGTGCGTCATTATAATTATTATTTTATCTATTGATCAGTACCAGTGACTACACAAAGACGCTATAATCCGCCTGACCGCCGATCATCCACTAACGAGCCAACTGAAGCGTACACACGCATACTTACACCTTATACTTGACATACATACTTGCTCAGGAGAATCGAATACCTACAGTTCAGAGAATAGAATTCAAAGATGGCCGAAAGGTCGAATGCATCTTTTATTTCCGGAAACGAACGATTTCTTTGGATTACAATTCCACTAGATTTAGCTTCATCCTTATGGTCGCGGAAACCTAATATTTTTAATAAATAAATGGTAGCCTATGTCCTTTCTCAGGGTCTAAAGATTGTCTGTGCCAAATTTCATCAAAATCGGTTGAGCGGGAAAGCGTAACAGACAGAAAGACAGAGTTATTTTCGCATTTATATATATAGTAGGGATGTTACTCGCTGATAATGTAGCTATTCGTTGATGAAATATTTTTTAAGATATGTCTAGTAGTTTCAGAGTCTATTCAATGCAAACAAACAATCAAATCTTTCCTCTTTATAATATCGAACAGTTAATGAATATTTAGTTTATTTAGCGTCGTAGTATCAGATCGTAATAATATACTTATTGCGTATCGCACAGAGATTTGGTTCGTTATGGTTTAATACTTATGAGTGTACTACTTACTCACTACTTACGTGTACCATTAGCACACATCGACACATGTACATTAGTATAATACATCTCACACGATAATTCAGTTCTCTAATGTGGGATTGGCCCGAATGATTTAATGATTTATTTAGTGTAATTAATAACACCGAACCTTGTATTGTGGTGTGGCGCCAAGCGGCTCAAATGATGCCTTTGTAAGTCGGTGTTCACACGGTAGGTGTACAAACCTGTCGGCTGATCACTTTGGCGTTAGCTCATTAATTGATTTATATTTTTTCTCGTTGTTATTTATACTGGAAGTTAATAAGTGCCTAATTTATAGTAAGAAGTAAGAAGCTCCAGACCTACTTGCAACTGGCCTTAATAAGAAATAGTTCAAATGTCGAATAATTTAGTTTATCATTTGTTTTTTCTCGATACTAATTATTCATGCTGTCGAATTCATTCACATTGATCTTGTCAATATTATTATTGATATCGTTATGTTTAATTACGTTTTTTTTTCGATAGTGAAGATGACAAACACATTGTGTCTGAAATGTAGGTTGTAAGTGTTATTTCAAATGTTCGGTACCTGTGGAAAAAGTATCTCTCGCGTATTCGCGTCATACTTGTGAACAGGTGCTGCTTATGGGGGCTGGTCATCTCAAGCTACACATTTATATATAAGTAGAACTATTAGACTTGTATTTTATATTAACTTTTAGCGAAATTTTGTGCATTATAACTGTGTCCATGGAATTACATTTCTCGTGTGATTAATTTTGTAATGATATTTTTTTTATTTTATTTTTAAAAAGAGTAATTACTGTATTTCTTGCCAGGTACTTCTCAGTAAAAGCTAGCTTCCAAACCCGATGGTAAGTAGCAGGTATAATTCGGACGATTTGAAAGTACTTTGTTAAAAGTCTAATAAAGATTTTTGAGTTTCAATTTGAGTTTAAATATAATTTAAATAGCCTTTATTGCAATATTTTGGGATCAATTTCCAGTTACTATTATGGCCACTTATCAGAGCTCTAGTTAGAGCCATGATGCTCCTAAAATAAGGCAGTGAGATACAAAACCCCTTTCGTCCCAACCGCATCATTCGGCAAAGCAAGCGATGGTAACGACCATTAGCGCGACAAATCGCGGCGACTATTAACTGAAGGGTGCGATAAGTCGCGTGACAAACGATATCCACTAATGATGTTGCTGGATTTGTTTGATTACATGTTGGAAAGGGTGTCACAGTGTCGTATACTTCTAAGAGGTTAGGGATAACCTGTAGACCCTGTAGTGAGGTTGCAAGAGCTTCATAAAGGGAGGATGGCTTATTCCCAGACATTCATGATTTTATTACCACCTACATGGCTTTTGTTTTGATGTACAAATGAATTCTTACGACATACAAGGAATGTACAGTCAACATGATCAAGGGCTGACGGTTCCGTTCTTTATTTTGTTCACCCTTGTAATCCATCTATACAGATAAATAAAATTGAAATGTCTGTTTGTAATCCCAAATTAAAAGCTTTCACTAAATGCATCTGAAAATGTATACGGTATTTATATAAAAAAACCAAGTTAAAAAAAATTCTCTGTCTGTCTGTTTGTTCCGAGTAATCTCAAAAACGACTGGATTGATGGGGATTTTCATTGTCAGAAAGCTGATGTTACAGGGAGTAATATAAGCCACTACTTTAATTTAAAAAAAAAAAATTGGGGTTCCCCGGGCCATCCTTTAAGCCTACGCGGATAAAACCGCGGGACACAGCTAGTAATATTATTGAATACACAAAATACGGATAAATAAAATTGAAATGTTTGTTTGTAATTCCAAAATAACAGCTTTTCACTAAATGCATATGACAGTATATACGGCACCGCGAAAAAAGACTTTGAAAAAAAATACCTATCGGTTTGTTTGTTTCGGCCAATCTCAAAAACGGCTGGACCGATTTTATCTGCAGTTTACTGCCAGATAGTTAATGTCACAAGGAGTAACTTAGGTTACTTTTATTAAAAAGAAAACATTAGCCTCCCTTTGATATTAACTTTACGCGGGTAAAACTGCGGGGCTATTATAAGAATAATAATACAACATACTTAGTCATTTCAGTAATGAAATAACAACCTAACAGTATATGTGTGTCCACCCCGCACTGACTCCAAGCATAACGACCATAAAACTACGTCACATCATATCGTAACATCAACAGTACAATCTGTCCGGTAAGCTATCCGGGTGTCCGGGTGTCCGGGTGTCCGGGTGTCCGGGCCGGCTCGTAAACCGGGCGCTGACTCAGTGGTATATTGTTTTGGAAATGGCCGCGAGTTACAACGACTTGTCCTATAGGGGGATATAATATTGTACAGTATCATATTATTGCTATTATATTTCGGTTGGATAATGTTTTGTATATGTAAGTTTCGTGTACAATATCTTATTTTAAATCATGTATCAGTTGTTAAGGGACTTTTAGGAAGGTTATTGCGTAGTCTAAATATATATAACTCAAAGGTGACTGACTGACTGACTGACTGACATAGTGATCTATCAAGGCACAGCCCAAACTACTGGACGGATCGGGCTGAAATTTGGCATGCAGGTAGATGTTATGACGTAGGCATCCGCTAAGAAAGGCTTTTGGTTAACTCTACCCGCAAGGGGATATAATAGCGGGGCACAGCTAGATTATTAATATTATGCAATGTATTGTACATATTGTCAGGAAATAATAATATTTCTTTATGTCATAGGCATGGATGAAAAATATTCACATGTAGTAATCCGGACGTTTGCTGTCGGTTGGCTGATAGAAAATGATAAAGAGTTAAGTCCACTTATGAACATTTGTGCATTATCAGTAAATCTTTATTGTAATACTAGAATACTAGTACAGAATGAAGCCTTTACTTATACCTTTGGAAAAACAATTTATTTAATTATCTAAGTATGGCACATAACAGTAAAAGCATAGCGTATCCATAAGCGTATTAAGCGCTATAAAGCGCTGTGGGGCTACATTGTAACGCACTCAGCTGCTAACTTTTCCAATAACAACGGTCTCTACTACGCTTGCCCGCTCTTGGTACACTTACGTGGCGGAAAAAGGGGGCACTGTTCTATTTACATATTTATTTTTTTACCAAAATCACTTTATCACATGCTTGAAAAAAGACGTGGTGGCTTTGGGGTTTGAGCAGTCGCCTGCTACGCAAGCAATACAAGTTCCTTGGACCCGTACGAATGAGTTTTTCTAAAAACTTAATCGCCTTTGGTGAAAAGTGGGCGTTGTTATTACAACACCTCTGCCTACCCCTTTGGAGAATACAGACGTATATAGCGAGCATATGTGTATGTATGTATGGTTGAAAAGAATTATGAATTTGGAAGTTGAATATGTCTGGAAATTGAAAATGATGATTTTTTCTCATAGCCTACCTAGTGGTTGACGATGATGATGGCTTAATGATAAAATACAAGCCCCGCCACCAGTTATGAGCGTGCACCTTGAACGCGCTATAGTAATTTTATGAATCTGTATAAAGCTTTAATTAGTTTTAGATTTGGCAAAATGTCACACTTAAATGTTGAGAAAAATTACAGTATCATAGAGTTGCCACATTTTGTACATCTCGCGCCATATTTATGGAAGAAGTATATGGCTTTATTCATAAACTACCTGTGCCCCGCGTAGATTTAGTTTCAGGCTTCATGTCGCGGAACCCTAATATTTTTAATAAATAATAGTAGCCTAAGTTACTCCTTGAAACATCGGCTACCTGCCAGTGAAAGTCCCGTTAAAATTGGTCCACCCGTTTCGGAGATTACCCGGAACAAACAGACAGACAGAGTTTTTTTTTTAATTTGTGTTTTAATGTCTGTACCGTCATATGCATTTAGTGAAAAACTGTTATTTAGGAATTACAAACAGACACTTCAATTGTATTTATCTGTATAGATGTATAGATAAAAGTTCCTATCCACGAAGAATTTAACCGACGGATTAGAATATTTTATTCTCCATCAATAATATACAATTATCGATGACTTAAATTGAACATAGTGCAAGCAATATTATATTAGAGTGCGTCCCTATTTACGTGGCCGTAGTGTATAAAAGTATTCACTCCGCTCGATACTTCCGCGCCACTGTCGGCTTTATTTTGAGTGTATTGCTTGTTTGTACGCATATCCTACGTTACATTAAGGTGCTATTTGTTACGGATTTGTATGGAAATATTGATGAAAATGGATGGAGCTAAGGTGGCAAACAGTTGCCAGTTCCAATCTTACCAATAACACATATGCTCACGCCTGTATTCCCCGAAGGGGTAGGCAGAGGTGTTGTAATTTTCAACACTCACATTTCACCAAATATAAAAAATAAATACAGAGGGTGAGTCCATCGCCGTCTCAGGCACTATACATACGTCTTTGAATTATTTCTCTGACATATGCAGGTTTCCTCACGATGTTTTCCTTCACCGTAAAGCACGTGGTGTGAAATCACTGTACATAAGTTTTTAGAAAAACTCATAGGTACATGCCCCGCTGGGATTCGAACTTGCGTCGCTTGCGTAGCAGGCGACTGCTCTAGCTTTTTTTTACTTCATTCCCGTTTACCCCCTGAAGAGCCCCTTATTAAAAAAGTATGGTTTGAACGAACAATAGACTCTCTATGGATTGAAATATTGTGTAAATGCCTGCGATTGCGATGCTCTCATCATATTTGATATCGCTGTCTAAGCCTATGTTATCTTCGGTGAGAAGTGGGTGTTACTTCACCTATACTATGTGTACCTACACTTCTGTTAAATAAATTCTAAAGAGAACAACCAAGTATCTAATCAATTACTTCAGAATGGTACATTTTGTACTGCTTCTGCTTGTGACTTTGTCTACGTGGAATAGCTACATTGAGCTAACGCTAACATTAACCAGCACTTGGTCTCAGTGTGATAATATATAGCCTACTTCGATAAATGGGCTGATCTAACACTGAAAAAAAAAATCTAATCGGACCATTAGTTCCTGAGATTCGCAAACAAACAAACTCTTCAGCCTTATTTATTAGTATAGATGATAACGATGCTTTATTAGCGCTTTCACTAAAGTA
Source organism: Watsonalla cultraria (assembly GCA_964035505.1). Classification (NCBI taxonomy): domain Eukaryota; kingdom Metazoa; phylum Arthropoda; class Insecta; order Lepidoptera; family Drepanidae; genus Watsonalla; species Watsonalla cultraria. The sequence goes on from OZ037730.1 coordinate 9,474,419, forward strand.
TTTGGAATGTGTGAGCTTAAAATGTATTTGCAAGAACAATATTGTATCAAGTCTAGAACAACCTTTTCCGAACGTTTTATGTATTTATACGAGAGAAATCCCTATAGAAAGGAAACATAATGACGATAAAGAACTTGGTACATGTAATATATATTTATATAGGTGGGAGCGAAACGGCAATATATATTCATGAATCGATGCGAGTCGACTCGAATGGTATCGAGTAGACGTAATATCGATATGATGGCACATCCGATTTTCATGTCCGATATATACGCTGATCGCACTCACATTTTTTATAGACATCCAATATTGGACGCATTGATTTTATGAAATGTTTTATTTTATTAAGGATTTTACTTCTGTGGTTTATTTTCTATTGAATTGCTGATATCGAATGCACTCAGGATAAAATTAGCTTTCAGTTACGGTTAGAATCTTTTTAAGAAATCAGGTAAGAGAGCCGTGGTGGCTTAGTAGTTGGATTGTCCAGCTATGCAAGCGACGCAAGTTCAAACCCTCAAATACCTTATTGTGAAGCTAATGAGGTATCAGGCGACTGGGACCGCGGTTCCAGTTCTTAGTGGTCCCAGTCACCTGCATTCTCGTGCCAATATGTTTTTTGAAATGCCGCACCAAAAGATGACGTGACCTAATTAATATCGGTGAAAAATGGGTGTTGCAATACATGTAAAGGCGTCAGTATACAGGGGATATTCAGTTTTCAGGCTTTGCAGTGAGGCTTAAACTTTTATTTACATAAGAAGTTTAGTATGATTGCTAGGTAATAATTTGATGCTGCATGTTTGACTGAGGGATAAGGGTGTAATTTAACCCACTTTTCATCGGAGATATACTTATGTTAAGTATAATGGTGCTACAGTGACAATTTGACACATAATCTTCGATTTTTTTCGATATTTAGGTTACCTCTCAGTGTTTCTTGACTTTAAAACTGGTAGTCTGCTTATTTTCTCTTAGATTTTTTTAAAGTTTTTTATAGAAATAATGAAGTGTCAACCCATCTCCATGGCTCTCTCCTATACATAATTGGTTAATGGATGGTGGACATACACTTGAATGCCTACGGAATCGTTACATGAATGTGAGTCAATTCAAATATTAAAAACAAATTAAAATGAATACCTTAAAAATAACATTAAGTTAAATAAATACATCAGTCCAGGTAACACATCGTTCGCAAGAGAATCAATAATGACAAATCGCTGTAGTTGAACAGAAGAAGCAATATCGATACAAATAGTGGGTCGAACGAGCATCGCGAGGAACGACTCGTTACCGATGTAGCGACGATAATCAAACGATACGTATGCGGGACGCGCTATCCTTTATTATTATTTCCACATATTGACTTTGCGTTGTCTATCCACCCCGTACTCAGTACTATCCACCCCCACTCAGTACCTACTCGCCCCGGGGGGAGGGGCGAAGATGTACTCGCAAAGACACATGTAGTGGTATCGATCGGGGCTAATGCGTTTAACATTGGCTGGATGTGGTTTAAAATGACTGAATATTTCACGGTTATTATTTTGCTTTTATTATCCATGCATGTAAAAGCATGTCACTTTAATATGTAGGACGACTCTTTTACTGAATTTACTGATAGGTGTAAAGTATACGAAATAATAAAAAAAGTCTTTCTTTTTTTTCATGGTCTATTGGAAGTACCTTTGGTATTTCAGGTGGAAGCCTATCCTATCCTATTTAAATAATGGTTTGAAATTGAAAAACGTCGCATGTTGCATTTGTTTATTGTGCGATAGTAAAGTTTATAATTACATGGTATGCTTACTTGGGTTTGCTTAAAGTTTGTTTGATATTAAACATTGTCTCGTCGCCAGAATACAGAAACAATCATTCATTAAACTATTTCGACCAACAAAAGAATGTTCATAAAATAGTAGTAGATACTTACTTAAGGTTTAGCGTATGTATTATTGTTATAATCATTATCAGTATACATGTAAAGCTATTTTCCACTTGAGAAGCAATAGTGACTTTCTAGTCGTTTCTCTCGCAGGATCGGAGCGTGTAATGTAATCTACGTCTAAGCCGCAAGAAGCCGATTTAAAAACTCATTAGTATATCTAATGTCATTAATGAAATCGTCAGCCGCTACCGAACGGCATTCCGCCTTGTCGCCTGCCTACCATCATTACCATTTGACACGACAATCTACATCTACCCCACGAAAGATCACTAACTCAAACTCTCTTATTCACAGCAATTCGAACCAAAAGCTTCACACATAGAGTTGCTTTCCGCTCAGCTAAAATGTCGAGATACGATGTTCCGATATCGCTTTTGTAAAATTTTAAATCGTTCGATCGATTGATAAAGGTTGTAACTAATCTTATTATTGTTGTTCAAATTTAATCCTTTACAGTTTAGATTTAGAGATTAATTTAACATGATGTTTAGTGGGCAGATAATTATCGGCGGTATTTAATATGTCCGATGAGAAGCGGCGTTGCTTTCATTTGTCAAGCGTCGGACGTCGCGTCGGACAACCGACAGACGGACAGATTGGCCGTGTTATGCCTATCGAGTGATATATTAAAACTAGGGATGTTACCGACCGATACTAATTATTTGTTTCGGATTTCTTGAAAAATATTCACGTATCTACTTACCGCCTGGTTTTAAGTGGTAACCTACCACTTTATTTGAGAAAGTTCCATTAGTATTTCATTACTAAAAATCTACAATATACAATACTTCATAATGTTACTATAGAGACATTAGAAGTCCATTCTATATATTGGAAAATTTTTGAAATCGTATCCTAGTACATTTTGAAGGTTCCCTCCTACATAAAAACAAGGCGCTTTCAAATATCTGAGCAGGTAGGTCCGTAATAATTATTTACATTTTTATAAGCATATTCGAGTAGAGTACTTTATAAAATCAATTTTCAAAATAAAATCGATAGTTCAATAAATGGGCACACATCCCTAACACAAGCTATAGATGTTAGTGAGATACCGCACAGTTCTTATAATAATTGGTCAGCAGCCAATATATAAGTAAACGGACGGAACGTATTAATTGATTTTATTATGTTTTTTACACGCTACGTGAATAGATCGTTGATAAAATGGTAATTATAATAATTTGTTGGCCATAGATATGGTATAACCAACCTAACTGTGGGTTATTATATTTGATCACTAGCTGTGCCCCGCGGTTTGATCCGCGTAAATTTAGTTTCATACTTGTTGGGTCTTTATGTATGTAATTAATCGGGATTTCACATTGAAAGAAAGCTTGTGTTTATACGGTTGTATTTTTATATGACTGACATAATGACATTTATTTAAACACATATTTTTACATAAGTTTGACGCTGGCCTTAATGGCCAGCATCAATTATTGACACACAACATGCCGCCCACCAAAGGGCTCATAAGTCCTTTAAGAAGACTGAACGAAACATTCAACTATAATAAGTTAAATCTTAAACAGGTGCATAACACAGAAAAAATAATAGTGATTCTACACAAACTTTGAAAATAAATTATTATTTGTACTTAAGATTCCGTATTAATTGGCAGTGGACACAATTTGTTGTACGGTCTTCTAATTATGCTATCTCCACTTTTAACACTGTACACCCTGGTAACGTTGTCATCGCCTGGATGCTTGGCCATAATTCGTCCAAGTGCCCATTTTCCTGGAGGCAGGTTATCTGTCTTTATGAGCACTATTTGACCTATTTCAAATTCGTCAACCTTCTTGAGCCATTTCGGACGTTGTTGTAACCTGCTTAGATACTCTGTTTGCCACCTGTGCCAGAAATCTTTAAGTAATTTCTGTTGATATTGCCAACGAGATAAGTGGTTTCCTTTCTTTCTAGATTTGTCCTCAAATTGTTAGGTCTGCTGAAACAAATGGTTTCCTCTTTCAACCAGTCTGGGCCATTCCACCATTTCTTATCATTTTTGAGATCTACGCTGCTCTCTCCTCTTGATGCGGTGTCCGCTGGATTATCTTGTGTTTGCACGTGATACCAACTGTTGTTAGTATTGTCCAAGATTTCAACAACACGATTCCTGACAAAGGTGTGCCACCTCGTGGGATCGCCAAGCAGCCACGACAGTACAATGGAGGAGTCAGTCCACGAAAATATTTGATGCTCAGGTAACTTCATGGCTATTCTTATTTGTTTAAGTAATCTTGATAATAACAGAGCACCACATAATTCTAAGCGTGGGAGTGAGACTGGTTTCACAGGTGCCACCCGAGTCCGTGCAGCTATCATCGTTATTCTAATTTCTTCATCTTCACCCTTGATTCTGACATATGCTACAGCCGCATATGCCTTGTTAGAAGCGTCACAGAAGCCATGAACTTCTATGTCCTTTTTCATGTATTCTGTTGTATTAAGCCATCTAGGCATCTTTATTTCATTGAAATATTTGAAACTATTCCTTAGTTTCATCCATGTTTCCTTGACCGTATCGCCAACTTCTTCATCCCATGATAAGCCTTGCAACCATAGTTCTTGTATCAGTAGCTTAGTGGGTAAGATTGCAGGTCCCAACCAGCCGAGTGGGTCGAAGAGACGCTGGATATCAACAAGTATTGTGCGCTTTGTAATAGACGCGGTTGAGGCAGGTAATTTTAGGTTATATTCAAATACATCTTTACTCATATTCCATCTTAAACCTAAAGCTGTGATGATGTCATCAAGTCTGATATCCAAGCTTACATGCGAGCTTCTTTGCGATTCGTCAAATTGTTTCAGGAGCTCAATGCTGTTTGAACACCATTTATGTAAAATAAAACCTCCTTTCTTGAGTATAGCTTCAATGCCCTTTGCTGCTTCGATTGCTTTCGGTACTGTATCTTTCCCAGACATTAAATCGTCCACATAAAAGTTTTCTTTGATTATTCTCGCGGCGTCTGGGTTGGCACTGCCTTCATCATCAGCTACTTGTTGCAACGTGCGTACTGCTAGATACGGAGCGCATGCCGTACCGAAGGTGACTGTTTTGAGTCTGTAATCCTTTACAGGTTCGCTTGGGTCGGTTCGCCACAAAATTCTCTGTAAGTCTCTATCTTCTTTTGAAACTAAAACTTGTCGATACATTTTTTGAATGTCGGCGACGAAGCAAACCTTCACCATGCGCCATTTTAGTATGAGACTTCTCATGTCCGTTTGTAAGGTTGGTCCTATAAGAAGCTCCTCATTCAAGGATATGTTGTTGCATCCCCTTTGTGAAGCATTAAAAACAACTCTGACTTTCGTAGTTTCCTTGTCTTCTTTAATTACCGCATGGTGCGGCAGGTATACGCTTGGCTTGTGAATTTTGTCCGCAGGTACTTCTTCAATGTGTTTCATATCTTCATATTCTTTAATAACCTTTATGTATTCTTGTTTAAGTGTTGGATTCTTCTGTAGTCGTTTCTCTAATTGATATAATCTTTTTAATGCTATGTCTCTAGTTCTTCCTTGTGTTGATAGCAGCTCATTTGCTTTGGTCGGTAGTTTGACGATATATCGTCCATCTTTTGCTCTCGTATGTGTAACTTGATATATTTCTTCGCATTTTCTTTCTTCTACTGTAAGTGTTTTCACTTCATCATTTTCTAGCTCCCACATCGACTTTAGCATGTTGTTTAGGTCAAGGCTTACATGTAAAACCATAAACTCCTTCTTAACTTCTTCTTCTATGCTCCCAAATAGAATCCATCCCAGGCTGGTTTTTTGTGCGCATGGGGAACCTGGGGGACCCTTGATTAGATCGTTCATCATAATTTGGGCACATACTTCGACACCAAGTAACATGTCTACTCGTCCGCTTTTATTGAACGCTGGGTCTGCTAAGACCAGACCTTCAATATGTTTCCAGGTGCTGATTGGTAATGATTGCGATGGCAATTTAGTAGTGAGTTCATTGGGCATGATGTAGGCCTTTACTTTGATCATAAACCTGTTGTCATGACGCGATAGTAGCTCTATCTCGGCTTTCTGTTTGATGATAGTCTTGGTAGATCCAACGCCCGTGACTGTTCCGTGAACTGGCTGTCTGTTCAATCTCAGCTGTTGAGCAGCGCGTTGACTAATAAAGGTCGCTTGCGATCCTTGGTCAATAAGAGCTCGCAATATGGTCACACGACCCGCCGTGTCTCGTACAGGCACTAGAGCTGTAGCCAGTAGAGCTGTTGACTTGCTCTCTGTAAAATGTGAGGACATCTGGTCATCCAATTCTTCGCTTGGCTCCTGTACATCCTTAACTTGGTGGTTAGCTTGGAAATTGCCTGGCTGACTCGCGTTGCTTGTTGTCTGTGACGTATATTGATGCACCATTGTGTGATGTCGCCTTTGGCATATACGACACGACATGTTGAGGCGACAACTCTTTACTGAGTGGCCTGAAGTCAGACAATTAAAGCATAGGTCGTTATTCTTGACATATTCGCATCTCTCAGCTGTTTCTAGCTTCGTGAATTCCGGACAGTGGCATAGCGTATGGTTCTCTTGACACATGATGCAACTTCTTGGTTTGAATGTATAAGGGGTAGTTGAAGTGTGGACTGTATTATTGTATTCCTTGCTTCGTGGTTTCTCATTCGACGGAGGAGTAACAAGTTCAAGCGTACGGAATTTGGTTTGTAAGAACTGGACAAGATCATTCCATTTGGGTAGTTCATCTAAATTGTCCTTGTAAGCAAACTCTTCCCAGGCTCGGTGCGATTCTGGGTCTAGCTTCTGCACCACCAGATATATCAGTAAGGGACACCATGATTCAGTAGACAACTTCAAATTGTTCAGGCTGTTGATGCATTCACTTGTGGTATCCAACAAGGACTTGATGTTGCTAGCAGTTTGTGTAGGTATTTTCCTTTGGTTGAACAGTTTCTTCATAATGGAATTTACTATTAGTCGCTTGTTGCCATAACGGACCTTTAGAAGTTCCCAGGCCTGATCGAAGTTGATCTCGGTTACTTGAATATGCTTTATCAATGCTTCCGCTTCACCAGTAGTACTAATCTTTAGATAATGCAGCTTTTGTACCTTGCTGAGTGTAACATTTGCGTGTACCAACGATGTAAATAGATCGTGAAACGCAGGCCAATCTTCATAGATACCGGAGAACGTAGGTAGTGGTATCCTAGGTAACTTCACCTGCCCATCCACCGAGATATCATGCTCGGTGTGTTTGTTGCCGGCGTTGCTGTCGCTTGACATTGGGTGTGTTGGTTGGGATAGCAGATCCCTTAGATCTGCCAGCATGCCTGTGAACAATTCCTCCGTGGTCGAGAATACTTCATTAACAAAATACGGTATATTGACCCTCTTGTCTTTCGGTACTATTTTTACCAGCTCATAATGTCCAGCCGTAAATTTGTTCCAATATTCCAGAATAGTTTGCATGCGAGTTTCAATATATCCTGTGGTTAATCTGACTTTAGGGCACTTCTTGATGTTGGTAAGCGTTTTCTGCATTAACATTTCGATTTCATCCAATTGTGAAATTATTTGTTCCGCCATGTTTGCTTTTGTTTTCTTCGTCGACGGAACCGATATCCAAATGTGAGAAAATTGCTTATGAAATGCAGAAATGACTTGTGCACTGGTTCATTGTTTATCCGGCTCGATTTATGACCATTATGTTGGGTCTTTATGTATGTAATTAATCGGGATTTCACATTGAAAGAAAGCTTGTGTTTATACGGTTGTATTTTTATATGACTGACATAATGACATTTATTTAAACACATATTTTTACATAAGTTTGACGCTGGCCTTAATGGCCAGCATCAATTATTGACACACAACAATACTTAATTTCACGGAACCCTAATATTTTTTATAAATCAAAGTAGCCTAAGTTACTCCTTGAAACATCAGCTATCCGTCAGTGAAAGTCCTGTTAAAATCGATTCAGCCGTTTCAGAGATTACCCGGAACAAACAGACAGTCGGACGGACAAACAGACAGAAAATTAAAAAAAAAAATATTTTATTAATGTCAAACGTTTAATGCATTTAGAGAATAACTGTTATTTTGGAATTACAAACAGACACTTCAATTTTATTTATCTGTAGATATGTATATGTATAGAGTATAGATAATATGTAATTTCAAGGCTTTCCAGCATGTTTTTATGTTGTTTAAATAAATATAATAGTTTTCAATAGTTTGACAAAACAGGTTTTAATTGAACACAAAAAAAGTGTGATATTTACGTGGCAGTTACCTATCAAAATAATAAAGTCTGTCTGCTTTATACGAATATTATAAGTAGGAAAGGTTTGTACATATGTTTGTAACAAATTGACTCAAAAAGTACTGGACCGATTTTAAAAATTCTTTCACCATTTGAATGCTACATTACTATTGATTAATATAGGCTATATTTTATCTCCGTACTTATACGGGAACGGGAACTACACGGCTGAAACCGCGGGACGGTTACAATCTTATTTACGAACTAGCTGTGCCACGCGGTTTCACCCGCGTAGATTTAGTTTCATTCTTATTGTCGCGGAACCCTAATATTTTTAAGAAATAAAAGTAGCCTACGTTACTCCTTGTAACATCAGCTACCTACCAGTGAAAGTCTCGTTAAAATCCGTCCAGCCGTTTCAGAGATTACCCGGAACAAACAGACAGACAGACAGACAGAGAAAAAATTTAAAACTTGGTGTTTTAGTGTTAGTAGCGTGTATACTTTAATATGCATTTAGTGAAAAGTTGTATTTTTGGAATTACAAACAGACACTTCAATTTTATTTATCTGTATAGTCTGTATAGATACATATAAATCTTTCTTATAATAGTAGTGTAGATTAAACATGCAACTTATGTGCAAGCGTGAGAGAATGTTACCTTGTCCAGGCCGGTACAGTATTATAGCTACGGTAGCCCAAAGCTTGATCGTTCCCACTTCCCATACAGTGTAAGATCACGATCCTCGCGCCGTCTCGACGCGGACGCAATCGATACAACATTATTCATATCAGCGTCGACGCGAACACTTACACACAGGGGAAACTGTGGAGACGCTGTTGGACTATTAACTATGGAAAACAATCCAGGAGGTAAAGTGTTATTGGGTTATTCCCTCTGTAATTTCCCAGTAGCGGACTATAATTACACCTGTGCCTATTGGTTGCGATTGTACTATTTTGCATGTTTCATCATGAGGGATTAAATTGGCGATGTTTGCATAGTTTTACCGAAAGTGGCCGCTGACACTTACGGATGTTTAACTTATAAATACTTGCCTGTTAACATGGTTAAACTGATTGTGTATGATCAATAATGTTTACCATTGCAATTTAATCGTTATGAATTGTCCAAGCATACTATTTACATTTATTAAATTTACTTGAGACATTTTTATGAAGCAATGCATCTAATAAACAGTTTGTTAATCGGTCGGTCTATATGTATTTAAAAATTAATCCCTATTGGTCACGCCATCACGCGTGAACGGCTGGACCGATTTTAACAGGTCTGTCACTTGCAATTAGCTGATGTTTCAGGCAGTAAGTTGGGCTAATAAAATGTGTTTTCTCATTAAGTGAATTATTATTATTCTTTTGAGAAATGAATGATCTTAAACCCAATTTTATTTAAAAAAGATATTAGGGTTAAACTAAATTTACGCGGATGAAGCCGTGGGGTATAGCTAGTTATTACATGAAAAAATATGCAATTACATATTAATAAAACGACACACAGGTACAGTTTAAGCACGAAATAGTTCAAATAGTTGTTAGTATAACCCCGTGTCGACGTCTTCAGTGTTCCGTGCGCCAGTTAGCGACAGCCGCGCAGTGTTCGCGGCGCGGGGCGACACCGATATTGTGCCGTCTGCACTTATTGCATGTTTCATACACTTGCGCTGTGTTACACATACTGGTACATTATCGTAATGTACCAGTATGTGTAATAAACCTCAATAACTTTATCTTCGACGTTCTATCTACTTTTAAACGACGCTAGTTCGAATCCCAGCGGCCTGTATCAATATGTTTTTTAAAAACTGCAGTAATTTCACCTCACGTGCTTTAATACAGGTAAACATGTATGTATGTATAGTGTTTGAGACGTCGATAGATTTAACGTCACGTTTTCTCATTGGCACTTAATCATACCTATTCGGTGGGAGTTGTTGTTACAACAATACCTCTGCTTAGAGTCAGACCCTAGAGTTAGACCCTACTGTGATGGCGATTTTTACCTAATTGAATATGTGAGTGAACTGGGCCCAATAAATAAAAGGACTGCATATAAAAACCATCTCTTTATAATTGTTTTTATCTTATAAATCAAAGTTCGTAAAAGTAAAATGTATATATTAATATATACAATCAGTACCTAGGTATACCTATTTTCAATTTGTCACAACACTCACACTTAAACCGAACAGTACCGACACATCGGATGATCGGCATCAGTCTTGTGATCCTGATATCATTAAATAAAAACGTGACCGAAGGATGGTCTCCTACAACGGTCGAAAAAACGCTCACGTTAGAAGATATAGCATTAAGTTATCCGCTCGCTTATTTGTTATGAACGAATGTGCGATTACTAATTTTAAGTGCAGTGATGTCACACTACGAGCTTTACGGTGAAAGAAACCTGTTTTTTTCTGAGTAGAAATTCAACGATTTATATATAGTGCCATAGAGTATATATGCGATGGACTCGTTTTTCTGTACTCGACGTTTGCACGTAATCATCTTAGGTTACGTTGCCTCTACTGAGAAAGCGTGAGTTTATAGATAAAATTAATTGTATACCGCGATGTTCGCCCATCTGCATTTGTCATGCGGTTACCGCCAAAGTACAGAAGCTGACCTGATGTATGTATTTATTTTGCGCCGATACGATCTGTAACGGTTACACGCTCACGGGAATTAATTACGACTGCGTGTCGATCGCTTTTCAACCTTTTTATATGATCATTAAATCTCAAATCATTTTGACAAGCCATTACTCATGGGAAAGTTTGGTCGGACTAGCTGGACTTATATCGTGAATTGATGAGATGCACATACCTTGCTTGCGATAATTTCCTGCGAAAAGCTTTGGTAAATTACAAATATATAGTTCTTATAATCTCATTAACCATGGCACTATCTGATTGGTATGATATGGCGATTAACGAAACATATTTACGGCGAATGTGAGTGGAAGTATCGGAGGGTATCCAATGAAACACTACCATGACCTCTGCCTACCCATGGTATACAAGCGCGAGCACATCTTGTATATAAAATTCTCGTGTATTTGTTAGCCAAACTCCTCCGAAACGGCTGGGCCGACTTGTATGAAATTAGCTTTGCGTATCCCAAGAATCAGCCAACATCAAAATCTCTTCCATAGATTCACAATATTTTGAGCATCCCTACTTAATATTATAAATGCGAAAGTAACTCTGTCTGTCTGTTACGCTTTCCCGCTTAAACCTCTCAACCGATTTTGATGAAAATTGACACAGACAATCTTTAGACCCCGAGAAAGGACATAGGCTACCTTTTATTTATTAAAAATATTAGGTTTCCGCGACCATAAGGATGAAACTAAATCTACGCGGGTGAAACCGCGGGGCACAGCTAGTATATATAATCTGTAGATTTGAATTGGTATTAAGTTTTTTCGTATTAAAATTTTTCTTATCCATTTTATTATTACTCTGTAGTCTTTTATGTTTGTTATTTTTTCCGTTTCACGTCCGTGTGGAAGAAAAAATATATCTTTCTTTCTTTTTAACATCTATTAAAAATATATAGCAATACAACGGTTGCCGCGCACAGCTAGTGTATACGTATATAATGTACGCGACCACTGGACCATAGATGCAGTCGCTTTTTTACATATAAGATGGTATTTGTATCAGAATCAAACTTGTAATGGTTATATGAGCTAGTTAAGCGTGCGGTGAATAGCAGGGTGCGGAGTAATGGGCGCACATTAATTATAATATTAATTATTAGCTAACTGTGGTCGCGCCCTTAGGGAGCTGTACTGCACGTATATAAGGTGGTGATCAATTACGTGCGGTCATACATTTATATCATTATGTACCTAAACTTTGGAGTCGGGTGTAATTATTATTAAATTAAAGAAATAAGAAAAGGTTTATTTAATTTTGATTATGATTTGTGACAGCACACAAACATTAATTCCTAGATTTAACATATTAGCGAGAATGAATCGCCTACATTTTTCTCTCTCTTTCTCAATAATATTATGAAACAAAAATATAATAAAAGTCTGAACAAGAATCCTACGATACCCATTACATTGAACACAAAAGTAATTCTCGAAATATTCAAATAACACGAAAGTCCAGTAAAATTGTCAACGTAACGTAAGTCGACGTGATGAGAAACGAATAATATTTAAGTTGAAGGAAAATTTTAATTGTATTCTTAAATAATAAGCCTTCAAATCTGGCCGATCAACAGTAATTGCTTTGCGGACGGTACTTTAAAGTGACGCGTAAGCCTGAAGACGCGAACGACATCTGTCGCCGTAATTGAGGGATTAGGCAGATAATTGAAAGTGTGCAAGCAAGACGCGAGCACACCCCGCGAGCACGAGCGAGAGGGACGGCGAGAATCACTCAACGCCGCTCCTACAGGGAACGGTTAACAACGTGTCTTCTTGTATATTGTATTATCTTACGTTTTATGCCCTATTAATCTTGCTCGACTGTGGATTGGGACGTGCGCTTCAAAATACAACCTTGAACATTAACAGTTAAAGTTGAGTATTGTTAGTGTAACGTGGTACGTATAGGGTGTTCGGTAATAAATAATTGTTTGTTCGCGTAAAACTGGAGTGTTGTCGTTTATTCGGCTGTCAGGGCAGCGTCGTATTGTTTTATTTGAAGACGTCGGAGGTAATCTAGGATAACGAGCGCCTCGGCCGGCTCGTAAACACGTTGTCCAAATTGACAAATTCCTGTTGTATCTCGCTGCTGTCACTACAGGTACTATATTATAAAACTAGCTGTGTCCCGCGGTTTCACCCGCGTAGATTTAGTTTCATCCTTATTGTCGTGGAACACTAATATTTTTACTACCTGTCAGTGAAAGTCTCGTTAAAATCGGTTCAACCGTTTCAGAGATTACCCGGAGCAAAAAGACAGATAAAAAATTTAAATCTTGGTTTTTTTAACGTCAGCAGCGTGTATAGTTTCATATGCATTTAGTGAAAAGCTGTTATTTTGGAATTACAAACAGACACTTCAATTTTATTTATCTGTATATAGTATAGATATAGGTGTAAAGATATATAGATAAATGAATAAATATGCTCACGCCATCCCAGAAGGGTCCCCGAAGGGGTAGGCAGAGGTGTTGTAATTTTCAACACCCACATTTCACCGAATATGATTAAGTGCCAACGTGACAGAGGGTGAGTCCATCGCTGTCTCAGGCACTATATATATACGTCCTTGAATTACTTCTCAAACATATTCAAAACAGCTTTTCACTAAATGCATATTAAACTATATAAAGTACTGACATACAAAAAACAACTTTTGAATTTTTTCTCGGTCTGTCTGTCTGTTTTTTCCGGCTTATCTCCGAAACGACTAGATCGATTTTAACGGGAATTTTACACTTTTATTTATGAAAACATTATGGTTTCACGGGCCAAATACCAAACGTGGGTAAAACCGCGGCATATAGCTAGTAAAAAATATAAATTTGAATTTCTTGCCAGGTTCTTCTCAGTAAAAGCAACCTTCCGAACCTGGCGGTAGCATGTATAATCCTGTGTAATTGTGTCATTCTGACGATTTGAAAGTACTTTGTATAAAGTCTAATCGAATAAAGATATTTTTGAGTTTGACTTTGAATTAAACACAAACTATAATGGAATTCATCGACGATACGACTAATACGGAAGTGTCACTCACCTGACGTAAAGTAAATTAAATTATTATATAAGGCTCCGGCTTAATTTGAATCGAGTTAATTGATTATTTATAATCGGATCATACAAGCGATATAATAAGCCTTTTGTATGGGTGAACTTGTATGATCTCCAATCTAACTTCATAATCTTACTTGTTTTTTTTCATTTACGTCTGAATGCTAGCGTTGCGATAACTTGAATCATTGTATATTAAAATATTTCCAATCGAGACAGATGTGTGTGACGTGTATAAATCTGTCAGTGTCATACAGCCGAACTATTTCTTTACTGAACTGATAATCTTTACTTTTATGCTTGTAATACATTTTTTATTCTTACCGTACCTTAAAAGTAATAGTTTTATTTAAACTAGCTGTGCCCTGCGGTTTCACCCGCGTAGATTTAGTTTCATTATTGTCGCGGAACCCTAATATTTTAATAAATAAAATTAGCCTAAGTTACTCCTTAATATATCAGCTACCTGCCAGTGAAAGTCCCGTTAAAATCGGTCCAGCCGTTTCGGAGATTACCCGGAACAAACAGACAGACAGACAGAGAAAAATTTTAAAACTTGGTTTTTTAGTGTCAGTAGCGTGTATACTTTCATATGCAATTAGTGAAAAGCTGTTATTTTGGTTAATACCAATTAGTATAAAAGTTTGTAATACAAACAGACACTTCAATTTTATTTATCTGTATAGATATTTTAATAAAAACTAGTATGATATTTTACAGTCAAATAATTTGAAAATAAGCCATTCTAATCGGATTACAAAAACTCTTGAATACGCACAAAAAATACAGTCTACTTTTTTGTGAAGTCGGTTAAAATTATAGATCTTTGAACTGAATGGATATACAATTTCACTTCACAAAATAATGCCTGCATTAAAACTATTATAAGACTGTTTTAATTCATCATAATAATAATATAATTGTTAACGCAATGCAATTACTTTTACAACCTATAATCGCTGGCGCACCTTTGCTACGCGCGTAGCAGTTAGCTACGATGTGCTACGAAGAGCTACGAGGTGCTACGAACTTTGTGAAAAGTCTTCCCGAGTGAGTCAATTTGTTGTAATTCCCCGCTTTTTGCTTAAAAAAATGTACTTAAGTATTAAACAAATACTAGCTTCTTCCCGCAATTTCGACTGAGATTTCATATACTAAATCATACCAACACAGCATTTGAGATGAAATTCAAAGATGATGAGAGATTTCATATTTTTTTTCTATACTCAATATAATTTTGCTGAAGTTAGTAAGTTTGCTTGAACGCGCTAATCTCAGGAACTACTGAACCGAATTGAAAAAATATTACATTGTTTTACAGCCCATTTATCAAGGAAGGCTAAAAGGCATATATCATCACGCTATGTAAGCGAAGTCGTGGGTTAAAGTTAGCGTTACTCTTAAGTAACTACTCGCGGGCAGAACGAGTTATGCCGTGCTGATCCACATTTATGATCCACCACTGGATCAATTTTATTCTACATTTAGTTTCTATGCCACTCTGATCCATCTAGTCATCTATTAATAGATGATTGAGGGACTGTCGGCAGCAATAATAAATCTATATATATAAAAATTAATCCCTATTTCCCTTGATCACGCCATCACGCGTGAACGGCTGGATGGATTTTAACCAGACTTTCACTGGCAGATAACTGATGTTTCAGAGAGTGACTTAGGCTAATTTTATTTGGAAATCGTATTAGGGTTCTGCGAAATAAATCATGAAACTAAATCTACGTGGGTGAAAACACGGGGCACAGCTAGTAATATTATAATTGTGTAATATTGTAATAAAGCATCATCGTAGCGATACACTCGGCACGCTCCATCCAAGTGCCCATGTACCGTAGGGCGGGCTCGTGGGGGCGAGCGGCGCCCATAAAAATGCAAATAGCCGTGTCGACAGGGGATTTCATTGTTGTATCAATCACAGAGCCTTATTATTGCGGGATTTCAGGGGAATACGCCACGTTTATTGTTTTCAAGAGGCTTTGTGTATTGAAATGGGATGTCTGCGTACTATTTATGTATTTGTAGATCTCGGCTTACTTGAAGCGCACAGATATGAGTGAGAAAACATGGCAACTAAGCTTTTAAGGAGTTTGAAAAACAAACAAACCTCCTCCTTTTTTTGAAGTCGGTTAAAAATATCAATAATTATGGTCTGTCGGCATAATATTTATGTTCTAAGATATACTGTGATGCTCACGCCTGTATTCCCCGAAGGGGTAGGTAGAGGTGTTGTAATTTTCAACACCCACATTTCACCGAATATGATTAAGTGTCAACGTGGCAGAGGGTGAGTCCATCGCCGTCTCAGGCACTATACATACGTCTTTGAATTACTTCTCAGACATATGCAGGTTTCCTCACGATGTTTTCCTTCACCGTAAAGCGTGGTGTAAAATCACTGTACATAAGTTTTTAGAAAAACTCATAGGTACAGGCCCCGCTAGGATTGCGTAGCAGGCGCCTGCCGAAACCCCACGGCCACCACGGCTCTTTGCCATCTCCTTTTCCATAGACTATTATTACCTCATTACTGCTACTGATTGTGACAAGTGACACTTTAAATCCGATAAGTAACAGTCAAATTGATCGAGCCATGTTCAACACCCAAACGTCAATGGCCACACATTGGCCACACGTGGGCGTGCGACAACATGTTGCACATTTCCATCACAATAGAGCCCTCTGTTTGTTTGTCACAGACGGACTTATTGTATGATTAGTGGATTTGTATGATCGATTCTAATGATGGATGGGTTTGCCGGTACAAATATTGTATTTTTCGCACCGCCGCGCGGGCTCACTGTCCGATGTGTTACCACAATTTTAGTGCTAAAAATAAAAGAATGCTCTACTTTCGTAAACGTATAATATCATAATCCTCGTCATCTTTTCCACAAGGACAACGGCATAGCAAACCGCTTTACTAAAAACCCATAGGGATTACCCATAAATTGTAAGCGACTACTTTACCTCTCATCAGATATTCTTACATTGTTGTAATGGAATTAATTACTTCTTTTTAGTGAATTTATTTTAGATTTATACAAGGTATAAGAAATTGTGTGAACGATTCTAGAACTTATAAAAAAATTTATACACATACATTATTTCTGTTCATATTCTTTGAGTTCGAATCGTTGTATCCTCCACTCAAAGGGAATCATAAAATATTTTCAACTCAAAATGTATTTCTTATTACACCTTTATAATAATACCTGAAATACTCTTGCGCAGATTAAACCCGTCACCAACACATTTAAATTTCTTTATTACCTCGCAATAAATCGTAAGCGCTGTAAGCTAGCAAACGATGACACAGAATAACAAACAACGCATCATTCCACGGATTTTCATAAACATTTTTTGTGATCCATTATAAGCAGTTAACCCTCAACCGATGGCTTACCACCCTCAGATCAGATGCGGCGCCGGTGCTCGTGATTGATTTCACACACACCAAACATGCCGTGCGTGTTATACATAAACACACCATATGTGTATGTATGTAATCACTATAACATGTGTGTAAATTTTCTTAAGCAAAATACAAGCTTCTGATTAGTTACTTTGGGATAACAATAACTTTGGCCCGCGGTTGGTCATAGCGTGATGACATAGAGCCTATAGCCTTCCTAAATAAATGGGTTATCCAACACAGATTTTTTTTCAAATCGGATCATTATTTCTTGAGATTATCGCGCTCAAGCAAACAAACAAACTCTTCAGCATTATATATTTGTAGAGATATATACACAATGCACGTGTACGAGTATACTAATTTAATTTAATCATACAAATAATTTCGTCGGTCTCTCGGAATGCACGCTGAACGGGCTTATCGGCTTTTAGTATATATTTTGTCTTGTTCGCTTTTAATAGGAAAAATCCATAGAATGTTTATAGAATGAAAAAAAAATGTATTCCTTTGCATTGATATAGATACGAGTATCAAATGATCAAAAAATAAAATTTACCAAACACACACACCCAAAGAGGGTTGTTGACAGAGGGTAGTTGCTAGAATTAACTAAAAATCCGACGCGGTTTTCAATGAAATGAATCGCAGGATTATGTGGCTATAGGATTACAGATGGGGCTGTATTGTGGTCGGAGAATGAACATATTTTCGATTTTTTTCTTACTAGTAACTAAATAAGGTTGCCATCTGCTTGCTAAAGCATGGGGTTGCCATACACTTTTAGGACTACACTCAATACCTTATTAAATTATTATCTAATTATCCAAAATTAATTTGGAACTACAAACAGATACTTGAATTTTCTCTATCTGTAGAGAGTGGAGATGCTTTTTGTAATTTGCACGAGTACTGACAACCCGGCCTCGCGTCGCTTAAAGATTTTTTTTAAGATTTCTCTGAATATAATAAGGAATAATTTCAGCTATAAATTCATCGGAGTTCAACTCCTACATGTTAGTAAATACCGTTTCAAAATCCGTTACGTAGTTTAAAGAACGATGCATTCAAACAGACTTAATAATTTCGTATGAACGAATTAAATTTATACATACATACACGCCTGTATTCCCCGAAGAGGTAGGCAGAGGTTTTGTAATTATAACACGCACTCACACGAGATGATTAAGCGCCAACGTGACAGATGGTGAGACTATCGCCGTCTCAGGTACTATACATATGGCTTTGAATTACTTCTCAGACATATGCAGGTTTCTTCAAGATTTTTCTTCACCGTAAGGCACGTGAAATCACAGAACATGTGTTTTACTCATTGGTACGAGCTCGGCTGGGGCTCGAACTTGCGTAGCTTGCGTAGCAGGTGACTGCTCAAATCCCACGGCCACCATAGCTCTTCAATTTATACTATTTAAGGATATCTGTACAAGTTGATTGATTGATCTATTCAGTTGATTATTACAGCTAATAATGAAGCGTGTGCAAATAAATACAAACTATAAGTTTAACTGCGAGGCGATAAATACGCCAGTTGACTACCGAGCCCTTAAATCGCGTCGTTAGCACCCCTATCAATTAGGGGCGAACACCAACAGCCCATATGTACCAACGGTATTTATAATTACTACATCTACAAGATTTGTCAATACAACGATTGGTCTTCCATTCTATACATCTATACAGATGAAAATTGAAGTGTCTGTTTGTAATGCTAAATTGACAGCCTTTCAATCAATGCATTTGAAAGTTAACACGGTGTTTACATAAAAAAACAATGTAATTTTTTTTTTGTATGTCTGTCTGTTTGTCCCAGTTATTTTCAGAAACAGCTGGACCGATTACAACGAGAGTTTCACTGGCAGATAGTTGATATTACAAGGAGTACCTTAGGCTTTCTTTATGACTCCGCGACACAGCTAGTCTAGGTCGGTACGCTAAAGAGTTTGTTCGCTTGCTTGAAAAAAAAATTAACATAAGGGACGCTTGGCATACTCATTGAACGTCATTTCTCTTACGCTAACTTAGACTAATTTACTACCGTTTCCAAATGTGGCTTACATTGTCAGGAAAAGAAACGGCGAAACAAACTCCCCGGTTTTTTTTACATGTGTCCCTTTTTTATAAATAGGGTTATTTTATTACAATTTCATAAAAGATATGAGCTCACTATAATATGCTTTTTGTTAAGGTTAAATGCTTGATTGCCCTAAAACTAAATAGCCTAAAAACGGTAGTTTTATCATCACGGTAAGACCAATCGCGGATAAAACGTTAGCCCTAAGTAATTATTCCACGCGGTTGAAGTCGCGGGCAGAAGCTATCAATGATAGAATGTCTTTCCTAGAAGGTACGTCTTCTATTTGGAGTTCCTCTGGTATAATTGGGACCTCTTGGGATTTCGGGGGATTTGCTTTCGTACCCTATTGGCGTAGTGGTTCCGATCTTATGGGCTAAGTTCCTGGTATTGCAAGTGAAATTAGGATGTATGCTTATTTCTAGAGTTGGCGACAAATATATATATAACTTTTTTGGACAGTCTTAGCATTATTATGTCAAAGCTAATGTCCCTAACAGAAGCAGCTGGCCTTCAAGATCAACTAAGTAACCAGGACACCCAAATGTGTATTCCAATCGAATCGATTCACTGAAACACGTATTTACGACTAATGAATGCGATTAACGTTCGCTTTGCCTGTCATCGGACCAATCGATTGATCACCCATCGTAACAACAACCAACATACAATACACAACCTTAACCACCACGCATAAGGCTTACATTTGTTTAAACTTCACAGGATATTCCACTTCCATAAAGTCTCATGTCAAAAAATCAATGTGTACATTGTTTTGAGGGTGTTAAGGTTTAAATTGAAATGTCGATTGATTTGATACATGGTGTATCGAAGTAACATGCGCTGTCGGATGGATTTAGCGTGGGTATTTAGGCGGATATGTGACGTCATCGACGACTGAACAAACATATCGTGTTTAGGCACAAACAGAACCTTCAGTGTGCGGCTGGTTGTGTACAATGACAAATGCAGTATTTTATTGAAATGGAAATAGCTATCTGGTATCAGTTTCTGCCTGAAACTCGTTTTATTACGCTACTCAAACTCAAAAATATCTCATTTGATCAAACTTTTAACAAAGTTCTTTCAAATCGACAGTATGACGTAATTATTCAGGATTATCTTCGGTGAAAAGTGGGTGTTGTTATTATAACACCTCTGCCTACCCCTTCGGGGAATACAGGCGTGAACATGTGTATGTATGTGTGTATGTGTGTGTGTTTTCTTAGTAATTCTAACCTCGTTCACATAATTTACTCATAAATCTCCTTTCTAAAGAAAAAAAAAATAATTAAATCCCTCTGCTAATTACGAATACGAATACCTATATTCTCGTAGTATAATCAATATAACGATGATAGCACATCGTCGCACCCTGTACAACACCTACATAAAGGTATGAACAGACTGCGTCGACAAGGGGTACATATGTCGCGGGAGGGCCGTAATTAAGATACAGCTAGCATGTACATACCTTTACCTTCACCCTCCGCTCCCTCCGAGGCATGTACAGTCAACATGGTTAACAGCTTTCCAGACTATTTAAATTTTGCAAATTTTGATCTGTCTTTAGAAATAAACACATTATAAATCTATGATTTTATTTATAAATACAGATAAATAAAATTGAAGTGTTTGTTTGTAATTCCAAAATAACAGCTTTTCACTAAATGCATATGAAAGTATACACGCTACTGATACTAAAAAACCACGTTTTAAAAATTTTCTCTGTCTGTCTGTGTGTCCGTCTGTCTGTCTATCTGACAAACATCCGGGTAATCTCCGAAACGGCTGGACGGATTTTAACGGGACTTTCACTGGCAGATAGCTGATGTTACAAGGAGTAACTAAGGCTACTTTTATTTTAACTTTAGGGTTCCGCGACAATAAGGATGAAACTAAATCTACGCGGGTGAAACCGCAGGGCACAGCTAGTTTATAATAATTTGAACGGTTATAATGATATATTTTCAAGATGCTTTGCTGAGTTTTCTTTGCTTGTTTTCAAACCGGTCGTAATTTTTTCAACATTCATAATTGCTTAAAATGAATGTATGTTTTTCATTTTCATCCTCAAAGTTACTTTATTAAGTGCCATACCAGCAACATTACGGTGAAGAATAACATCTTAAAGAAATCTGCATACGTCTTAAAAGAAATTAATTATGTCATATTTACACCATCTTTGCCCACTACGTATTTTCGTTCAGTCATTATAGAGAATAGTAGAAAGTTAAGTTTCAAATCATCAGCCCATCCCATCATCAATTATCGATTATCTATGCAAATGCTAAATTAAAAAGTATACAACATTATTTATCTATATTATCCATCAGACAAAACGCTACGTCATTTTAAAACTAAATGAGCGTAAGTCACACGTTTTGTAGAAGGGTTGCGTATACACATTTTAGTTTGAATTATTTTATGTATTTGTTAGATCTCGATATTTTTATTTATGCAAATTTTACAATATAAAGTATATTTTAGTCAATTTGCAAGATGTATTCAAAACTTTCTCGAGAATCTATCTAATTGTTTAAACTGCATAGAAATATGTATAGCAGTCTCACTACTAATGTGCCATACAAATATACAATACATTTAATGATGGTAAGCAGTGACTGCCACCCCAGAAGATTCAATCGCAATGTTAATTTCGTGGTGATCGGAATCTTCAGCAATAATACAAATAATAATACAATAGTTAGATTCCTTACCTCCTCACCTCCTTAACGATGACTTTAGTTAGAGAACTTTAATCACCATAGATATTTACTTTACAACTAGCTGTGCCCTGCGGTTTCACCCGCGTAGATTTAGTTTCATCCTTATTGTCGCGGAACCCTAATATTTTTAAGAAATAAAAGTAGCCTAAGTTACTCCTTGAAACATCACCTACCTGCCAGTGAAAGTCCCGTTAAAATCGTTCCAGCCGTTTCGGAGATTACCCGGAACAAACAGACAGACAGACAGACAGACAGACAGATGGACAGACAGACAGAGAACATTTTTATAACTTGGCTTTTAAGTGTAAGTAGCGTGTATACTTTTAGATGCATTTAGTGATAAACTGTTATTTTGGATTTACAAACAGACACTTCAATTTTATTTATCTGTATAGATGTATAGATAGAGCAATAATTAGTTTTGACTGATATCTAATGGTAAAAGGAAAAAGTCATCGTACAAGGAAGTCAAAGAGTTAGCGGACAATAGAGAGGGTTGGCGATTGCTTCACCGACAAGAGCCTAGCTCTTAAATAAATGATGATGATTCTATGTACTGTAATGTGCCATAGGTTAGTCAAACAGGCAAAACTTTAAAATAGCCGTTTTGCTATGTTATTCCCGGAACCCTAAATAGTGTAGCACCCTTCACACATAAATTACATTTCAATTACATAAAAAGTGTCACTAAACAGCTCTGCGATTATTCT
Organism: Watsonalla cultraria; assembly: GCA_964035505.1. NCBI lineage: Eukaryota > Metazoa > Arthropoda > Insecta > Lepidoptera > Drepanidae > Watsonalla > Watsonalla cultraria. The sequence goes on from OZ037730.1 coordinate 9,497,316, forward strand.
CGACTCGCTATTTTATGAAAACACATTAAAATTAAATTATACAGTCATCCATCACAATAATTTAATATGCTCCAGTCTCCGTCCCCTGCCGCAGACGAGTATGATACAGTATTCAAACTGCAACACAACACTCTTCATTTATAGATTAGCGCGCAGAAAGTGGTACAAAATAGGGTATTTATTCACAAAATACGTAAAAAAATATTATACTATTGTTTCTATTGTATATAGTTTGTACACTACCGACCATAATGTTTTCAAAACACTCGTTTTACAAAGTTTTTTAGCAAAAAATATACGCCGCGAGAAGTAAGAAAATATTTTGTATGCTATATATATATTGGAATTGGCGCCGAACGAGGGAATATAAAAATAATTATTACAATTTTTAGGAGACCCGTCTCGATCACAAATACTAGGGTTGAGAGATTATGATAAAAATGTTACATCCCCACATATTATCTAAACTATTTAGCATAATAATAATATGACATTATTTAAATGTTGTTATGCTGCATCAACTGTACTATGTCACTCACTATCAATACTTACAACGTTTATCTTATCTGTGACGTCATTAAGGGCGCCTCACGATGAATTACAAGTTTTATTAAGTGTTTTACGCGCGTTGAGATTTAATTAGTGATGTTATGTTTTTGATGGTTTGTTGTGAGCTTAATATTAAATATATTTTTGGGTGGCATTTGGGAGGTATTTTATGGGTGGGTGTGATATTTCTTCAATTTCAGATGAAAAAGTATTATTTTAGCACATAGAAAGTACTTAAAAAGTCCTATGGGGCAAATAGGTAGAAGTGTGGGGTAAGTATTGTTCATTAGATGTAATTAGATACCATAATACCATTATTAGGCAAAAGTAGAGGGGGCAACTCCAGAATCTGAAAGTTATCAGGTATTCAATATACGTTTTTTTGATTTCAGATTAATCTACATTTTATCGACAAAAGCGCACCTCAGGCTACTGGTGAGTTTATTTTTAATATTACATTTTATCTACATAAGTGTACATTACATACATAATTTTAAAAATTGTATTAAACATATTATTGACTTTGAAATCACGACTTCCCCATGTGGCCAAATTTTGTAAGTTAAGATTACAAATTCACATAATAATGCTTTTATAAATTAACTTTAAAATTGTCGAATAATTATACAACACATACCTTTGAGGTCGTCCTGCCTCGTTTAGCCTGTCTATAAGCAATCAGTTTAATGCTAACAATTGCTGTACAAATGGCGCTATAATCCTTTGCATCTAAATACCCCTACAAACGAGTGCGTTCACAAATTGAGCTCAAAAGCCAATGTTCCGAGGGGCTCAATTACCCAACCAACCTAATCATAGCATCATCCAACCTATTTTAAACTCTCCTCCCCTTGTAATAAGAGTGAGGTCGTGAGTTAATTTAACGTGGCAGGGATTTTCAAAACGTATCTCTTCTTAGCTAATTTAAACTCTATTTTGATTGTATTAAGAGTGGGGTGTTTAGTAAGCATATCGGGGTTCTTTCAATACTTCGTATGGGTGTCATAGCTCATTTAGCATCGGCTAATGCGAGGGGTGCGTAGCTTGCGTTTACACATGTGTCACCGAATGCATAATGCAATTAATTGTTCACTCGCAATTGTTTATACTATCGCTATATTTTACTGTAATGCGATATTATTGAAGTGTTTATTGAGTGTATTTGGAGCATTCTTGACGTGCGTCATTTTGATTTGATAGGGTATCATCACTTCACGTCGAAACAGGCTGTATTTATTTAGTTGATGTGTAGAGAGCTTGAATGCCTAGGAGAAGATAAATTACCTATTTACGTGGAGATGAATATTTTGCTTACAAAGCCATGTATATAAGTTACTTATAAAATGTACTACAACACTATTTCATATTCCTACTCAGGCAAATACACAATATAATTGAATATAAATAACTAAAAGAGCCTTAAAAGCAATATCTAGCCAGCATATTGAGTTAAAAGCGACCAAGCGGACAGTCATTGCTTTTAAAAGCAAGATTTATTTCAAAAATTCACTCGGTGCAATCAATAGTACGCTGGAATCATTTATAACATGATATACAAGGCCCTTAGTGGAGTTATTGCTCGTCAAAACTACTCGAGATCTAGGAACCTTCACAAGGCTCGCAGGTATTAGCGTCGTTAAACACATGCAGATAATTTTATTGCACATTCAATTATATTGTCCCATTTGCTGTAGGATAAATATCATTTGAAATAATTAGTAGGCTTGGAATATTTAATTGACATTTATTATTCCTTATTTTTGTAGGTTTTTTTAATGTGGGGTAATAAATTCTAAACATTATATTTAAAACTCGCATTCTACTTCCAGTCGGTTAAATCACCTAATACTGCTGTCCAACTGAAAATTCGTGCTTACTTTATTTATTCCTTCTAAATCTCTAAATATTCGCATGCATTTATTCCGCTCTGTCTCGTCTGATCTAAGCGTGTTTTACTAAGCGTATGACGCAGGCGTCAGTCTTGCAACTGTTGTTCGAACGATGCGGTGCGTCCATTAATCTCATTTAACACAGTTGATCGCGCGCGACTTTCACTATTGCTGTGCAATGATGTTCTAAGTGTATCACATTAGGCAGCCCGCCAACTGAGCGATTCAACTTGATACGTTTAATTGGGGGTGAGTCGACAAAAGTTGCAAGCTATTGAAATTACATTGAATACTACATTTTATTACATTAATACACGATACTGAAATGATTTTAGTAATAAGTGTCAGTCGAATAAATTGTAAGACTCTCATTAATGAGAGTTGTCTAGATTAGTTCGTTGAATGTTATTTATAAAATTGGGGTAAGATAAAAATGACCTAATTTTGCAGTATTTGTGTACATATTCACCCCGCCATTTGACGGAAAGCGATCGGTATCTATTCAGACAGCCTTAAAGAATGCATTTATCCCCTAAGAGCGTATCACTTAGTATAATATAATTTGAACCCCTGCATAACTGCATGATCTATGGCTCGGGACACCAGGGGACGCTGACTCGCACTTTTGTGTTTGTTTGTATTCACTGAGAAGAAAAGTTTAATGCTTTGTTGACTTTTCACGAAAAGACAAGTTGGATTTTTGAATATCTTTAAACATTGAAGAATGCTGAAGCTCGTTATTGATTTTTCAATATACAAATTTAAGTATGTTATATATTTACAAATTACTGAATTATATTTAAGGGTACATAGAAATATAGAAAATCAGTTATACGTTACTTACTTCTTTAAACTTATTCTCTTAAAATAGTTAGCATCTCTCAGGACTGTACCATAAAATCTGGGATTATAATTAGCGATTTAGCACTCTGAAAAGCAATGCTGTTTCTTATAATGGTAGTAGCATTTATAATTCTGTATAATGTATTTTATATTGTCGTGTACTGCATATTTGAAAGTACTTTGCAAGAAGTCCAATCAAATAGATATATTTGTGATTTAGATTTTGATTCAACCACAAAATGGATTTCATAAATTACCATAAAAACAAAAATCATAATATACTTTTTTTTTAAACTAATTATGAAATACAACTGCCTTCGCCAATTCACTGATCGTTAAGTAGAACTAACATTCAATAAGGCTTAATTTAAGCTAAGCGCGCAAAACACGCGTGACCGCAAGGGTAGGGTGGCGGTCCCTGTCGTCTGACCCTCCGGCCCCCGTTTAGCGGCCGTTTAGCCGAGGGTGACACCCTAATTAGTTACGAATAAAATGCGCCTTTTTACGCCTAGTTTATGTGTTTGGTTTAATTGAAAGCCGCTTTTGTATAACGTGTTTAGTTGAGCGGTAGTTGGGGGCGCGGTGCCATTGTTTAGATTCATTTACCTATACCATTATGGAGCGAACCTACATAATATGCACGATGAACTGAAAGTGAAATCAGACACGTCGAAGAATTAACTACATATGCTACTAAGTGGTGAACTTACTGTTAAGAAGCTCTTGCTTATTATTTTGCTCTTTCCATAAGAAGATTGTGTTACAAATGTCACAATACAATACACTTAAGTTGAATATTATCATCGTTTCCTCACAGATTGTGGATGTTCCATAGCGTAATAATAAGAAAATTGCTTGCTTTTCGGTATGATTTCAAGATTAAATAATTGAGATACAAATTATTATTAATGTGTGTAATGAATAAACTCAAAAGCTAATGAACTGTTTTTAAAAATGCACGTTGATCTTATACAAAATACGCAGTAGTAATTTTTTGGTATTGTATAGCGTGATAAAAAAATGCGCAGTAATCCCCATTATTTCCGCTGAGCGCTCATAATTCGTGACGGCGCGTGTATCTAGTAGCAATAATATAAAGTCGACGATATGTGTCATACCAAAGTTTTCCTTAATGGTGTATTTATGATACTTCTTTAAAGTCATTATTTAAAATGCCAGGAATTCCTATCGTATCGAGTCAATATCGAGATAGCCTTAGAGCATCAAACGTGTACATAAACCGACTCGTAGAGCTACAATAAAACAAAGTGTGGCCACATGTCGCGCGTTCAATCCGGGGTAATAGAGCGAATCGTTTGACTGCGCCGCGCATAAGTGATTGACTTTTCAATCTGTGTAATCGGATTACCGTCCCGAGCACTGGTGCACTCACCCTACTTCGCTGTCATCTGTAATTGTTCACTACTATTTGGTGTTAATTATATTTAGTGCTTTAATATCTTAAAAGTCTAGTATTTATTTGTAATAATAATAAGTGGAGATGAGACTTTGAGGTTCCAGATTCGACTTTCAATGTCGATATTGGTTTATTTGTTAGAAATTTTGAGTTTTTCTAATAAATGGGTATGTTCTTTCTTTCTAAAGTGGATTTTAGATATGATAGAACACTAAAATTTTAAAGTAATACGAACATTTAATACTTTTAATTCATTGAATATAATTTACGTCATATAAAACTGTTAAATAATTCTATGACTAATATGTTCCGCATATAAATTTGATCCTTAATATTTATCAAAACTCGCATGTAGTAAGTAAATAAGCAAATTTGAATTATTAGTGGCATTGTCAGTTATCCTTTTCAATAACAAGAACGAAATTGTTTACTATGGGGTGAGTATTCACTGTAGTCCGAGTTGACTTCACCTTGCTGCGGGGTAAGTATGAACGGCATGTTTCAGCCTCAAAGAATCTTGCCATGTTTGGAATGCAAACCACAACGCGTTTGAGAAAAAGTATCAAAACATTTCGAACTACACTAATACGCAACGAAAATCGGCAACATATATCTTTACTTGGAGTACCCACTGGTATTTAATTAATGGTAAGGTACTAACCTTAACTTGTGACTCAGTCATGCCCAGTGCATACGCTAGCTTGGCTCTCTCAGGCCCCGCCAGGTACTTGGTCTGCTCGAAGGTCTTCTCCAAGGCGAAGATCTGCTGTCCACTGAACGTGGGTCGCGTGTGTTTCTTCTTCCCATCCTTGTCTAGCCCAGCCTGGCCCGCGCATGCGCTCAGAGCTCCGTTGCTCACTGTAACAAAGTAATTATATAAAGTATAATATACCTATTGGTGAAGTTGATGTATGGCTTTGCTGATTTTCGAACCAAAAACGTCTTCTTATATAAGCTTAAAATTTCGACTTTATTTACAACAGTATAAGCTTACTATCGCCCAATGGCTGATGGGAAAACTGGAAAAAATGTTGTGGTCATTTTACTCTGCCCAATAAATTTCTTGAATCAAAGCTACCATTCTTAATGTTTAAATTTCCTTTCATCATGTTTGGTAAAGTAAGAGTCCAAAATAATTGGATTTAACAATAAAATGTCATAAACAGCAAACAAAATACATTACTTATATACAAAAGTCACGTGACGGCGCCGCTGTGACGTCACGCCCCCGGGGTGACATGGACCGCGTATTCAATTTCGGTGTACATACTCCTTGGCGCAGGTACAGTCAGCACTTTATATTGCTGTTTGATGAAAATACTACGTATGGTTTGCAAGTCACTACTTTTCTTATGTATTATTTTGGAACCCTGAGATATTATTATAATGTGACATTATTTGGGAATTTTTTATGGGTGGAATATTTTATGATAAAGCATTGGTTTTCATTTGCATAAACGAGGTTGTCTATCCTCGTCGCAGAAAATAGTACTTTTATTTTTTTTATCTGTAGTATTTTACTTTATAATCTCCTGTTTGAACCAAAGTAAATATTTGTCTAAAGAAGCTCCGTCAGTGTTGCCATAAATAATATGACCCAGTGTTACCAATAGTATGTATATGCACTATAGAATGACAAACAAGGTTGTTTAATTTATATTTCAAATTAAATAAATACGAATGTTACAAGCACATGAATCAGATAAAGTAAATTAGTGGGACTTAATATCGTCAATAACTGTCAATTATCTCATTGAGTAATTATCGCACGATCGCTATCTATGCATGTTGCAATACTATGATACTTGTTGGTTGGTCATCGATATGCGTTTTAGATAAATAACGTTTGAAACTTCACTTCTCCTTCCATTAAAAAAATCATTAGTAACCCAACTTCTCTTTTCATGAAATAATTTATTGGTATTATTTAATAAATTTTAATTATTACCCCGGAATAATGTAAAAAGTGTAAATCTTTGAACTATTTTGCTGGATACAGGTTTGGATGCCGAAACAGAACGATTATTCACAAAAATATATTCCACGGGAAAAGTTCTATTCTAGATCTAACTTGCAGTATAATATTGTATCAAAAATATCATCGTACCAAGAAAAAACACCATTAAATTCAATAAAACCCGAGAGAAGTTGATGAAATCATGCAAACAAATTCAATTTGCCAATAAAAAGGGAAACATTGCGAATCAAACGGCTGACGCTCCGCTGTCATTGTGTTTTTATCATTATTTCATTTCGCCCCCTTGTCTCGACCCACCCCCTCTCGGGGGAGCTTTGTCGCCGACTGTACCGTGTTCATCAAAACATTTTTATTCGCGAGGAAAAATGACGCGGTCGCGGTATGATGGGCCTTTGTTTTGGTTTATGATGCTTTTATTGGTGGGATATGTTCGCGGGACAAATGCGGGGTGAATGTAGGTATTAGTATTTCACTAGAGTCGTAGCTATAAACATAAATATGGATCTGTCGACCATTCGTCATATCCCTCTAGTTATAGGCTTTTTATATGACTAAGTAGTGTCTAGTTAGTGAAAAATATCAAATCATGTATACATATGCATTCCTGCATATACGCCTGTATTCCCCGAAAAAGTAGGTAAAAGTGTGATTATAATACACTAACATTTCGCCAGTAATATTTAAGTCCCATGTAATAGGGGGTGAGCCTAATTGCCATTAGCCAGGCACTTATCTAGATTCCAGGCTGATACTGAGAAATTACAGATAGATAAACCCAATAACACTTTGTTGGGACCCGGTATCGAACCCGTCGTGTTCCGAGGTAGCGTTCGCGTCCACTAGACTAACAAGTATATGTTTCTTTGAAAATGTTTCTATTTTGAAAATCTCAAGTAGTAAAATCTAATCAAATAAGTGTTAGTTAAGTAAACAAATTATTCGCATAATATTGTTCAACATGAGATCCCAGTGAATATTGTCACGGACATGACATAAATATTAAAGATTGGAGTTAATATTTATAACAAAACATATTGCATTATTATGTGCATACTTTGAATTGTTTACTCTGCTCGTTATTTATTACAGCTATTTACGAATTGGACTGTACCGTGCTTAAGTAACTATAGTACAATCTACTTACCTATAGTGTATCAGTGACTATACATATTTAAATGGCAATTGATGTTTTTACGTATTCAATACTAGCAGTTGCCAGTAGAATTGCGTGCGTCGATTGCTTAGTTTTGGCAAGAACGTAATTTGTGTAGTCGCTTCATTTCCTAGCGATAACGATAAGTTACAATCTATATACAGATAAATAAAATTGAAGTGTCTGTTTGTAATTCCAAAATAAAAGCTTTTCACTATATGCATATGAAACCATATACAATACTGACAAAAAATACAATTTTTAAAATTTATATCCAAATGGGCTTGATCGATTTTAACGGGACATTCACTGCCGGATAGCAATAATGTTACAAGGAGTAACTTGAGCTACTTTTATTTATTAAAAAGCATAAGGTTTCCTCGGGACAATCATGAAATTAACTCTACACGGGTGAAACCGCGGGGCACAGCTAGTCTTACATACAGGGATGTCACACCACGAGTTTTACGGTGAAATAATACTTTATGAGTAACTGAAATTGTCATAAAATACATACATATTTCACGCCTGTCTTCCCCGGAGGGGTAGGCAGAGGCGTTGAGACAACACGACCTACTTTTCACCGAAGATTAAGTGACAACATGACAGATGGAGAATCTATCGCCGTAGTAGCATAGCGTAGTATGTAGCATCTACATGCTTGTGATGGAACTTTGATGAGAAGTGTAACACCACTGTCTAGTGCCTACCCCTTTGCAGACCCTTTTGGGAAAGTGTAAATATATGACACACAGAATACATAAACTTCCTACCCACCAAATGTCCATTTAAATACTGATCCAATTCCGTAACTAAAACTGCCCGTACCCCGAGAATTGTAATGCAACAATTAACTTGTCCCATATACACTGCTCGCTGCTACCATTAAATAACGTGAAACCCATTACAGAGCGGCTAATGTAACTCGAACAACTGGCACACGTCGATTCGTTCACTGACCGCCGCTAACCATATCAAAACATCGCATTCAAAAATGAACTTTACTGCGATGGCACTAATATCCCTACTCACTCGACAGTTACTTCTGTAGTTGGCGTGTTCGGCACGTAGTCGATTTTGCACTGTGTCATTGAGGAGTTAAGGATTAAATTCGGATTATGTTGTCGAGTGAATTCAGTGTGCATTTTAAGTTCACAATACAATGTAAGTATTTGTTCCGCGTAGGAGGAGCAACGTGCTTTTTGGTGGCGTTTTGACGATATATCGCTGCAATAAATATGTTTGTTTAGAACTCTGTAGCTATGGACTGTTTAGTTCGTTACTTGACTTACGACTATACTAATGGTTCTCACATGTACCTGAGTATATAATACAATCTATACATCTATACAGATAAATAAAAGTGTCTGTTTGTAATTCCAAAACAACAGCTTTTCTCTAAATGCATATGAAAGTATACATGCTACTGACACAGAAAAACCACATTTTAAATTTGTTCTCTGTCGGTCTGTCTGTCTGTCTGTTTGTACCGGGTAATCTCCGAAACGGATGGACCGAATTTAACGGGACTTTCACTTGGAGGTGGCTGATGTTTCAAGGAGTGACCCGCGGTTTCACCCGCGTAGATTTAGTTTCATTTTTATGGTCGCGGAAACCTAAAATTTTTAATAAATAAAAGGTAGCCTATGTCCTTTCTCAGGGTCTAAAGATTGTCTGTGCCAAATTACATCAAAATCGGTTGAGAGGTTTAAGCGGGAAAGCGTAACAGACAGACAGACAGGGTTACTTTCGCATCTATACAGATAAATAAAATTGAAGTGTCTGTTTGTAAATACAAAATAACAGCTTTTCATAAAATGCATATGAAAGTATACACGCTACAGACACTAAAAAGCAAGTTTTAAAATTTTTCTCTGTATGTCTGTCTGTCTGTCTGTTTGTTCCGGGTAATCTCCGAAACGGCTGAACCGATTTTAACGGGACTTTCACTGGCAGGTAGCTGATGTTTCAAGGAGTAACTTAGGCTACATTTATTTATTAAAAATATTAAGGTTCCGCGTCAATAAGGATGAAACTAAATCTACGCGGGTGAAACCGCGGGGCACAGCTAGTTTATAATATAAGTAGGGATTATAAAGAGGAAAGGTTTGTATGTATGTTAACGAATGTTATAACGAATTTAAATTTAAAATTACTAAACGAATCTAAAATTACTGGACCGATTTAAAAAATTCTTCCACCATTGAAATGCTACATTATCACTGATTAATATAGGCTATATTTTATCTCCGTATAACCACGGGAACGGGAACTACGAGGGTGAAACCACGTGGCGTCCGCTAGTGTAATATAAGAATATTGAATCATCCCAATCCGTTAAAGTAATAAAAAACATTATAAACTTAAATCCTAATCCAGTTTAAACATGTTCACTCGAACTACATAAAACCGCACGGAATTTAAACTCCCAAAAAGCGACATCCCCAAAAGGCTATGATATTAACCCGCCCTCCGGCCAGGGCGGGCGGATGGCCACGTTTTGCCACTTTTTGCCACTCGGGGCGCCATGTTGCCACTCGGATGCATAATGCCACTGCGTTATTGTCTCGTGTAGCTCCAACAAACTTGTTACTTGGCGAGCCGATATTGAAAATGCATTTTGCTCCAACTTTTACAATTTTGAAGTCGGTTTGAAGTATATGGCAAGCGCTCGCGTGCTCTGGAATCACAACGAAAGGGTTATTTTACTTCTAGAAGGTTTGCAAGAATGTTTAGCTTGCAAGACGCCTGTGACTAGTCCATGTACTTACACTTTTATAGAATTATCACATTGATCCAAATATAACTCAAAGGTGACTGAAATACTGACATAGTTATCTATCAACGCACAGACCAAACCACTGGACGGATCGGGCTGAAATTTGGCAAGCAGGTAGATGTTATGACGTAGGCATAGCTAAGAAAGGATTTTGATTAATTTTAACCCCAAGGGGATAAAATAGGGGATGAAAGTTTTTATGAAACTAAATTTACGCGGGTGAAACCGCGCCTTACCAGGGCTTACACTGAATAAATCATTTTCATTTTCTACATCTTCCTTCGTTCTCCTTAACCATATTTGCAATCCGCAAATTTAATCTAAATTCGTTCAGCTTCCGAACGCAAGAATTGGCTGGAATAAAATGATCATGATCTCCTTTATATTTGACTTGAGAATACCTAGATATATAATGTTTCTAGATCCCGACATTAGGCACCGTGCTCAAATAGCTTCATGTTGTAATACGATATTATTGATCGGCATTCATTCGTGCCACTTTTCAATCGTCAACATAATATTGAAGTATAAATAAATAAAAATTAATATAAGATAATACAGTAGCACCTGTCAAGTAATAAAGCCAATCATAGCACGGAATTATAAGGAAATAATCACAATAAAAGGTCATTAAAACAAATGACGGGCGCGGATCCTTTATGAAGATGCGTACAATACTGCCAACAAGCGGACATAAACACGAGAGAGGGCACCAGAGGGATGGGCCCGCTCGGCTCGCTCCTCGTTACTAGGGGACAAATTGAGAAACGCACGTTAACACGTAGGGCTGCCACTCAATTACTCTTTGTATTCAAAAAGTCTTATTTTTGGTTTAAATATAGTTTGACGATGAATTTTAGGTATGTACCTGCTACGAGTCCTATGCACTACTAAAATATTACAATACGATTTTATTCTACTAAAGTGGCAAAAAAGCGTTTGGTTGTTTGTTGATAAGCGGATACTGCAACCAAAATGCTTACCTTTAACATACATCTTTACCCTAGTATGCCCTACATTTTGTGGCCGATCATGGATCTATTTTGCTTCATCTTAATATCCAATTTTCTTCCACACTGTAGTTTTACAGAAACAATTTTTAACTGTGGACTCAAACAATGCCCCACTGTGACCACTATGTATATATATTATATATTTATTGACGAGTCAAACCATGAACCAGATTTATTCACGCCTTGGTGATATCAAATACTGCCATCAGTTCTAAAACTAGCCTTTTGAGCAATCCTAATATGACCGGCATTTAGTTAACTTGCATGGTGTAAGGTAGAATTACCATGGGTTCGAAAATTTGTATTTTGTTAAAATGAAAATGATTTAGGTCCTGGTAAGGCACTTATGAACGTCGAAGAGTTGACCACCAGTTCGGATCCTTCTGAGAAAAACCGGTAAGAAACTCAGTCAGTATCATGTCTATACATAGTAAATGATTATTAATTGGAATAAAAATCATATAATTATTTCTTGTAATGTAAAGAAAAGTCCCGGCCAGCCCTAGGATAGGGCGCGAGGCTCACCGCAGGGAGGCAAGGGGTTAGCGGCCGCAGGCTCCGAGCACAGATTTACTCTGGTCCCGGGGCTATTGTGTGTTTGTTATAATTGTTATTTCCTTGGTGAGGTGGCGACGCTATACGCGACGGACGCATCGGCTTTACCTAGGAGCTATCGTGTTACATAAACCTTGTAGAAACGTGGTGATGCTCATTAATACAATGACATGCCATTTGCATTTATCACGTCGAGTCAACCACTAGACGGTAGAACATAGAACATACACACCAACTTATGTGTAGAACAGAGTACCTAGGTGCGAGTTTTCTTAAAATCGCCGACACAAGTCATCGCGCACGTAAACACAGATTTGTATGAGATCAATGTAGTGCACTCTGTGGGCCCACAGATGGCGGTGTTTCGATCCAATACAAATCTGTATTTACGTTACTGCGGTGACTTATGTTGTGACAGTGGCAGTGAAAAACTCGCACTAGGCCCTCAGGTGCAGTCATGTGTTATGAGCGCTCAGCGAAAATAGTTTGGGTAACTGCGTATTTTATTCGTGTCACGCTACATACAGACAGAGACAGACTTATAAATTGACTACTATAAATTCATTATAGTTCACGACCAGTTGAATTTTCAGCATCAACAGAACCACATGGGTTGAATCGACTGCTGATCTCAACATATATGGCTAAGATAGATAGAAGATAAGGCCAGGGATTTTAATTGAATGTGTGTTGTTTTAACCATTTAGTTCTGTTAGGCTATTAAGCAAATTAGGTACTTATAACCCAGTCGTCCGATTCAAAATGCTATCAGATTGGGACTGTAGTCGGAACCCTCGACTCTTGGATCTGACGTCTGTGTGTCGACAGATTTTTCCAGAAACTCGACAAAATAGTGTAGTATCTCTAGCTGATGTGACTGGGGCTTTATTCCATATTTCAAGCAAACATCTTTGAATTAAGTTAAACATTCGCACATGATACAAACTTATTCATGAGTTGCGTGTCGTCTACACGTTCACGACAAGAATCTGGTGCGTGGATGAATCCCCTCCCCTCTCGGTGGGGAGAAGCCTCCCCATTCCTCTTTAGGTGAATTTTAATTGTACTCTTGTCGTCAAGTTCTGTTGTGGTTGGTATATTTCAGTCGAGAATTGTATGGGATTGCTGGAGTTTTATGGGAATTGTACTTCGAACTTTTGGTAGGAGTCTGTGTGAGTTGTCTCGTTGGTAATAATTATTTATGATGTCTATGTGTATCTCTGGTATAATTTTTAACGTTTTTTTGCTTTCAGATCTGAAAATTACTATTAGTTTATTAGTTTTCATAAAATTGTATCATATAGTAACCTTCGTAGAGAAAAATTCACGAAAAAATGTACGACAAAAAATATGACATTTAAATAAAAATATGCTCATGCAGAAGCAGAGATTTTAATTACCAACGTGACAGATGGTGAGTCCATCGTCGTCTCAGGCACTATAATGTACGTCTTTGAATTGCTTCCCAGACCTATCCAGTTTTCTATGATGTTTTTTCTCACCATAAAGTACGCAGTGTGAAATCTCTGCACTTAAGTTTTTATATAAACTCATTGGTGGAGGCTTTAAACTCAAACCTCACGGCCACTACGGTTCTATTTATTCCACTATTTCAAAGAGTCACAATTAGTAAAGATGCTGTAAGCAATAGCAATAAATAAAAGGTACCTACACCGCATAGAGTCCATAGATTCCCTTGCAAAATGTTTTATCCCCCGAACATTATGTTATCTGTGCAGCCATATTGCAACTTCTAGTCATAGACCACGTACGATGTAATAAAGTGATGGCATGCCGCTACAACAGACACACCTGTCACTAAAACTTACATATAGATATCGTGTTACGTATTGTGTACATACTTATTGCATTCCAGTATTGATGGTTTCATAGTTTATTACAAGTCGATACTTTAGATCAATGATGACCACGAATATTTTAACCTTACTATTGTCATAATCTATCTATACAACTATACAGATAAAAAAAAATGAAGTGTCTGTTTGTAATTCCAAAACAACAGCTTTTCACTAAATGCATATGAAAGTATACACGCTACTGACACTAAAACACCAAGTTTTAAAATTTTTCTCTGTCTGTCTGTTTGTTCCGGGTAATCTCCGAAATGGCTGGACCGATTTTAACGGGACTTTCACTGGCAGGTAGCTGATGTTTCAAGGAGTAACTTAGGCTACTTTTAGTCATCAAAAATATTAGGGATCCGCGACAATAAGGATGAAACTAAATCTACGCGGGTGAAACCACGGGGCACAGCTAGTGTTGTAATACAAGTGTACATATTTTATTTAAATTAATGTCTTATTACACAATGAGAGAATTCGTTTTATTTACTTCATGGTAATTTTTTCCAGATACTATTTGCCTAATATATTACCAAAGTAAGCAATACGCGTATGTTCATGTAGTGAAGTGATTTCTTTCGCGATAATAATAAACAATGTAAAGCGCGATATGTAAGATTCATGTCACGTCGCACGCGGTGATAACACGCCATGATAGCGTGCACGCGCGACGCAATAAAGCGATCGACTCGGGCGCCGGCTGGCGTGACAACTGACGCACCTGTCCACTATAGATAAAGGAATTGCAGACAAACTGCTGTATGTCATAACACTATAACGATGTGCTATCATACAATGTGCAATGGAGATACCCATAGATAAGTTATTTTTTCATAAAAACAACAGTAATCTGCCCGCCATTTTATTGGGATTGTTATGGGAAAGTAAACTGGAGAGATTTTCATTAACTGCTCTCATTCGGTTTCTATAATATTTATAAGTTAATATAATTTATATCAATATGAGTAATAAGTATATATTAATCAGTATCTTAATAATTAAATACGCTATATATTTGAGTCCGCTTTATTTTCGTATTTACCTAATTACTATTTTATTTACAACTAGCTGTGCCCTGCGGTTTCACCCGCGTAGATTAGAATTTCGTCTAAAAAATAAAAAATAAAAATTTAGGGGTGGACTACCCCTAACATTTAGGGGGATGAAAAATAGATGTTGGCCGATTCTCATAGATACCGGATAAGCACAAAAAAAATCATCAAAATTGGTCAAGCCGTTTCGGGGGAGTATGGCAACGAAAACTGTGACACGAGAATTTTATATATTAGATTGAATCGTAAAACACCAAATCTTTTCTCCCCAGACATATTGTGTCAAGTCGACATTCGAAAAATTAAATCTATAAAAAACATTTTAACATAAAGAGGTACTACCGCTACAAGTACTTCGAAGAATTAAAACTGTGATAAGCTCAATATTATATTATGTATTTAACTGTTAGTATTTAATACCTAGAAAGTTTTTAAATGTTTTTTTTAAGTTAGATATAATGAGTACAAATCACTGTGAACGACTAAATCACTACGACATCATTATGGGTTTCATTACGTGAATTAGGTTACTGCCTGTAGTAATGTCATATTTATACTGTGCCCGTGTACTACGCAGCTGTAGTGCTACGATGATCGTAGCGCGTCTGTTGATACTCCGAGATTGTAACAACTACTAACATTGCTCGCAGTGTGTTTGTTACGTACACGATACACGGTTACAGGGCATGTAGACAAAGTAACAGTATCCTCACGCTTCGCTAATAGACACAATACAAAATGTATGGGAATGACATATGTCACGTGACTGATTTATGTCATTTACATACTTTTTGTATCGTTTCTATTAGCGTAAGCGCGAGAGGATGTTAGTCTAGGACTACGAGTCTGTATTTTCAGTTTTGAAAAGATTAATAGAGCCGTGGTAGACGTGTAGTTTGCTTAGTCGCCTGCTACGCATGTGACGCAAATTCGTCAGCGGTCTGTCACAACGTGCTTTTCTTAAAACTTAAGTGCAATGTCTGTGCAATGTGAGTTGTGAAGGAAAACATCGTGACATAAGTCTGCGAAGTAAGTCAGTTGGGTGTTATGTATTGGTGTCAGAGACGGTCATGGACTCATCATGTCTCATGGTGACACCCGATTGTCTGACTGTACATTGTGACACTGTTAAGTATGTGTGCGAGACGCGACCTATGCCTGTGTTACAACCTGTCTATGAACGAAAATAGGGTTTTCTATGATCATTTGATGTTTGAATAAATGGCGGCAGGGCGATATTAACTAGCTGTTGTTTCACTGGTGTTTTATTCTCAATATGAGATTCTATCCGCATATTATACAGACACCGTCTGCTGCATATTTTACTCAATCAATGTATAAAGTATTAAATAAATATTATATACCACACTATCCAAGCCAGTAATTTAACAGCTGCTCCTAACTAAGCTATAATAATAGTGGACACAGGCCAGCAGTTTTTGCGAGTGTCCGCTTCCCGAGCGTTATGTCACTTTAATAACTCTAGCTTTTTGCAACATTCTGATATTATACGTTCATGTAAGTTTATCAACTCGGCCCTTCTTCGGTCGGATTACTCATGTGTACATGAAGTGTTTACTTAGTATAATGTTGTATGTCTATTTTGGTTGTTTTAACATGTGACAATTCCATAGTACAAAATGTATGTTCATCCATACAGAAAAATAAAATTGAAGTGTCCAAATTATCAGCCTTTCACTTAAATACGGTGTAATATAAAAAAAAGTATTTCAAAAAAATATCTGCCTGTCTAATTGTACCGGCTAATCTAAAAATCGGCTGGACCGATTTTAACGGGATTTTCACTGGCAGATAGGTGAAATGACAGATAACTAAGGATGATATCCCCATATGTAAACTTTAATAGGTGATAGGTTATTGAAAACAACCTTAATTGATGTATAAGTCAGGTAATTGATGTATACTCGTAAGTCAGTTAATCAGTCGCTCAGAACTTTATAATTATTATATAGATGTTAATACTTCATTAAACAAACATAATTACTGTAGTTTTCTCCGTAAATGTATCTCAAAACAGAAGCCTTCAGATACATACTAGATAAGAGTAGGGTAACATGGCAGCGTTCTGTGATTTTATTAAAATATTGTATGCGAAGCCCGACACCCCATTCCGCGCGCCGCCAGATATATGTGCCCGCTACCCTCGCGGAGGCCTTGCGAAACTTGCCTTGCTCTATGCACTTAATTAAAATACATATTCACTCATTTAATAACATACAACACGACTGTTTTAATGTGTTTGTATTTTATTATCCATACCATTATATAAAGCTGAAGAATTTGGTTGTTTGCTAGAACGCGCTAATCGCAGAAACTTCTCGTAAGAATTGAAAGAATATTTCAGTCGTAGATTGGCTATTTATTGACGAAGGCTATATATATCATCACGCTAAGATTAATTGCGGAATAACGTAACTATTCCACGCGGCGAAGTCGAGGGCAGAAGCTAGTGTAAGCATATGTTGTTTATGTAAAAGTATGTACTGTGTACTGCTTGCATTTAGTGTAATTGGTTACTGGCCCTTCAAAGTGTATATTCAGGTAAATAAATAAATAAATACAAAAGAAAAAGCAGAAAAATCGAGAAAAACTTGCATTTGTCTGAGAAAATTTCAAACACGTATTTATAGTAGGTACTTGAGATAAAATGAACTCATAATATAATGTAAATGTGACACATACGTTTCAGTGAAACGCAGTGTTGTAGGTAACGCCTGCCTACCCCTTTGAGGGACTGAGACCCAGAAGAAAGATGTTGAGCTGACAACCGTTCAAAAACACAACCTCAGGTATTGATTTATTAACGATAAAACGTTTGATAACGTTAACACATTCAATAACGTTAAAGCTAAAGATGTTTGTGAACAGCCACGTTGACATCTTAAATGATTGTCATTCTCATACAAGTTTCCATCCAATTAAATGTGTTTACATAGAGATTGGAAACAACTAGTGGAGCGACCAAAACAACATAATACCACATTGACGGGGCGAATAATAACCGTCACCTCATTCGAAAAACAAAGATGGAGTCGAGGGGTCGGGGGGTGCACCCACGCCCCGGGGGTGGGGGCGCGAAAATGTGCGGTTTGCTCATGTTTTTCTTAATTTAATTTCATTACGCCGAAGGTTTTACGCCGACTGGCGAGTATAATTGCTGCCAGCCCGGGGCCGGTTAATTGATGCCGAATTGCGACTGTGATTTTATTGTGCGTAGTTAAACGTTTATTGTATTCACTAAGATGGGACCGAGGTTTATGGTACCTTGGATGTTGCCCTGATTTTATTCGTACATGTATTATTTATGAATCTACAATTACTTAACCTGAGACATATATTATATCATAACATTAAATTTTTGCTTCACAATCTTATGCTCATAACTCTAAAATACTTCATTAAAATGTCATAAAAATTATCATAAAACAGTAGATATGAGATTTGTTTCATGAGACCCTTTTTGATTTGTGAAAAGTACCGGGATATCAATAAAAACACCAGACTAACGGAGTCGTAGATATAAATGAATGACTTATTTAATATTGTATTTCTTTGATGAATTTTAAAAGACTCTCATTGAGTTTCTTGCCGATTCTTCTCAGAAAGCTACATTCCGAACCAGTAGTAATTTTCTTGACAAATATTTTATAGTTAATAAAGTATCCAACCGCTTGCACATTTTATGTCCAGAATTCCACTAAAGCCTTGACAGAAGAGTTCTCAGGTTGTTACACCCACTTTTCACCGATAATGATTAAGTGCATATGACAAATGGTGAGTGAATTGCCGTCTTAAGCTATATTAACATGTATACAGGTTTGCTCACCATGGTTCCTCACATGGTAGCAATCAACTGTTGTATTATTTTTAATTGTGATGATATAAGTATAAGTATAGCAACAATGCATGGCTGATTTTCTAACCGGTTCTTCTCAGAAGGCTAGTTTCCAAACCAGTGGTAATTTTTCGACGTTCATTAGTATCTCACCAAGGCTAAAACTGAATAAATTATTTAAAATTTCATGAATAGAATAATTTTGTAATTTATAAAAATTCACGATGAAGCCTCGAAGTGGAATGTAAAAGACAACTGTACCAGAATGGCCATAAAAGGAAAGTTGGGACCAGCCGCACGGCACAATTGGAAACTGCATCACAAAACTGGAATTTTAATTCCGGCCAACATATGCCGCAGTTTCGGGGGTGGGAAGGGGCAGGAGGGGGGAGGGGAGGAGGGAGGGGCGTGTAATTAAAAAATGTCCCACTTCATTCCAGCCAGTATGACCGCATCCCGGGGGACACTCATTAATTCCCATATTCTCAAATGAGACGAAATTGTTTCGGGATTTTAATAACACGCCGGCTCTGCCTTCATTATACGACTTTATGCTTAATTGTGCAATCACTTACCTACTAAATATACATTTTCTAGGGATCAAGATGATTCTTGTATTATTATTTATTTTGACACCCGAATTTTAGTCAGAATAGTATGATTTTATAAATAAGCGATATTGGATTTTTAGATGGAAAGATCCATCGAAATTACTTTTAATTCTTTGGTGACAGAGAGGTTCTATTTGGTATCAGGTTGAGGTGTAAAGTGCAAGTCTTGGTGTTGCAAGCTTTTATAGGGAAAGTAACCGCTTACTATTATGCTTACATATAAAAAACTCTAGACACTTTGTATTAAAATGTATTAATGTTATTGACAAGTGGCGTGTGGTATCACCGTCTATTGTTTAACATAGCTGCCTCCACGCAAGTCTGTTCACACGGTGTGTCACCTATTAACATCTATAATCCTTCAAATCCATAACAAATAAAACATAATATTATCTATTTTATTAAATTTCGTACGCGACATGTAATTTAATAACACGCGATTCGCCGTCACGGCTCACTACAGATTTTAATAAAAGTCGCGTGAAGCTTATTAACTGATAAACTAATATTACAAGTTATCAGTACCTATGATAAGTAATCAACTAATAATATGTAATGATTATATCCTCTCACGGCTCTAATGTTATATTATAATGTCACAGTGACATGACGTCATATTGGAATAATGAACGTTGCATATCACACGATTATTATATTAATATTTGTAATGAAATTGTTATGATATAAGTAATAAAGGTATATTGGTTTGTTTGTCTGATTAATTTGACAAGTGCGCGTGCGCGGTTATTGAATGTGTGAATACGGCTTAATAACTTACAATATCAAACGTTTACGTTTGATAAAATGTAGTTATTTATAATATGTACTACTAACATTGCGTGTGCTTTCCCAGAAGGGTCCCCGAAGGGGTACACAGAGGTGATGCAATACCCACTTTTTACATAGTTGATTAAATTTGATGATGAATCCATCGCCGTCTCAGGCACTTTACAATCTTCTTTGTATCTATTCTCAGTCTATCTCTATACTGGGTTCTCACGATGTTTATTTTTCACTGTGATGCTTTTGGTTGACTGCACATAGATAATCTCAGTGGTGAAGACAGGTGAGATTAGAACCACTCAAACATTTCGGCAAACACAACTCTGTTTCCTAATTCGTTCAGCCGTGTTTACGTAATTCAGTAACAAATACCCAATCTAAATATATTAACATTAAAACACTAGAATTGATTTTTGACGATTATTTTTGGTTTCTAATATAGGTATATGTTATTTTTCTAAGAGGATATGTTCATACGGTTACTAAGAATTCTAGAATTTTCCTAGATGCCACTGCGCATGAGACACAGCGTCTCTACTCAACAAAAATCTGTATTTTTGTTACCAGCCTAGCACCTCTAAATTCGCAAACGATGGTTACCGCTTACCACCAGATGAACATGTTTGTAGTTTAACCAGAAACCATAACATAAGCTGGATATAATGTGTGTCGAGTTGTTTGTAAGTGTGAAATGCAATTAGATGCATAATCTCAAGTGGTAAGCCTAGCGATATTGTATTGATTATCGCGTGTGCACAGAGAATTGATCGCTGTCGTGTGGTGATAGGGTTTAATATTGAATAACTATTATGTTAGTATACTATTATAATTAACTAGTTGAGCCCCGCGGTTCCACCCGCGTAGATTTCATGCTTCATGTAGCGGAACCCTAACATTTTTAATAAATTAAAGTAGCCTTAGAAACATCAGCTGCCTGCCAGTGAAAGTCCCGTTAAAATCGGTCCAGCCGTTTCAGAGATTACCCGGAACAAACAGACAGACAGACAGAGAAAAAAAAAAAAAATTGGTGTTTTGATGTCTGTACCGTGTATACTTTCATATCCATTTAGTGAAATACTGTTATTTTGGAATTACAAACAGACACTTCAATTTTATTTATCTGGATGTATAGATATATCTGTATAGATTATTATAGGTTTTGAAGAATTTTGAAAAGAGCTGGTTTTTCACCGCGCCAAGCATTCCACATAACATTTGCTTCGCGGATCTCTAAATCACTATAATATCTGTACAAATAAATAAAATGAGTGTGTACAACAATTTTTTCCCTTCCATTTCTCTGTCTCAACCGCTATCAGTATTCACTCTCTTTATAACCATATTAGGTTATTAATTCTACATAAAGGACGATAATCATAATAGGTGCGTTAGTATTTTATGACAATACATATTATGTATATATTATATTCGAAAAACACTGCGGGTAAAAGCTTATAATTAAAAAATATAAAAGTATACGCTCACGCCATCCCAAAAGGGTCCCCGAAAGAGTGAAAATGAAAATGAAAATGAAAAATATTTATTCAGTTTAGGCCCTGGTAAGGCACTTATGAAAGTCGAGAATTTACCACCGGTTCGGAAACTAGCCTTCTGAGAAGAACCGGCAAGAAACTCAGCCAGGCATCATGTACATATCATCGAAACCATATGAATCATATGTAAGCAGAGGTGTTGTAATAACAACACTCACTTTAACCTAAGGTATAAAATTGATTTCTAAATTAATGTGTATAGGCGTGACTCGATGATAAAAATATGTAATTGAGGCATACATCCGATTAGCAAATTAAGAAATAAAAATGATATCTAAAATAGCGCCGGTAGCAATAAGTGATAGTAAATTAGATATCTCGTTATAGCAATATAACTGGTACATTAAATGATGTACAGAACGGTAAAATAACAATTATATTAATGAGGGCGGTACAGTAACATGGTCGTAAAGGCCGCAACACAACATTAACAAGACGATAACAAAGCCTCCGCCCTGCAGAGCACGTGATACACATAACTTAGGCGGCACTTTGGGCGGCGCCCGACGGCACGCCACTTGCCGACGGAAGGGCGCCGAAAAGCCTTGTGGAGGTATCTGAGATTTTAAAAATGGTTGCGCTTGGGAGAATTAATTCTAGTGCAAAAATTTTATTATTGTTTTAGTCTTTTATTTTACTTAATTTCTAGAAATTTCGGCACTTATTATGAAAATGACTTTGAGACGTTCGGCGTACATCTTAGTTTTTTCTCCGGGTTCAAGTTAGATTTATGCTTAACTAGCGGACGTCACACGGTTTCACCCACGTAGTTCCCGTGGGAGCACGGGGATAAAATATAACCTATATTAATCAGTGATAATGTAGCATTCGAATGGTAAAATATTTTTTTTAAATCGGTCTAGTACTTTTTGAGCCAATTCGTTACAAACATACTTACATACAAATCTTTCCTCTGTATAATATTTGTATAGATTAGTTCAGTGGTATTAACCATCATAAAGTAACAGACTCACAGGCTAACATTATTTATGACTAACCAATAGTACAGAACAAACCTTAGCAACTATTTTCTCTAGAACATTTATAAATAATGCCAAAATCTTTTCCACCCACACATAATAATATCTAATTTAACTAATCTTGTATGAAGGTATTCAATATTGACATAAGATAAATATTGAGTGAAATGAATGTTTAGATATTTTAAAATTCCTGCCATATACGTTCTGTCATAAATCAATGATTTGTAATAATAATGCATTTATGCAAATAAAGCATATATTACAACTAGCTGTGCCCAGCGGTTTCACCCGCGTAGATTTTAATTTTATGGTTGCCCGCGGATCCTTAATGTTTTAAAAAAAATCTAAGTAGCCTGAGTTACTCCTTGTAACATAAGCTATCCGTCAGTGAAAGTTCCGTTAAAATCCGTCCAGCTGTTTCGGACATTACCCGGAACAAACAAACAGACAGACAGACAGACGGACAGACAGACAGAGAAAAAAAATTAAAAATTGGTTTTTCTATGTCAGTGCCGTGTATACTTTCATATGCATTTAGTGAAAAACTGTATTTTGCAGTTACAAACAGAATCTTCAATTTTATGTATCTGTATGTATAGATTTAAAATATAATTACTATCTTTATATATTAAAATGAATCACCATATCCCATCACGAGAGAACGGCAGGACTAATGTTTACGGAACTTTTAGATAGCTCATGTTTCAAGGAGTAACTTTGGTTCGTTTAAATTAGAAAATGTATAAGTATACCGCGAATCAAATCATGATACTAAACTACTTGCATGAAACCGCGGGGCACAGCTAATCTAAATATATATAACTCAAAGGTGACTGACTGACATAGTGATCTATCAACGCACAGCCCAAACCACAAGACGGATCGGGCTGAAATTTGGCATGCAGGTAGATGTTATGACGTAGGCATCCGCTAAGAAAGGATTTTGATTATTTCTACCCCCAAGGGGATAGAATAGGGGATGAAAGTTTGTATGAAACTAAATCTACGCGGGTGAAACCGCGGCGCACAGCTAGTTATTCAATAAAACCTTATAAAATCATCTCAAATAATTGCGCAAATATTATGATCATACAAAAGGTCACCATATTAAATGATGCATACTGTTGAAGGATAAAGTATTCGTGATCTTTGATTACCTCTAATGATTTTATGAGTATTTTTTACCATCATAATCACTCCTTAATTAAGTTAAATATACGACGTTATTTTTAATTATACAGAACTACTGAATCTCAGAATCAAACTTATAAATTATTCAGTTCTCACCTTTTAAATCTATAGACGTCTATATCTGTACAGATAAATAAAATTGAAGTGTCTGTTTGTAATTTCAAATGAACATCTTTTCACAATTTAATTTTTTTTCTGCTTGTTCCAGCTAATCTCCAGAACGGCTGAACTGATTTTTAACAGGAGTTTCACTGGCAAAGCTAATGTTACAAGGAGTAACTTAAGCTACATTTAGTTACAAAAAACTTAACGGTTCCCATTAAATTAAGTCCACGCGGGTGAAACCGCAGGGCACAGCTAGTTCGCGATAATCTCGCTATTGTCGCGATCTATATTGTTTGATGGAATGTAAGTACAAGATGCTTAGCTAATTTTCTTGTAGGTTCTTCTCTTAGAAGTTTTTAAGTGGGTTCGATATTATTGTGAATGTCTTACTAGAGCCTGTATAAACCATTTGAGCTATTACAAATCGCGGGTTATTGAGACATATTTTAATATGAATTACATATATTTTTATAAATCTTCTAAAATAAATACAAATAAATAAAATTGAAGTGTCTGTTTGTAATTCCAAAATAACAGCTTTTCACTAAATGCATATGAAAGTATACACGATACTGACACTAAAGAAGTATAATAACAAATTCAATTTTATCTTATTTAAAGCAGCTAGAAGAGTTAGAGCAGAGAAACGCGTTGATGTCTTTTATACAGAGACCTTATAAAATAATGATAAATTAAATATAACAGCTTTTAAATGTAGGAAATACCAAGTTATAAATTTCAATATATCATTAACATCATCAATAATAATTATATTATGACAATAACGTTGAATAAATATGGATTCATTGAGAAAACTCTGTCATATTAAATTGATGGTAAGGAATTCTAGTGTAAATTTTCTAACGATAAAATGTGGACTTAAAACTTTAAAATTACCCTCAGCAATTAAGTAATAATGGCTTATAACTGTAACTGTACCTATAACTATTTGTAACAACAGTCATTTGACCCCATTTTTCAGAAAAAGTTACTTTCTATAACGGTATTTCTACAACCAGGATTTATACGTTAAACTGTTCCTCAAATTATTACGTTTAAAACTCAAGGGACTTATAAGTTCTACCTAATGAAAAATGCAAAATTTCTTTAATAGGTAACACTTTTTACAAAATACGTTCAAATCGTCAGAAGAACACAAAAATTACAATGTACTGGAATATAAATGTTACCACCGGGTTGGGAAGGTTGCTTTTGCTGATTGAACCCGGCAAGAAACTCAACAATGACTCTTTTCAAAGACAAAATAAGTTTGTTTATGTAATGTATGTACTTACTGGACTGCAAGCGATCTCTCCACGCCATGGGGTTGGAGACCAGGCCCTGGAAGCCGGGCCAGTAGAGCGGCTTGTGCTGCAGGTAGTGCGCCATGCCCGCGGCGGCGGCGGCGAGGGACAGCCTCGGGGTCAGCAGGCCAGCCCCGACCCCGGCCCCCGTCGGCCGCGACAGGATGTGGTCGATGCCGTGAGGGTTGGGAGCGGGAGGAGGCGCCTCGGCGAAGGAGCTCAACGCCGCCAGCGGAGCCCCAAAGCCTTCCAACGAGCGCGACAGCGGCGGAGACCCCCGTAGCTCCGACATGGCGGCACTAATCACACATCGCACGACCGACCGCGCGACCCACTACACTCCGAATGAACTCCACTCCACCGCGCTCAAAAAACTCATAGAGACGCCCAGTCAATCTAAGCCCTACTGGCGACGCCGCCCCTTCAGACTTACCCACCAGAACTATACCCGTCCCGCTCCGATGCACGCGGGAGCGAGCAGGACGAAGCACGTGTGGTGTTAACACGAGAGCGTAGATTTTACGAATCGCTATTTGATGGCGCTTCTTGTCTCCTTATAATTAAGTCGGGTGCAGTTTTTGCGGTGTCCCTCCCCCCGCGCCGCGCGCCCCGCGCCCCCCACCCCGCTTTAAACTATTGTGTACCACTTTACAGAGCACACAATGACACCGGAAGGATCTAAACTCATTTGTCGTTGATAATTTATGTGACAAATATTTTATTAATTGACAGTACGGTGTGAGCGGCACTCGATCGCTGGAAATAAAACTCCCAAACCATTAACTAGACATCTGCTCTATTCATATATTTGGGGATATTATTTGGGCCATTAAATACTATTAATTGTAGCATTTATTTACTTGCATTCATCTTTAAGCAGTTTTGCTGAGTTCTTATAGAAATATCGATTGGGGTCAACAATATTGGATGCGATGGTTGCAACGTACACGAAGTAGTTATTTTAACGGTTTTAATTACTTTTATGCTTAAAATTATAATTGTCTATTGAAGACTAGGTTACATAATCTCTATTAGGAAGTTATTAGAACAATTAAACATTTTTAATATCTCAATCCCTACTTTAATATTATAAATGCGAAAGTAACTCTGTCTGTCTGTCTGTTACGCTTTCCCGCTTAAACCTCTCAACCGATTTTGATGAAATTTGGCACAGACAATCTTTAGACCCTGAGAAAGGACATAGGCTACCTTTTATTAAAAATATTAGGGCTCCGCGACAATAAGGATGAAACTAAATCTACGCGGGTGAAACCGCGGGGCACAGCTAGTATGTGATAAATTTGACTCACCAAATTTGTTCATTTTTAAGGTGTAACTTTTTATTAAAACATATTCACATTAATTCAGGTTATTTTAAAATTATCATACTTCTAATATCACTTAATTATTAGGAAAATTAAAATAAAGATAATTATTTTGTATTCAAGATTTATTTTTATTTTTTAGTACTTACATATGCTCACGCCTGTATCCCATGCGGGTAGACAGAGACCACTGTTTGGAGACCTATTTTTTTTAAAATAAAATTAGCACATTCCTCCTTGTAACATCAGCTTTGTTAATTTACAAACAGACACTACAATTTTATTTATCAGTATGCATATAAATAGTTGGTGGACAAAATCCCATGTGATACTTACCTTTCATAGAATGGAATCGCTGTACCAACATAATGTGAGACGAAAAGGTACCAATATTAGCACAGGATTTTCACCCCAAAAAGCTATGGGAACCTTACCAACCGATGGAACACAACACCACTCTAATATAACATTATTTGATTCCGATCTTCAGTAAGGTGGAGGCACAGTACCCAATCAGGCAGCTCAGAAGTTCCAACAGGAGATCCTGCAATGCCCTCTATGTCCCTAGCTGATATTACTAAAGGCTTTAATATATATTTATACAGATAAATAAAATTGAAGTGACTATTTGCAATTCCAAAATAACAGCTTTTCACTAAATGCATATGAAGTATACACGCTACTGACACTAAAAACTAAAATTTCTTTTTTCTCTATCTGTCTGTCTGTCTGTCTGTTTGTCTGGGTAATCTCCGAAACGGCTCGACTTACACGGGACTTTCACTGGCAGGTAGCTGATGTTCCAAGGAGTAACTTAGGCTACTTTTGTTTTATTTTCTCCCCAAGTAGAGTTCCGCGGAATGAACCTGACGCGGGTGAAGCCGCGGGGCACAGCTAGTTCATAATATAATCACAACTCTTTAACAACCCACAATTTTATTATTAACAATAATTACTCGCCTACTAACAACATCCGGCTCATCTTATCATGAATCCATTTCATTATCAACCTTATAATCTTAGGAACAAAGTCTGTAATTGCATATTAGTCTTATGGATTTTAAAATCTAAAAACAGTTCCCGTATAAAATAGCGTAGTAATAATGTTATACACAATGCTTGGATGAATGGAGATTGTAAAACTATTAAATTAAATATGTGACCGTGAGTCGTTGATGTGTCGAACCCTAATAAAACCCTATAGCACTGAAATTAAGGGTTAGGGAGCTTTATTATACTGAGATTATATTCATAAATTCCTGTTTTTGAAGAAATGCGTTGAGTTAAATTCAAAGATTAAGTTTTCTTAAAAAAATCGTTAAAATATATAATGATGCGGATGTTACCATTAAGATAATATTCAAATAGGAAAATCTTCTAAAGAAATTAAGCTGAAAATTATCATTTTTGTTGCAAAAAAATAATGTTATAAATTCAAAATGGTATTTTTTTCCACATTTACGCTGAAATTCTTACTTTTCCAGAATGTTTTCCAAAGGCGTGTATACAGAGAAGTTTTTTAAAGAAGAAACACCGACGATGACTAAGTGCATACATACATAAATCAAGTGAGAAAGATATACATAACTCTTTGAAATTCCTTATGATGATTAAGACATCCTTATGATAGTTTCACCCGCTAAGAAATACTCATTGGAAGACACTGGGATTGGAATTTGCATCGCTTGCGTAGCGGACGGTTACTCAGACCACATACACACAACCATAGCTCATTCGTGTGAAACGTATCAAAAAGATTTCTTTACCTTAGTAAGTACTAGCTGTGCCCTGCGGTTTCACCCGCGTAGATTTTTATTTTATGGTTGCCCGCAGGACCCTAATTGTTTCGCCGTTTCGGAGATTAGCCGGAATAAACAGACGGACAGACAGAGAAAAATATAAAAATTGGTTTTTCTACGTCAGTACCGCGTATTCTTTCATATGTATTTATAGAAAAACTGTTATTTTGGAATTACAAACAGACACTTACATTTTATTTATCTGATATGAAAAGATATAGATTTAGATAAGTACATCCAAAGAAATTAATTAAAATCGTAAGCATAATACTAGCAAGAAGATCAAAAGTGAAATCTGTGTGTATTAGCCAATTATAACAATGTATAATGCTCTGAGCGCACAATGCGCGTCAATGGTCGGCTCCGCGGCTTTGTTGACAACACCGGATGTAGCATAATGCCTGCGCTCGGTCGGGTAGGGGTGCACTGCTAGCGACTTATGACACTTTTATTTAGTAACTGGCACTTGGAATCATCTCTTAGGCCTTATCTGTATATGTAAGCCCATGGACACAGTTCCATGGGCTTACATATATAGGCATTTTTTTATGAT
This sequence comes from Watsonalla cultraria, assembly GCA_964035505.1. Taxonomy (NCBI): domain Eukaryota; kingdom Metazoa; phylum Arthropoda; class Insecta; order Lepidoptera; family Drepanidae; genus Watsonalla; species Watsonalla cultraria. Next base: position 9,526,469 of record OZ037730.1, read on the forward strand.
CTTTTATTGTGGTAGGTAGGAGGAGCTCGTGGCACAGTTGCTATTGCGCATATGATTCGATCAGCGAAGTTTAATCAAGTGCCGACCCCAACAATAAATGGGATAAGGCCAGGGAGATGATGATTGTAGTAGGTACTCAGATTTTTTTAAAGAGTAATTACTGAGTTTCTTGCCAGGTTCTTCTCAGTAAAAGCAACCTTCCGAACTTGCCGGTAGCTTGCATAATCCTATGGAATTGTATCGTTCTGACAATTTAAAATTACTTTGTTAAAAGTCTAATCAAATAAAGATATTTTTGAAATGAATTGAACTGAGTTAGAGTCGGCACTCGATTCAACCCCATGTGTGATAAAAATTACTATTATTACTAAAGTTTTTTTACACTAAGCTACTAACATCTGATCTTCGCAACCCCTATTACGAGGAAAGTCGGTGATAAGGAACTATAATTATGGCTAATTATATGTTTCTAGGCTTTTAAACTAGATGGCAAGTGTACCCCATAAAAGGGGAGTTCTTTTAGTCAGGCGGGTGCCATGCCTAACACCCTATTCTAATAGGAACATTGACTTAGAAACATTGCGTAAGATGTATTGTCAATGATTTGAAATTTGGGCTGAGCGTATGTTTCAATCAATGGTTGCGATTTTCAAAAAACAGAAGAAGGTTTTTGTAATAATTTTAAATAGACTATAATGGAGGAAATAATATAAAAATTTCATCTTTGCTATTCGTCACCCGCTCCTCTCATCACCCCGCTTCCCGCTACGCTAGTCCCCCCGCTGTGAGTACAACCCCACGCTGCTCGCTCCCCTCAGCGTCCATTCATCCCTCCGTCAATTAGGGCAACACCTTTGCTTTGTGTCCGTCATATCAGCTCGTATTATGGCACTCGTGACGTTACTCTACCTTGGACACGATGCGAATACAATTTTAAATAGGCCCAATATTTGGGGAATAATTACACTGGGGAGAATTATTTTTAATAATAATTACAATGGTTAATATATTTGTATATTTATACAGCTAATTTAAATGTGCAAGAGTTCATGATATTTTTTTTTCGGTTTTGTCAGAAGTCCATATTTAATTTCCAAGAGGCCGGTGTAATTTTTTTCTACGTTTATGGGTGGCTAATTTTAAAATGACAGATGTAAATTTGATTGATTTGCCTTTGCTGTGCTACACTACAAAAAGAAATAGTGATATATTTAAAGTCAAAATACAATTTGAGTGAAGATAACATTTATATTTTCATTTTCATTCTACCTTGACAGTTAATGCTAAAAAGCTATCGAGAATAACTTTCAAAAATATAAAAAGGATGAGTAACATTAAACTCCAAACGGTACATCATCCAAGCTTAACTATAATTTGGCTACATTTAAAACGTATTGCAAAGCCCACCATATTTGCTGGCGCTCCAACTTCCAGGACGCCAATAAAAAAATCAACCGCTCCAATATGAACAATCGACTACGGTAATCTACGAATTAGAGAGAGACAGATGCCCGTGTAAGAGAGAAACTCGAACAGAACTGCGTCTTGATTGGTTGTTTAAATTTAGCCCCGCCTCTTGAAGTTACCACGTGTTTTTGTTGGATTCAGATGAGTTTCAGGCACAGCTCGGTACGGACGTGCCGACGCATTCATGAAAGTTTCAGCCGGTTACGTATATATAAAATTATTTAACATATTCGTCTTTTTATAAACTTCATTTGAATTTTCATGCAAGCCGTACTTATTCAATATAGTACATTTATTATTTATGACACTAATGACTTTCAGTTTTCCTAGATTCCAGTTTAAATGATGTCTGTATAAATTAATAGTTAATTACGATGATTGATTTATTAAAGTTAAGACGACTTGTCCAAACTTAGGGGAAACTTGAACTTGAAATCCTTGCTTTAAAATGTAATTAATTCCGTATTGGATTCTGGTAGGAAAAAGGAAAAATGAAAATGATTTATTCAGTTTAGGCCCTGGTAAGGCACTTATGAATGTCGAGGAATTTACCAGGGCCATAGTTTATCTTCTATACATACAATTTAACTGTCTGTTTGTAATTTAAAATTAACAGCTTTTCACTAAATACATATGAAAGTATATAAGTATAGTTTCTCAAATAAAAAAACTATTTATATTAATAATATTATATATTGAATTTGTATGTCTGTTTGTTACGGCTAATTACCGAAATTGCTGGACCGATCTTACCGGAACTTTTACTGGGACATAGCCAATGTTACAAGGAGTTACTAAGGCTGTTAAAAAAACATTAGGGTTCCGCGGGACACTCATGAAATTAAGTGTATGCGGGTCAAACTAATCTTTCTATGATCTTTATGTCCAATATTTGCCCGGAATTTGTATTATGCATTAAAATAAATAAATAAAACAAATATATAGACTCTGTGAAGGGCTCAGCATGATTAAAACAAAGTCAGTAATATGTATAATCATCCATAAATCATTATAAACGCCGGCATTGATATTAAACAAACTGGAATTAAATAACGCAGCCCTTCGGCCCTTCGCTGCACTATTATTGAATAATTCCATTATTTGGGGCGCTCGCTGCGACACTAGTGAGTGACGGCTATCTGTTCAATTCTATTATTTCGCTACATTAACTTCGGGACAACATCACTTTAATTATCATGACGATTCGCTTCGTGTGAGTTTGTGAGAAATCAGCTATATTCACTCTGTGATTTTAAAACGAATGAGTTTTCCTTGCGATATACATAGGTATTTAATTTTTAGAGGTGTCATGCTCACTAAAATGCCTTTGCTTGCGGCGGCGTCAGGATGACGGTTCCCTCTGTAATGGTTGAGGAGGGCGATGGCTGGCATTCTCGTCATACTTGTGAACAGGTGCTGCTTGTGGAGGCTGCTCAAGCTACGCATTTAGATATAAGTAGAACTACTAGACTTGTCTTTATGTTAATTTTTATCGACATTTGTGCATTGCAACTGTGTCCATGGGCTTACATTTCTCAAGTGATATATTTTGTTTTTTTTCTCAGTAAAAGCAACCAGACAGTAGCATGTAAATTCCTGTATAATTGTGTCATTCTGACGATTTGAAAGTGCTTTGTAAAATGTCTAATTGAATAAAGATATTTTTGACTTTGACTTTAGTGATGTTCAGAATTGTAAACAAAAACTAATATTTAAAATAAATTGGAAATCTCATTGAAAACATTTGTTAACACAAATTGTTGAGTTTTTTCTACACTATTGTAAAGAGGAAAGATTTGATTGTTTTGTTTGTTTGTTTGCATTGAATAGCCTCCGAAACTACTTGAAAATCCTTTGAGCAATGGATAGCTACATCATCAGTGAGTAACATAGGCTATATTTTATCCCCGTACTCCCACGGGAACGGTAACCGCGTGACGTCCGCTAGAATGTAATAAATGTACTTCACACAAATTAAAGATCTCAAATCAAATTGCTGAGCTGGTTTTACAAGCTTTTCCCAGTAACAGCAACATTTCGAACTCACCGGTAACATTTAATCATGTAATTCTGACTATTTGCAAGTCTTACTAATCAAATGAATATATTGTCGATTTGAATGCCTATACTTATCACTAATGTATGCGTTTCAGTAGTAACATGAGTGCGAATCAACACAGCATTATAATTATGAGCGTGTATACAGGATGTAGCAGTACAATAAACAGACGTGGCAGGTGTGCGCCGACGATTGGAAAACTTGCCGCTAACAAACGGTGGGCGAGGAGCTGCGAGGGACCTGTCGATGGTTCTACTCTCACACTCTTTTATATATTAACCAAAACATGCGGGGCTTATTATGAAACGAATAAAAGGTAATGTAGCCAAAATCATAGTTTGCCATCCACGTTGACATTCAATACTAATATTATAAAGGAGGATTTGTTTGTTTTTGTGTTGAATAGGCTCCGACACTACACTAGACCGATCTAGAAAATTCTTTCAGCAATGGATAGCTACATCATCAGCGAGTAACATAGGGTATATTTTATCCCCGTACTCCCACGGAAACGGGAACTACGCGGGTGAAACAACTTGACGTCCGCTGGTATTTAATACCTTCAAACGAGGAATTCTTGTTTCAATCTGAATCTTGGAAACCAACGATTTTTCTTTGATGCTCTTGCTTTAATTTGATATCAAACACGAAAAAAAATTATTTTTTTATCTCTTTATCGCCTCTAGAGGGCGCCACATCCAATCTTATGCCAACTTATAATAGCCTTTAAACAGCAGACAATCATGCATCTAACGATACCTCATTTGTCAATGTATAATTAGTAGTTTTGAATTTCTGATGAATATACATACATACATACAGGTAAAAATCATAACCCTCTTTTTGTTTCATCGTAGTCGGGTAATAATATCGTATCGCCCCCTCCCTACACCGGCACCGATAGCTAAACATTGACTCGGCATCGAAACACCCCGGCGGCACCTGAATTAAAATCTATAAATTCCAACTGCACGCCGATGAAAAAAGTTTAAGGAACGCTTATTATTCAAAGCCTGCGATTCAAAGCTAATATCTTACTGACATTTTCATTAAATTGTTTTAAAAAGTTATGAGGAGCTGTTTTACATCATGTAGCTTTTAGTTATATCGCGTTCGCTGCTAAGGACGCACCTGCGCGTCCAACTGTTAGAGAATTTACGAAGAAGACGAAATTTCAGCAGCGAATGTGATATTACATGGTGGCCGAGTGGTCAACTGCCACGCAAGCGTTGCAGATTCAAATTCCAGCTATATATACCAAATTGTTTTCCTGCAACTTAAGTTTAGGTTTTATTTTTGATAATTAATTCTAAGATGTATAATAGTGCCTGAGATGGCGATGTACTTACCATCCGCCACGTTGAAACGTAGGTATTGTAACATCTCTGCTTATCCTTTTAATTACTTCTCAGATATATTTAGGTTTCCTTCACCGTAACGTGCGTGGTGTGAAATTACTGTACTTATTTTTTTTCTCAATCAATATACAGGCCGCTGGGACTCGAACTTGCGTCGCTCGAACCCCAGAGCCACCACGGCACATACATTTATTAATTATTGGAAATAGTTTGGTTGTATGTGTTAATGATAATGTTAATCGGTAGATGTAATGCGCAGTCAAAAGGCTTTGTGGATCGTTATAACGAGTAGCAACTGTCCCCGAGCACCGTCGTTAACTCTAGTTTAGACATCCACTCGCAGACCAAACAATAGTTAACATCAATTGGTTTTAATAACAACTGCCCCTAAGCACCCTATATTTCGTTCCCTAATACCGCTCGACCTCGCTAATTAACCTAACTACTGCTCTGTGCACACCCTGCTGAGGAACAGCAGAGCGGAGCCTGTAAGATCAACATTCAAAAATAATAGCTCTTTGCCCGGCCCGAGCATTATAACTCAGGACCTTGTGGACCTCAGTAGCGCTTGCGACCACTAGACCAACGAGGCAGTAACAATTCTTTTATTTGCTTGTGTTTATCAATAAATATTTTCATATCATCGGATTATACAGACCGCTGATTTCAGTAGGTAACTACTGTTTATTAATATGCTTATTTATGCTAACAAATTTGATCATGACCAAAGAAAATAATACCCACATTGACAAGGACACAGTTCCAATGCTCTATTTTAAGCCAAGAATTAAAAATATAAAACCTATTACCATTACCATCACAGGCAACTTCGTCTTGACAAATGATTGTTGCATTGCTGTGTTCTATCTCAACCATCTTCTCATGTGACTGAGCAGTCCTTCTCTTGCCACATCTGTCGCAAGAGAACCGACGATCTGAGGCTGAATAATCGGTACTGCTTGTGCCTATTATTCAAAACCTTTTCTTGTCATGTTCTGAGATCCTAGATGACAATTCAACCTATAGTTACACAGTTGATTTATACAGCCGCTGTACCACGCGGTGGTTAGACCAAATTTTCTCACCTTTGAGAACAGTATCCATAAAGCTCTTCACATTGCTAAAAACTGGAAAATAAATCGTTACGAAGAAAGATCTTCAAGCGGTATCGAGACCCTCAGCAAAACTAAAAAATATGATTCAACATAAGGGACACTTGGTCATTGAACGTCATTTTTCTTACGCTAACTTAGGTAATCTTACTACCGAGCTGTGAAGATAATGACGGCAGAAGGATGAGGTTTAATAGCAGCTCCGTTGGATTTAACCTCGCGTCGTTGTGTCACTGTGTTACAACTCGAAGACGAGTGGTGGAGTTATTCGCACATAAACAACCGGCCGCGCGTGCCCAACTACGGACATTAACTGGACACACCGAATGCCGTAAGTGTCCGATACTTGTTATTTACAACCACACTTCTAGCTTTGGTTCACTTGCTTTGTTCACTTTGCTATTAGCCTTCACTAATGATCATGTTAACTGACGATCTTTGCTGTTCAACAGTTTTGGAGACAAATACAATCACTATGAAATAGATACACTTTACTCTGAGATTTGTAGGAGATCCTAAGATATAGGTAGATATGTAAAAATACATGTCATACCAACTAAAAACAGCAAATTGTAGTAGCTATCAGAAGGGACATCGAAGGAATAAGCCTGGGTCTTACAACACCCACATTTCACCGAATAAGATTAAGTGCCAACGTGATAAAAGGTAGTAGTGACATATAATCAGCTAATATAATAAAGCCTCAGTCTGTTATAAAAGTGTTGTGTTTGTGTAAATTACCGTATACTGATGGGCATATTATATCGAAAACGAAATTTACGGCGAATTGAAAATCCAATAAAATTTTAATCAGCAGATACTTGGAACAATCATTGCAAGAAGAAAAAACGTGAGGAAATTTGTATATTCAAAATCTATCTATACATACATACAGATAAATAAAATTGAAGTGTCTGTTTGTAATTTCAAAATAACAGCTTTTCACTAAATGCATATGCAAGTATACACGCTGCTGACACAAAAAAACCAAATAATTTTTTTCTCTGTCGTGTCTGTCTGTCCGTCTGCCTGTCTGTCTGTCTGTCTGTTTGTTCCGGGTAATCTCTGAAGCGGCTGGACCGATTTTAACGGGACTTTCACTGGCACGTAGCTGATGTTTCAAGGAGTAACTTAGGCTATTATTATTCATTAAAAATATTAGGCTTCAGCGACAATAAGGAAGAAACTAAAACTACGCGGGTGAAACTGTGGGGCACCGCTAGTAAGATAATATATTAACTCGTGATGTGTTATGACTGAGAAATAGTATTCACCATACGTCAGTGGTTAATTTTGTAAAAAATATGATATTTGATCCTCTCCATACAATTTCAGGAACAGACGAAAGTAACAAAATCTTGACATGTTCTATTGTAACATGATCACAAGTAACGCAGCTCATCCCTATATTAAGACGCATAGGGTGTAAATCTCACCCCATTTACCGTCCCGGGCGGCAGGGGGCGCCCTCGACACAAGGGGATGAAAAACATTTAATTTGCCCTCTGCAGAGTGGTGCCATTGTTTTAATGATATTGATGATCGGGTTGAAATGATCTGTTGCCATTTGCTATCATTATGTTTACTGATGGAACTGTGCAATTAAAGTGAAGTCTTACAATGTATTTAAAACAGGTGTCAATGGAGAAGGAAGATAGGTTATGGTTAGTATTATTTAACACTAGCAGTGCGCCGCAGTTTTACCCGCAATTTCATGGATGGCCCGCGGAACACTAGTTTTAAATAAAATCAAAGTAGCTTAAGTTACGTCTTGCATCACCAGCTATCTGTCAGTTAAAGTCTCGTTAAAATTGGTCTAGCCATTTCAAAGATTACTTTTCTGATTTCTAATACCTAATCTAATCATGTACGTTTGCCCAGCACGGCCCCCCTGAATTTGAACTTTTGGTGTGCACCAAAGGAATGTACTCACCTCCAGGAGTATATGTACCGCTTTCTTTTTCAATGTACCTCTCTACTTTGGAAGAAATAAGCAAACAAAAGGGGCCGTGCCAGCCAAACGCTTTCAGCACGGCCCTCGTGTAACTTGGCTAATATAAAGCGTATTTAAAAAATTCTTGAGCCCATCGAATGTACTCTATTAATACGTTAATGGTACCGCAAAAGATATTGAAAATTCATTATAACAAATAATATATAGCCATTGAAAGGGGGCCGTGCTGAAAAAAATGATTTTATGTAATTATCTAAAAAAACCAAAGCAACCTTAGCCAAATCCTATTAAAACATAACTAATTTAGGGTTCGTAACATATGTACCGCCTTGGTTTCTCGTATAGTTCGCTAAATTTTGAACAATAAACCATTTTAGTTTTTTCAGCACGGCCCCCTAAAGATGCCTATATCTTTTTAAATATGACATATTTCCTTACAAAAATCGGCATTCTGTATTATTTTTAGGAGTACATTCGTTCCCAATTAAATCCGATTCTCCTGTGTTAGTCCTTTAAAAGATAAATTGCATCAAAAATATCATATAATACAACAGATGGGGTGACCATGATTCCATATTTACATATTTTTGTCTATACCCGTATTTTCTATATTCTATGACGTAGTCAAATAATTTAATGATTGTCGGCACATTTGTTACATTATTTGACTACGTTAAAATAAAATAATCCTTTTTATATCTTCGTCCTCCCACTGCACCTCACTAGCTCCTCACTTTCAATTTATTGGATCCAGTCATAAAAAATATTGTTCCTTTTACATGCTTTACGGGGAAGGTAAACATCTGCAGTCCTGCAGTCTGAAGGCCTAGTGCGAGTTTTTCGCTGCCGCCCTCACAAGTCATCGCGTCGACGTAAACGCAGATTTGTATAGGAACGGAACAGCGCCTCTGTCGGCCTAAAGATGACACTTTTGTGAGCCCATACAAATCTGCGTTTACGTCGACACGATGACTTGTGACGGCGATTTTAAGAAAACTACTCGCACTAGGCACTCTGAAAGTAATTCTAAAACATACCTTTGTGTACTGACTGAGCCGGCGATGTACTCACCATCTTCCACGTTGGCACTTTTATTGGTATTGTTATTGCAACACCTCTGCTTACTTCTTTGGGGACACTTCTTGGATGGCGTGTCAGTTTTCGTTATTTATATTATGCCAAAATATAAATTATACTTAGTTTATAAAGTGTTAGAAACTGTTTAGTTGTAAATGTTTTTTTTTTGATACTTTTAAATTTCGAGTGATCAATCATGTTTTAAAATGTCAACTGCTTACTATCCATCTGTCAGTTCTTATTAAAAATAATCATGGTCACCCCATCCGTTGTATTATATGATATTTTTAATGCAATTTATCTTTTAAACGACTAACACAGGAGAATCGGATTTAATTGGGAACGAATGTACTCCTGAAAATAATCCAGAATGCCGATTTTTGTAAAGAAATATGTCATATTTAAAAAGATATAGGCATCTTTAGGGGGCCGTGCTGAAATAACTAAAATGGTTTATTGTTCAAAATTTAGCGAATTATATGAGAAACTAAGGCGGTACATATGTTACGAGCCATAAATTAGTTATGTTTTATTAGGATTTGGCTAAGGTTGCTTTGGATTTTTTAGATATTTTCTTAAAATCATTTTTTTCAGCACGGCCCCCTTTCCATGTCTATATATTATTTGTTATAATGAATTTTCAATATCTTTTGCGGTACCATTAACGTATTAATAGAGTACATTCGATGGGCTCAAGAATTTTTTAATTACGCTTTATATTAGCCAAGTTACACGAGGGCCGTGCTGAAAGCGTTTGGCTGGCACGGCCCCTTTTGTTTGCTTATTTCTTCCAAAGTAGAGAGGTACATTGAAAAAGAAAGCGGTACATATACTCCTGGAGGTGAGTACATTCCTTTGGTGCACACCAAAAGTTCAAATTCAGGGGGGCCGGCTGGGCAAAGGGACATATCTAATCTGTTTATCTGTTTCAAAGAAACAGACAAAAAAAAATACTTGTTTTTTTTTGTGTCGGTACCGTATATAATTTTGGCGAAAAGCTACTATTTTGGAATTACGAACAGACACTTCAACTTTATTTATCTGTATAGATGTTTAGACTAACTATGCCCCCCGATTTCGGCCGTATAGATAGGATGGTTTTATTTCGCTAAACCTTTACCCCCGTATACTCACTGCTTAATGTAATATTTACTCTCCTCTTGTTCAGAACTATATAAGAATCTTTAAGTCCACAATATATTACATCTCTTTTAGGTCAAACTATCGTTACAACTCCTCTTACATCTAATTACATTCCTAAACCAAAACTCAATTATTAAACGAAACGAACCAAATCTCACACATTTTAACATTAAGTTAAAACGAAAATGAATATAAATGTCAATTTAGCAAATTGCTCCTCGCCGGCGGAACATTGGTAACTGAATTACAGGGCCACTTAGGACAGGAGCTATGCTGAACTATGCTGAACAGCGGTGAACAGCGGTGAACAGTGTTACACAGTGGAACGATTCCAAACGAGCCGCATTGTATGTTGACAATCACCTTCGAGCTTGATACACACCAGGCGGGCCTTAGAAGAAACCGTCACTAAAAACCGCCCGTTTATTAGAGAGCCTTTACCTGGCATTCTGAATTCAGTAATTTCTTAATTTATTTTTATTTATATACAAGTGGAGGAAATATTAAAATTTACTGATAAAATGGAAACAATGCGTGATTTTTTACGTGCTTGTAAGCTGCAGAAGTCCCTCAACTTCAGGCAGACTTGAGTACAAAACTACCCTTTTATTTCTTTCTTCTACATTAAGTTATAACTAGCTTTCGGCTCACGACTTCGCCAGGGCCCAAAGAATATAAACGTTTGACCCCGATAGAAGAACAATTTTGGAAAAATCCTTCTTACTAGATAATAGAATTTAAGCTAATCTCGCACTTTCCAAATGTCGAGTCTTTAGAACCAGCGGTTTAAGCTGTATATCATAACCGTTGATAAATCAGGCACTCTGCTAAGTCTTCTGGTTAAATTTTAGTATATAATACCATTTAATGTCCTAGAGTGTCAAGTCAAAAGCCGTGTCTACGGTGTTCGTCAGTCACACCGTGGACGGTGCGCGCGCGACCACAACCAAGGCGCCGGCAAGACGCGCGTTCCAAACGCGACCGCTCGTAAATCGCAATTTGTCGCGAAACCTTTACACTGTCATGTAGACATATTCGAGTTGTAGAACGTTCCAAATGTACGATCAACATCCAACATCCGATATAATGTATATAATGTTGTACTATTACTTATTCTCGCAACTTGGTCCGCATAGACTTTTGAATAAAAATTTATCATTATCTATTAATCCAGATTACAAATTAATTATAAACTATATGTGGGCCAAATATCATCTAAATTCATTCAGCCACATTCGCAGATGACTTACATAGCAGTATGATTATTATAAGATGGTCAACATGTGTCATTGAAATAAAATTTTCAAGTTCTCAAGTGAACGCAGGTGAGGCAACACATGTATCTAAACGCTCTTAAAATAAGTAAGCATAACTAGCTGTGCCCGACGTTGTATTGCTATATCTATGTACCTATATAAAAATATATCCCTATTTCCCTTGGTAACGGCATCACGCGTAAGCGGCTGGATTTTAACGGGACTTTCACTGGCAGATAGCTGATGTTTCAAGGAGTGACTTAGGCTAATTTTATTTAGATAATATTAGAGTTCCGCGAAATAAAGCATGAAATATGCGTGGGTGAAACCGCGGGGCTCAGCTAGTAGATGAATACATGTTGACCGATTCTCAGACCTGCCCGTTATGCACACAACATTTCATACAAATCGGTCAAGCATTTATGGAGAAGTTTAGTAACAAACACCGCGACACGAGAATTTTAGATAACAAGAAGTGCGAGGATAGTCAATACTCGGTCGCGCAGTACACGTTGTGTTTGCCTATAGTATAGCAACGTACAGCCATTTGTTGAAATCCCTGCCAAGTCTGTAATTTGTGAGCTCTACTCGATTGGCTTTTAACACTCGGGAACACATTTCGCGCGGTGTCTACAATATTGGCTAATTTAACGGCACTCTCGCGATTCCCTCCCACCCCTACCAACCCCCTTCCCCACACACAAGTGCTCCATATTTCAACAAATACTTACTGCTCTATAAAGAAGCTTTTACAAATATATCGATGCTCTGGGAACGTTATTAATGTGAGAACTAATGAACATGATCTGAAAAATATAGTCAGAACAAAACCAAATAATTCAAATATCTAAAATTGTTTTTTTATGCTGCAAAGGTGGTAAGCATGATGGTAAGCGGTTACTACAGCCTATGAAAATGACCACCACGAGTGTGTCATTCGTTTACTATCATATTGAGCCAGCTCCTCCACTGATCCGGCGACCTTAGTCACCGCGAAAGACACTGTTCTAATGCAGAATTTTTTTTCAGTGCAAAATTCTTCATAATTAGCCATTATTATAAAGTGTTAGCATTCATCTAGAAAAACATTACTTAGATAATTTGTATTAAGTAGTTCACCGACACACAAACATCTAAATCATACATTTTAGTATTAATCACCATTATACAACCCTTTACCCTCGTTACGGAAGAAAGCCATTTGGAAAATTAAAAAAAACGTCGATAGTTTTTCATCATCACGCCTTTTGTATTAATTGGAGAAAAAATATAGTACCTAAGGGCTCGTATCCACGGATACTTTTCGCACATTCTTTTTGTGATATTGAAGATATTGCTAAAATAGTTCTTAAATGGAGGGTGAGCCACTGTTCGCCACCTGGTTTAGTGGTTACCTCATTCGCTGTGTCTTCATTGGTGTAATGACTTGGGAACATTTAATAAACAAATCTAAATTATTTAATACAAGAACGAGTAAATTATATATACTAATCTATACTTACAATACTGATAAATAAAATGTAAGTGTCTGTTAGTAATTCCAAATTAACAGCTTTCAACTAAATGCATAAAAATATTAACGTTTATACGGTTTATGTGTTATTTATATAGCAATTTTAAAATGTTTTCTCTGTCTGTTTGTTCTGCGTAAACTCTGAAAGGGCTGGACCGATTTCAACGGGACTGAAAGTTAGGTTTTTTTATAGGTTTCGTGAAATTAAGCCGGGTGGCAGTAACACGTGATAAAATCGACACAAAACTATTGGTTTGGCTGACTTTCTATGTGACGTGTAGTAAATATTGGTCAGTTATATTCGCAGTGAGAGCAGTTCTATAGCCGAGTGCTGTTTCTATCGGCTGCAGTGGGTGAGGTTCCCTATCGCATCGTCCAGTGAGTGTTCACTAAATCTCCCCGCCGCCATAACTCACGGTAAAAAACAGCTCATCTACAAATTGAAATCGGAATAAGTCCCAATTCTTCGATTCCAATTTGAGTCCGATCCCATATTTATTGGAAATCCAGATTAATCTTTAATCCGAGTATTCGTTTAAAAAGCTCGTTTATCTGTTTGCTTTGATTTGAACTCTACTTCTAAGTGGGTAGAGTTGATTTTACAATTGTGTGAAGTTGATGGAGAGCCGGAAAAAGTGGAAATATTTATGAGTTTTGAAAACTCTTGGCGAATGTCTGCATTTATGAAAATATGTTCGAATCAAAGGGCGTGGGCGGATCAATGGTTATTGGAGTACTTTTCTCAATCTATATAATTATATCACGCAGTTTCACCCACATAGTTCCCGTTCCCGTGGAAGTACGGGAATAAAATATAGCCTATGTTACTCGCTGATAATGTAGCTATCCATTGCTACAAGAATTTTCGAGACCGGTCAAGTAGTTTCGGAGCCTATTCAATGCAAAAACAACCAAATCTTTATAATATTAATGTAGACTATTGGTAGGGTTTGGTCCCCAGCCCCAAATCTCAAATGGGTGATCCCATTATGCCTTACATCATGTAATTTTATTCTCCTTTAGGTAATTTATTTAACATTTTCTTTAACTCCCTAATACAAAAATAAGTCGCACAACTTGGAAACAGTCGTTGCTATTTATAAATTTATTGGCAAATAAAAAATTATTGCAAAATTCAAAATTAACAAATTCCGCGTCGCCTTCAATAAATCGCTATCCCCAATATTTAATACACAGTAAAATCTTTCACAGTCACAACCTTTGGTTCGGATATTAAAAAGCATTACTCTGGGGCCACGACAACTGACGCGGCGGCCATTAATAGCATAAACATGTAGGTATTTCTGATCACATCAACATTTTGAGCTGCATTCTTTCCAAATGGGGAACAACCCAAAAAATATTGTCAAAAAACATTCGTGCCTGTCGACAACAAGAAAAAAACGTTAACCCTCAGAGAGTTGTCTGAAAACGCAAAAGCACAGACCTTACAAATAATTATATTCTTTACGTGACCTAGTCAGTCGAATTAAGTGTAGGTACATACTATAAATATCTTATATATAAAAATGAATCCCCATTTCCCTTGGTCACGGCATCACGCCTAAACGGCTGGATGGATTTTAACGGGACTTTCACTGGCAGATAACTGATGTTTCAAGGAGTGTTTTAGGCTAATTTTATTTTAAAAACCAACATGAAACTAAATCTACGCGGGTGAAACCGCGGGGCACAGCTAGTATACTTATAAAACTTGGTAGAAATACATTTTATTATTCGTTGTCTACGATACTGTTTAATGGGTATGCATTGTATTCTAATACCGCACGTTTCATGGCCAGACCATAAGCTTTCTCGATAGCCTTGCTCAAACATACACGATGATTTTTGTATTTTCCCTCCAATCAACTTGCAACTCTACCACCTGGGGAATAGAGCGCGTTTTCCTCCTGTAGTTAAGGCGAAGGTTAACGTCTTAAAGAGGTTCGATTCGTAGAGAATTCTTTTAATAAGCACGAATGATTTACGCGACGCCAAGCGCACTCGGCGCCGAGCTCCCCCCCTTAATTAGAGTGGAAAAAATGCTAGCACCTCACAGTACACAATTGTCGTATAGCTAACTACATCGGTAATTAGTATTTTGGAGCGAGCTGCGAGCTGGAATATACTCCAAATGTCAAGCAAAGTAGTGAAATTTAAGCTCTATTTATAACAAAGATAAGGTGGAAATTATAACCTTATATTTTAATGTGTTGATTATGGCGTATCAATGAGGTAAATAATAGTTTGAGTAAATTTAAGTTATAAGCGAGCGACCCATGGCTCGTACGAAATACGATAAAAGTCGGTTAAAGATGGAAATTCGACAAACTGGCGAGTGAAGCCATTGTGCTTTATTAAAGGGAATCTTTTTTATTGTGGAAAATATGTAATTTGTGGTACTTACAAATCTTTCAAATACAAACTTGCGTCGTTGGCGTTGAAGGAGAGTTCTCGAATCACCCGTGTTTTTAAATCTAAGAATATACCTTAGACAAACTGTACCCAGTGGTTTTACCCTCGTACAATTTTTATGTGTATTTATAGTATTAAAAGTAGCCTATGTTACTCCTTGTATCATCAGCTAGCTACCTATATGCCAGTGCAAGTCCCGTTAAGATCGACCCAGCCGTTTCAGAGATAACAGTTTTTTAAGGCAGTACTATATAACATTTCATTTATGCATTAAGTTAAAAGCTGTTAATTTGGCATTACAAACAGACATACAATTTTATTTATCTGTTCAGATACAACAGCACACATCCCTGTACTTACCAATAGTAAAATATAGTATGAATGTTTATACTCTATGTTACGTCTGCCTGAACAATTCACGTTGTTGTCTCCGAGTAACAAAATGGAATCAAAGAAGTAAAAACAGCCTGTAGCGATAGTAATGAATACAGCATGTTTACAGACACAAAGGTACGCTCAGGGCGATCAAATCAAAACAATACAGGGTGATACAGGTACTAATATCAAACGTCCCGCCCCGCGGGCGACCACGCTGCGAGGGGGACACGGACCACTCCCGTTCAGGAAAATTATATTGTTAGAATTTGTTTTTCTACACTTATATTATGACGAGGAAAGATTTGATTGTTTTTTTGTTTGTTTGCATTGAATAGACTCCAAAACTACTTGACCGATCTTGAAAATCCTTTCAGCAATGAATAGCTACATAATCAGCGAGTAACATACACTATATTTTATTCCCGTACTCCCATGGAAACATGAACTACACTGGTGAAACCACGTGACGTCCGCTAGTGTTTGAATAATCTTTCACTCCAACCATTTCACTCACAAAGTTAAGGTGACTTGAATATTATCAGTTTAATACCTAAGACAGTGAAAAAATCGACCCTTTTACTATTTGGCTATTTTCCTTACACCTATATAGGTACTATTGATGGTAAGCACTCGTATTTAACATACCCATAGCTTTACACTTGCTTCATGTTTTATTTCAGTGTAAGGATAAGCAATAAGGATAAGCAGATAAATAAAATTGAAGTGTCTGTTTGTAATTGCAAAATTACAGCTTTTCACTAAATCCATATTAAAGTATACACGCCACTGACACTGAAAAACCAAATTTTTTTTTTTCTCTGTCTGTCTGTCTGTCTATCTGTCGGTAATGGATTAATTAATTAGGATGAAACTAAATCTACGCGGGTGAAACCGCGGGGCACAGCTAGTCTTTGAATACTTTATCACTTCCATCAGGTGAGATCATGGGAACGTCTAATAAAAAATTGTCACATCAGCAGTTCACAAATATATATCTGCCAATATATACTGTAAAAAAATATAATCAGTTATTTTTTCTTCTACGACAATAATTCCAACTTTTTTCTCTACGAACCATTATTTTCAGTAAATAGTTCCAGGGAGATTCCCTGTCAGAAAAAAAGAACAATGTATGTAGCCGTGTCCATAATATTTGTGTGGTGTGCTCACCCTCGGTGTACATTCAAACGGCCTCGTTCTAAATAAAAACATTGCTCCCAAATCGCTTCTATTTCCCGACATCTGTATCTTCTACCACACACCCTTACCGTCCAATACAACCTTATCCCCTCGACTTAAGGCACGTAATGACTTTCACCGCATACAAGTTATGATGGTAATGTTATAGGTATGAGATTGCAAGCACTCGCGTGTGTGGCAACATTAAGGCGAATAAAATTTAAATATGGCAACACTGGCGCTGGCTATAAAGGAAACGAAATAATATAAAGAGGGATAACAATAATATAGAAATGGTTTAGGTGGTCTGAATCACCTGCAGGCTGGGACTTGTTTGTTTTTTAAATAATCAATATATACATACATACATCTATACAGATAAATAAAATTGAAGAGTCTGTTTGTGATTTCAAAATAACAGCTTTTCACTAAATGCATATGAAAGTGTACACGCTACTGACAACGAAAAACCAAGTAGTAGCCTAAGTTACTCCTTGATACATCAGCTACCTGCCAGTGAAAGTCCCGTTAAAATTGGTCCAGCCGTTTCAGAGATTACCCGGAACAAACAGACAGACAGACAGACTTAACACAAAATTTTACAACTTGGTTTTTTAGTTTCAGTATCGTGTATGCTTTCACATGCATTCAGTGAAAAGCTGTTATTTTGAAATTACAAACAGACACTTCAATTTAATTTATATGTATAGACTAGCTTCCGTCCACGACTTTGCTCGCGTGTTGTTATGGATCTCTAATAAAGCCATATTTAGCAATAAATATTTTTTAAGCATAGTCCATTACTTTTGGAGCCTATTCACTTTAAGCCCCGACGGCTTACCAATTTAACATCCTAAGAGAGTAAAACGACTGGTTCAACCCAGATTACTAAGTTTCCTCGTAAAAGGGGTTACGAAGGTCAGATGGCAGTTGCTTCGTATAAAAATCAGGTGATCAGACACATCGGGTTGAATCAAGTGCCGACCCCAACAATATATGGGATAAGGCCAGGGAGATGGTGATAGACCGAAACCACAACGCCCCTTTCTAACCTTTCGTAATACTTCCATGCTCTGCCGTCAGTTTTAGATGCTATGATCAGACAATATAGACGGAAAAGCGATCACCTGATGGTAAGTAGCTACATAAATATATGATAACCCGTAAATGCTGCTTCTTTATTTATCCCTGTTTAGCTTCTGTAGGTTAAGCTGTTTCAAATTTAAGTCAAACTGTTTCAGTTTCTTTGCCGTGATAACGTTACAGAGAAAAGACATACAGATAGTTTACTTTGATATGGGATAGATTGCACGTACAAAAATCTATACCTATTAAGTAAATATAGCTGAAGAGTTTGTTTGCTTGAACGCGCTAATCTCAGGAACTACTGATCCGATTTAAGATATTATTTCTTCTAAGGCTAAATAACACAGAAAGACCAATCGCGGGTGAATGTTAGCGTTGACGAAAAGTAAGTATTCCACGCGGACGAAGTGAAAATGAAAATTGAAAATTATTTATTCAGTTTAGGACCTTATAATGCATTTATTTATGTCGACAAATGTACCACCGGATCGGAAAGTGATGGGCAGAAGATAGTTATGGCACAATAATGATATAAAACATGCTACGATTCCTCTACGTAAGTCTACGCCATTGCTACGACGCTACTATTTCTTTGTTGCCCGTTCTTATGTGCTGCGTACTACTACGTACTACGTACTGAATGATTAATAATAATAACTTAATATAATATAATAATAATAAATTAAACCGTACGGAGTAATAATAATAATAATACTTGCCAAATCACTCGAAAGATTCTTCATATTGACTGCTCACTATTACACAATCCCATTAGTGATACTCACTTCGCGAAGACCCGTGTAAAGTATGTGCATTAAAACAACATATAATATTAAGAATATTTAAAAAAAATACTTTACAGCTAATATATCATTGAATATACAATGTTTTACTTGCGGACTATATACATTAGGTACATGAACTAGGGTAACCTATGTCTCAGGCGAGGAGTGCACATTTTTATTATAAGAATGAATGACAAATTAGTAAATAAATACCTCCTATAAAATTATTAAATAAGTGAAATACATCATGTACATTAATCTCCTGGTAAATTCCTCGACATTCATAGGTACCTTACCAGGGCCTAAACTGAATAAATCATTTTCATTTTTAATCAATTTTAACACAAGTAAGATGACATGGAGTGAGGTGTTTGGCAAAGTAACCTTAAAATATTTGAAGGGAGAGAGCGAAGAGACAGGCAAGGTATAGGTCCTAGTGCTGATCAAGCAATTAAGGATAATGCTAGGAGATCGGCGGGCAAAGTCAAAGTCAAGTCAAAGTCAAAAATATCTTTATTCGATTAGACTTTTTACAAAGTACTTTCAAATCGGCAGAATGACACAATTACACTGGATTATGCTCGTACATGCTACCGCCAGGTTCGGAATGTTGCTTTTACTGAGAAGAACCTGGCAAGATACTCAGTTATTACTCTTTTCAAAAATATTATACAATTTTAAGAAACAAAGTAAATCACTTGAGAAATTTAAGCCCATGGACACAGTTCCAATGCACAAATGCACAAAAGGATACTAAGCCCTAAAATATTGAATAGAAAACCTCTTTACTCTCTGCCTACCCCTGATATGTATGTATATATGTTTAAAATTGAATTGGAGATGTATCGTCAGGTGTTGTTGAAGTAAATATTTTTGCGCATTACAAGTAACAGTCGCTGTGGTCGTATTATTCAAATGCGGGCCAATAAGAAGCATTTATGGCCACCCATAAAACTACAATCGAGCCGTACGAATAAATATCCCAGTTCTAACTTATAACCTTTGGGAGAGAGATCTAGTCGGGACTGGAAGAGGCTCACTTTCATATCACACTTTTTAATACAGGCAACATTAACATTGGGGTATAGTATATACCTTGAAATAGTTTTAAGGTATATATAGTATTTAAGGATTTATAATTATAATGTAAAAATTAAAAGTATTATTGTCATGATGAGTTTTTAAAAAATAGTAAATATTGTAAGGAATCCTAAATATGTCTGAGTAAATTCAAAGGCATGAATAATGCATCAGTTCTGTCACATTGTCACCTAATCATCGTCGCTCAACCTTTTCTGGGAAGGCATGCCTGAGCTTTAATGATTTAATTTCAAAAGAAATCTGCAACTTCTCTCGTGTCTGATTCGCTTACAAACGGGGATCTGAGTGCCTAGTGCGAGTTTTCTAAAAATTGCCGTAACAAGTCACCGCGTTGACGTAAACGCAGATTTGTGTGGGATCAAAATATCTGGCTGGCATAGTGTTTCTTGTTTAAAATATTCTGCAAAAGCTTCATAGATCTAACGAATAACAGTAATTTTTTAATAAGAAACAAATAACAATATTATAGAGCCGTGGTGGTCTTATGGGTTACAGCAGTCGTCTGCTACGCAAGCGACGCGAGTTCGAATCCCAGCGGTGCCTGTAGCAATGAGTTACATAAAAATCTTATGTACAGTGATTTCACACCACGTGCTTTACGGTGAAGGAAAACATCGTGAGGAAACCTGCATATGTCTCAGATGGAATTCGAAGACGTATGTATAGTGCCTGAGATGGCGATAGACTGACCATCTGTCAAGTTGGCACTGAATCATCTTCGGTGGCATGTGTGTGTTGTTATTACAACACATCTGCCTACCCCTTCGGGAGTACAGGCGTGAGCATAAGTTATGTGTATGTTAACAATATCATATTGATTGTAAGATATATGAAGTGCGTGTCTAATCCAGTGTATAGCGATCCGTGGCGTGGGTTATAATAATAGGTAGCCGTAACGCGGGTTATGGTTGAGGCCGTAACCCGTAACAACCGGCCCGAGGTTAATTCACCACCTGTACTTATTTGCGCTACCCATCTTGTGTACTCCACACTATGTACACAGTCTATACATGTCTAAACTCTACACATCTCTGCACACAATATACCTTATAAGTAATGTGTGCTTCTATACTCAGCTGTAATTTAAGCAACGTGATCTAGTCGCTGTGCACTTAAGTACTTACTTTAGATTTCATCATCATCATCATTTATTTAAGAGCTAGGCTCTTGTCGGTGAAGCAATCGCCAACCCTCTCTATTGTCCGCCAACACTTTGACTTCCTTGTACAACATGACGCTGACTTGTTCCTTCAGCTGTTGTACATAACTAATCCTTGGTCTCCCTCTTCTTCGCTTTCCTTCTATCTTCCCTTCTATGATGTTTGTAATGAAAGCGTCATGTCGTAATAGGTGTCCAAAATCTTGCCCCTACTGTTTTCTTTTGTCCGGATTATCAATCTTTCTTCTTCTACTCTCTCTAATACTTCCACGTTTGCGACCATCTCTGTCCAACGTATACCCTCCAACTTTAGTTTTAATAGCCATAAATTTGACAGCGATTTTGTTTCATCGAAGTTAATAGGCTCATTATGGTCTTGCTTCCATCCGCGACGTTGTCCACGATTTAATAAGTGATCCCATAAAATAAAGCCTATATCACTCAGCGATAATGTATCATTTTACTTAGCACGCATTACTTTTAGTGTCATTGTTAAATCAGTCTAAAGCCTATTCGTTTCATACAAACATACAAATCTTTTATTATATATTAGCTGTACCCCGCGGTTTCAACCGCGTAGATTTCTTGCTTATTGTCGCCGAACCCTAGTTTTTTTGATAAATAAAAGTAGCCTAAGTTACTCCTTGAAACATCAGCTACCTGCCAGTGAAATCGGTCCAGCCGTTTCAGAGATTACCCGGAACAAATAGACAGAAGACATAGTAATTTTTTTAAACTTGGTTTTTTCGTGTCTGTTGCGTGTATACTTTTATATGCATTTAGTAAAAAGCTGTTATTTTGGAATTACAAACAGACACTTAAATTTTATTTATCTGTATAGATTTAAACATGTATCCTATTTTCGTTTGCTTGTTTTTCGTTATTGGTGTTACTCGAAATGTGTTGATAAGTTTTGTAGGAAGGTTGTGATTGAATTCCAAAGATTGGAGATCAGCAATTAAAAAACAGTTTTTAAAACTCGTTAAATTTTGAATCAAACATAAGTAAGGTTAAATTAATGTAATACATTTAAGTCCACATGAGTTTTACGTCATAATCACAGCTCTCCATACGCGGCAAATAAAAATTTACTCTCGTGCCACCTGCCGCCGTGTCTCGACATTTATGATCCTCGGATCGTATTACCGTTTCATTACTATTGCTACTAGTTTGGTAGGAATTATGGATTACAGTGCCGTTTGACGATGATGCAAAAACATGCATAGTTTGAGGTCGGCACAAGATCTAACCCGATGTGACTCATCGGTTTTCTCCAGGTTTGAACCATGTTCAAACTGTGAGGAGGGCGAGTGATCATCCTCAGGAAAGGGAAGATCTTTCAGTCAGGCAGGTGTCATGTCTGGGGAACACCGACTCGAACTGTTCTAGTTAGAAACTTGTGTATATACTGCAACTGCAATGCGCTTGAAAACTCTTCTTGCGCGATTAAGGTTCTCGTATATTTGTACTCAATCTTTGCAATAGTTAGCGAGTAGCGCCATCTATGAAGCGGGTGGAGAAACGCTGCTACAAAACCATTTGAAATCCGTACTACTAAAAGTAAAAGAACTACTTTAAAACACGCATTAAGCTATGTTCTGCTTTAAAGGGAAATGTTCGAACACTATCACCCAACGCCATCTAGTCTCGAACTAAGCAAAGCTTGTACTATGGATACCAGACGGATATAACATTAACAAGTATATACTTACTTACAAACAAACATAAATTCTCATCACAATATTATATTTTAGTCCTGACGCGGGCCTCAAGTCAGTGACATCTAGTACACCAGTGGCAGTTGAGTACACTGCTATACCACTAATGCCACTAGTTCAACTCTGAATATGTCCAAGATTGCCCCCAAACCTAATTCAGCTACAAAGTCCTCTTTATATAATTCATCGCGATATTCCTATGCCATTGAGCGCTCATATGTAAATTATTAAGAATCCTTTCCCAAGAAGATACATAAATAATGACGGCGCGCAATAAATTTTACTTAAGCACATAATGCCCGCACTTAGTTCACTGTTGGTAACTTGGACAAGTTACGCGTAAGTTGCGTTAAGTTTTTGTAAGAGTGCGCGACAGGCGTAGCTCCCCATACTTCACTAGTTATTTGAATACTTAAGCATAGTCTGCGGTACAGTCGAGGGAAACTACGATACACATTTATTTGATCTCAGAAATTTATTATTAAATAAATCAATAGACCATTGGCGGTGCACATTACAGTTTTTGACGTTTGTTCGTGTGGGATTTTGTTCGTGTCTACTTTAGATTAAACCCGATGCGACTGAGCAACTGGCTTTTACACCAATCGAATCCATAACGACTTTCGCAACCGAGTTTGAGTTAAACCTGTTCTCATAGATTTATTAGGCTACCGACCGACCTGAAAGGTTGCTAAAAATATTCAATTTACAACCAAGACGAAGCTTAGGGCTCTTTAAGACACGGAGCGAGCTAGGACGGTCATCCAACCACTAGCTGCGGGGGTTCGTTATTTAGGTATTTATTATTTAGAATACATAAAGTTACAACCAATGCCAACTGTTCCTTGAGCCGCTCGTGTGGTGTCTGTGTAATTAACTAATTAACTTTTGAAGCCTGAACTTTCAACCACCAATTCAAATTTAATCTCTAAGATAGGACACAAGAAAATATTATGTGGATGCAGTAACAAGTAAAATCTATTATTGAATTAATATAAGTACTAAGATATTGGTGAGTGCGAGTGTACCAACACGAAGCGGATGGTATTGATAGTGAATTGATTGGTCGAGGGGCGCCACGCGGGGCTCGCTCGTCATACACTGCCTGCTGCCCGCCACACTATCATATCACTGTATATTCTATCATTATTGTATTGTTATGGAAATACTGATTAGCAATCCATCCATTTGTATACTCAGCTCGACTCCACATGTGGATTTTTTTACTTGTCGGTATGTATTTATGTGTATGCCTAGACAAAGTAACATTCTCTCGCGCTTGCGCTAATAGAAACGTTAAAAAATGTATAGAAATGACATAAATCAGTCACGTGACATATGTCATTGTCTTACATTTTGTATCGTTTCTACTAGCGAAGCGTGACGATAATGTCATATTGTCTACAGGTCCTGTTCCCTCAAAACTCCAAAACTACTCATAATTTCACAAAATTAGGTACGATTGGATGCGTCTTGATTGTCCCCTTTCTCCGCTAGTTATAAGCCTTATAAGAACAAATAAAATTCTCACTAAGACTCTGCTTTCAAAAAACAGAGCTATCCTCTGAACATTTGTGTCATAATTTTTGAGCTGTGTTTCTTCATTAGTCGGGTTTTTGTGTTCTAAGAATACGTCGTATCGTGAAAATTGTTTTTTTTTATATTGAAATACCTACCGTAAATACGTACGCATGCATTCACGTGCATTTGATGAAAAGTTGTTAATTTGGATTTACAAACAGACACTTTAATTTTCATCAGGACAAATTGACTTCACTTGCAGACACCACAAATGCCACGGATAATCCATCAGTACAGTATTATGACAACTATCATACGTGTAATCCGACCAAATTACAAAGAAGCTATTGCAGTAGCGTGTGAGGCACGTGCGAGGAGTGTGCGCGGCGCGTGCGTTGCGTCGGCGTGCGGTGAGGCTTATATAGTGTCAACTATTCAAACGTGATAAGGAAAACTGTATTAATTGCTCTCTATTCCCTCTTAATAAGGTCTAATTTTCCTTGCCGCGTTAAACAATTGCGTGGTCCAAAACAGTCGACGTTGAAGAACTAAATGACGATGCAAAACGAGCGTTAAAATCAAATTTAAAGGGCTTTATGACCATAATAGGGATGATTGTAACAAGATTGTGTTTGATCACTGTTCTCGCACGCGATTTTAATTTAAATGTAATCTTATTATCAGAACTCATTTATAGCTACGTTTTAATTAAAGTAAAAAAAATTTATCAAGTAATAATATTGTTGAAAATAGTGTGATAAGAGACAGTTGCAAGTTGAAGAATGATGTGGTGACCAGAATTGAAAGAAGTAAATATGTTGAGATGGTTTGGACATATCGTCTCCTTATATCATCAGCTATCTACCAGTGAAAGTCCCATTACAATCGGGTTCAGCCGTTTCAAAGATTATACAGAAAAAACAGACAGAAAGACAGATTTTTTTTATCAAATACCGAATATACTTCCATATGCATTGAGTAAAAAGCTGTTTTGTAGAATTACAAACGGACACATTCATTTATTTATCTGTATAGATTCGAATCGCCTAGCACAGAGCCTTTGCTTCGTAGTCTTCTCCAAAATGCGAGCTCTCCCAAGAAGGTAAACAAATGTCATGTAAATAGGTGCGTGCGCCAGATTTGGTACGAGCTGCGAGGAGTTGTTCGCCCTTTCACAATTCCCCGTCATCTTTGCGACGCTGCGCTGCCTGACGCTCTGACCACGATCTCTTACTGTAGATGTGATAAAAAAAAAAAAAAAAAAAAATAACGTCACATTATTTTTGGTGTATATGCCACGCCTGTATTCCCCAAAAGGTAGGTCGAGGTGTTGAAATAACAACACCCACTTTACACCGAACATGATTGGTGGTGAGTCGCCGTCTCAGGCACTATATATATGTCTATGAATTACTTCTCAGAGATATGCAGGTTTCCTAACAATGTTTTCCGTCACAGTAAAGCACATGGTGTGAAATCACAGCACATACGTTTTAAAAAAATCTTATTGGTACAGGCCCCGCTGGGATTCGAACTTGCGTCGATGGCGTAGCAGGCGACTGCTCCAACCACAAGGGTGATAATATAATATAGCCTATATAGCCTTCCTCAATTAATGGGGGATAGTCCACAGAACATTTTTTTCGGTTTTGTAGTTTCTGAGATTAACGCGTTCAAGCAAACGAACTCTACAGCTTTATATCTATATCTATACATCTATACATCTATATCTATACATATATACATACATACATACATACAGATAAATAAAATTGAAGTGTCTGTTTGTAATTCCAAAATAACAGCTTTTCACTAAATGCATATGAAAGTATACACGCTACTGACGCATAAAAACTAAGTTTATTCTGTCTGTCCGTCTGTCTGTCTGTCTGTCTGTCTGTTTGTTCCGGGTAATCTCTGACCGGCTGGACCGATTTTAACGGGACTTTCACTGGCATGTAGCTGATGTTTCAAGGAGTAACTTACGCTACTTTTATTTATCAAAAATATTAGGGTTTCGCGACAATAAGGATGAAACTACATCTTCGCGGGTGAAACCGCGGGGCACAGCTAGTTTTAATATATATTGTTTGTTGCACGAATTAATTACCTTAATAAATTGAATGACTAGTTTTTAAAAGCTACCATCGGCAATGTCGTATCCACGATCACCTTGTGTCATATCGTTCGATTGATATTCAATTCGGAATTGCAAGCAGAAAGATCGCCTCGGGACAGCGGGCAATTGAATTTGAAAACAGAACATCACCCCACACCCCACGGGTGGGACCCCACTGCCGACTGAAGGGACCACGCTACACGATACTCTAGGATATTTGTTGATCTTACTAAGTTAAGTTGTTGTGTGATGTTCTAGAAATAGGCTAGTAAAACACCTTCCATAAATAATATAAGTAAGCAAAATAAACATTTGTCAAGAAGAATTTACATTTATATTCTCTTTTACAACCATAAACACTTTTACGGCCCACTTGTTAAGAATTTCAGGAACCATGCAAAATACCATTGCTATTAAATAGCCAGACTTTAAAAAGCGAAGAGGTATGTTTACACGTAAAACTTTTTTTTTCAGCTAGATAGAATTAATATTAATTGCTTTAGTTAGGGAAATTTACAGATTAATTAATTAATGTCACTATGAGAAAGGACTTTATTTATACATAATAACATAACCGAATAACTAAAATCCGGAATTATGATGAAACTATGGGCACCGCAACTGCCCTCTGGCCATCGCGGCCATTTTCCCGTCCATAGACAAGAGTTTTATTGTTTTTATATTTATTTATCCGGCGGTGTTGTGCGCGTATCGCTTTATGACGTGCCTAGCGCGACGCTACGATACTACTACCCGGATACGTACTATTTAGTTGGGAAAAATTATATTCAAAAAGTATATCAGTACTTTTTGTATATCCTAGAGGAGTTTATTTCAAATTCAAGGAGACACTTATCTTATTCTTTTATTTAAGAGCTTCGCCCTTGTCGGTGGAGCAATGGCCACTCTTGCTCGTTTGTGCACAATCCTTGACCCTTGTCATAATATTATAATTGGTACCTTAGTATTAATAATAATATTTATGGGAAAATGAATGTCATGTCAGTTATCAATTACAGATTTAACAAAACTTTATAAATCATGGTGCGATTTATGGCTGGTCATTTTGCAGGTAAATATGAACTATTTATTTGTTATAGAATGTTATGATTGTTGATCTTGTTAGGGTATGTGATAGAGAAAATTTGTGAGCTCACACATTTTATATTGTATATTATATTGCTTTTACAAATTGAAACTTGCCTTTGAATTTGCGTAATTCAGCATCTAATCCAGGATAACTTCAGTACCACTCATTTCCTACATTTGCCCTGTAAACTTTGCTGACCTGTTTATTGATGCTTCCCTTTGTTTTGCGGGTGATATACCCAATCTGAGTTTTGATTTATTAAGATTTCTCTTCTGAACTTTCCTTATTGGTATTTGATTGATGGCATTTACCATTTTTACAGCCTCTGTAATATGGGAAAATAAAGAAATTCTGAATTGATTATGCTGATTTTTTTAAGAGATATAGCGTTAACTGATAAACGGACATACGTATTAAAAAATTGTAACGCGGTCTCATCCGCACTTGTCCAACGAAATCAGGTGAAGCTAGGTCCAACTATGATACGTCAGCGCGATTTAGAATAGCCACCCTCTTTTATCGCGCACCTCCACAATCGATACTCGATCCTAAGCAATATCAGCCCTATTACCTGATACATACATTGTTTATTCTAATGCACGTTGCATTTTTATTTTTCTTACATGTGAGTAAAGAAGTAAAGAAATAAGTAATACCTACAAGATTACACTCGCGTTATTTCTTTTTAATATTATTATTATTACCATTACTTCACGAGTTACATAGAAGATATACTTAATACGAAGATTATACTTAAATATGCTAATTTGACTCTAAAGCACAATACTGCTATAACTTTTCTTCCTAAAATACTATTGAAAACATCCATCGGCCGTTGAATGAATGAAATAAAAATATGCAAAATGATTTATTCAGTTTGGGCCCTGGTAAGGCACTTATGAACTTCGAAAAATTACCACCGGTTCAGAAACTAGCCTTCTGAGAAGAACCGCCAAGACAGCCGCGGACATTTTATTGCATAAAATTAATAAATAAAATACATCATCAAATAATACAATTTCATTTAGATAAGGTACTTAAACATTCACAATAGTGATAAATTGTATTAGCATTCAGGTATAAAACATAATAGGTAAAAATTACTTAATAACAGATAATTTATAAATGTTTGCATAGGTACCAAGTCAAGTATGTATTTGGCGGTATTTGTGCAAAGTGATTTCGTAATAAAAATATATTTTTTGATTATTTTCCCCACGTGTCCATCTGCCATTGGCGATCGATCGTACTTGTAACGATGAACTCTGTGGCGACAAGTGGCGGTCATAACTTTTTGTGGCGCTAAACTTCGCTCATTTACCCGGTTTTTACCGCAAACGGTCTGTCGCTCCACTCGCTGGATTAAAACGAATTATCTAACGTACCTAGCATACCTACTAGGTATATACTAAGTACGTTAGTGTACTCACTACGTAGGTAGTTTGTATATTTACGAGGAGGTGGGTAGGTACCTACTACCTACTAATATCGTCTTCTGTACCGTCTTCGGCTTCGTCCGTGGGGCATTTTACATTTTATGCCGGTCCAGGAAGGAGAAAATTAAATAGACAGAAAGAGTAACAAATGAAAATGTACTCAAAATTGTGAAGGAAAACAGAGTACCTACTATGGAGAACAATCCAATATCGGAGGGGAAAGATGTTTGAGGTGAGGCACCTCGTGCGACATGACAGCTTCTTTAAAAACATAGTAGAAGGAAAGGTAGAAGGGAGGAGAGGAAGAGGAAGACCAAGGCTAACATACATGGGACAAGTTAAAAAAAAGGTGTCTGTCATAAGGAGGTCAAAGAGCTGGCACTGGACAGAGACAAGTGGAAAGAGTTGCATCGGTTACACGAGAGTCAAGGTTACAAGAGTCTCATTACTCTTAAATTCATGATGATGACCGGTCCAGTTGTTTTTCAGATTATTCATTTTTTTATCATTGGATGAATAAAAAAACAAGAGATTGGAAAGAACGTAACAATAGACTATTCAAGTGTTTTTCTTTGTTTTTTCTAAATATGACGCCATCTATTGGAATAGCTTCAAAGCATCCGGCCTCCGCGATCTGGCCTATGAGTCTGAATATGGTTTAATCCAAAGATGGCAGCACTAGAAAACTGCTAATGCTTAAGTAAAGTGGGAAGGTAACTTCTAATTTTTTTTACTTATTAAATTAATTTAATTTAATTTAAAATAATTTATTTTATTACTTAGGTGGCAAAATGACATTTGTCATACATGCTATATCGTAATCTATTCTTTGACGTTGTTTGTTGTATCTATCGTATTGTATTGTACTTGCTCACTCGTTCATTCTTTCATTTTCATTCATTTCATTGAACTAGGGATGGCGATTCTTTCAAAAAAAGATCGATTTTTAAATCGATTCGAATCGTAACATGATGAATCGATTCATAAAAAAATCGAGGTCAAAAAGATCGATTTCTAAAAAATCGATCTTTTCTCGAGTCCGCATTTACTATGTAAATATAAATCCATTTTATAAAAAACAAGATACCATAATAAGCGATCACTTAGTATTAAAATCAGGGATTTTTTTTAGTTCAAGAAATTCGATGATCACAATCATTTTTATAACAATAGGAAAGTATCAGGTAAAAAAAAAACTAAAAAAACATCATGTGTATTCAATGCGCTTTTTAAGATATTATATTATCAAAGTGATGATTCTTCTACTCATTATCTGTCAATAAAATGTTTATAATTATTAACACTATGCACCCCACGCTTTTTACAAAAATGTACATTCATTTCTAATTTACAATATTCTTTATCCAAATTTATTAAATTTTATTTTCTGATTTTTAGTTGGATTTTTTATGAAAGCGTGTTTTTTTAGTTTTTTAAACTATTATTTATTTTTTATTTTTTAGTTAAATTTTTTAAACTATATATTATTTAGTTCGATTGGCTAACTATCAACCGCCCTCAATACCACAAACCGCCCGCACTAGCTCTATCTATCTTACTCGCATGCAAAGGATGCGGAAAGAAATTAATTAATCCTGGCGAATCTAATTAGGATAATCGGATGCTTCGATCGGATTATTGCATTGTCATCGACTTTTGACAGGTGTGCAAAGTTTGAATTAAATCTGATCGTACAAAGTAGGACAAAATCGAGCTCAAAGGGGTCGGTTACATACATACATACATACATACAGGTGAAGCTAATAAAAGCGTGTTAAAAAGAAGACACAATTCTACTTTCTAAATGTATTTCTTATATATAGTAATAATTTTAACAAAAAAAATAATGATTTCAAATTTTAATTCTAAAACTACGGAATAGATTAAAACGTGTTGTAATAGAAAAAATCGAGTGTCGATTCTCTAGGTTGAAATATCGATTCACTGAATCGATTCAGTGTTACATATCGATTTATAAAATCGATTTATTTGGCTCGAAAAATCGATTTTTCGATTAATCGATCTCAGATCGCCATCCCTACATTGAACTCGGCGGTGGGCGATCAAGCGGTCGTGTATTTGTTAAATTTTGTTTTTAGTGTTAAAATAAAACATTCCAAAATGAAAGGCGACAAGAACGTTGACATCCAGGCCCTGAAGGACATCGCCAACAAACTAAGAATCGACAGCATCGTCGCCACAAATGCCTCTAAATCGGGGTAAGTGGGATAACCTCAATTTTACGCCGATGTATTTTGCCGCTCCAGTGAAGGTCTAATGAAGGTTAGAAGCTTTTACCAACCAATAACTCGATGACAAAGTACACCTGATATACATTTCTAATAAGACTGTATTCCTGTAATAATTTTAGTCGCATTCCTACCTGCCAAGCAGGGTCGACGAAGAACCATAAAGAATTCCAATTACCGGCTGTACATATTTATTTTAGCCTTTTGTGGAACTTGTTTGGTTCTGATTTACTTTTTATTCTTATTTATTGACTTAATTCTTCACACTCAAGTCCCTGGATTTGAAATAGGTTAAGTAATGTTTTCTTGTGATTGATATTTTTCCTAGCAGCTCCCACGTGATTCCGATTATCACGATGCGCGCGCCGAGGCCGGCCGGCTCACCGCATGGTGTCAATATTATCACAATTACGAAGCAGTTTTATGATGTAACTCACTTATTTAACATTTGCGTAGTAAATTGGCGTAGACATTAGTTTATATTTTATCATGAGTCAGCCGTATATTGCTTGGCATTGTTTACCATCTAAGATTATGGCTGATTCCTATTGGAAAATTCTCAATTTCATTATAATTTTAGAAGATTTATTTATGAATGTGGATGATTACTATGGGAAGGAAGGCAGCAGAAAAAGTGGATGGATTGTGTGAAAAATGATATGGCTAGAAAGATTGAATACAGACATGACGGCTGACAGAGAGGAACACATAACCACTAATAGTGGGATAAGGAATAAGGAGGATGAAAATTATAAGTTTAGAAGTTATGTGTGAAATATATTCATGTCTGCAAGCCCAAAGTATTTTTACATATATTCTTACATTGAATGTAAAAGGAATTAGTTAAAGTCAATTTAACAGGTGCAAGCATTCAATAATGTATAGTAATATTTACGCAAGTGTTCAACTGTATGCTTGGTCGTCTTTGTAGTAAGTATTTAAAATAAAATCCACTGGCTGGTGTTAATATTATGTAGGCACATGCAAATTTTCTACATATAATTATTGAACCTGGTACACCATGTTATTAAGCATATCATTGCTGGTGAAAACATTGTTTTATTCTTTACAGACCTGCTAATGGCAGAATTAGTAAAAAGAACTTAATAAGTAGTTGCTAAGACACATTATCAGATAATGGTTGTCTTGACATTAATAATTCTTGACCCGTCATAATGGCCTTATTATCAATCAACCTGACTGACATTTGCACAATAATTGTGATTGGACACCACTTGTACACGGGTGTAAGATAACAAAACCCAGTAAAGTGTGCAGTTACATTTGCCAGTCGGTGAAATTATGTAACTTTAAACGTTCAGCAGGAAATCTCGGAATTTACTCCTGAAGGCACATTCTTAATGCAGTTATATTTTAACTACATATATTTCAGAGACAGAAATGCAAGCAGGTGGTAATTTTAGGATGTTCATAAGAGTTTTAATAGGGCCCAATCTTAATAAATAATTTTCATTTTCCTGTATGTATGAAGAGATTGTTTGATGTGGATAGAAAAACAGAGGGTTTTGTCTGTTGTGAAATGTATACAGATAAATACAATTGAAGTGTCTGTTTGTAATTCCAACAGTTTTTTACTAAATGCATATGCAAGTGTACAGGGTACTGATTTTCTCTGTCTGTTTGTTCCGGCTAATCTCCGAAACGGCTGGACTGTTTTTAACGGGACTTTCACTGGTGATATGCTAATGTTATTAAGTCTACGCGGGTGAAACAGCGGGCCACAGCTAGTACTTATTATAATTACACACAGCTATGCATATTATAGAGAGGCCCACTAAAGGGTGCAGTTACATTTGCCAGTGGGTGAAATTATGTAACTTTAATCCTTCAGCGTTATGCATCACTTGGTGTCAGCAATTAATTCTCTATCGTTACAGCCATGACCTTCATACATTTAATCTGACTAATTTGTATTAATCTCAAACAAATTACATTTTAACTTGACACAAAATGTTTCCTTTTTAAATGAACTGTTGGTATTGTCTGTATTTGTTGATAAAATTATCACGGTTGACTTATTTCGTGTTTGAATAGCTTAACTTCGTCTTTACTATTTATACCTGTATGATGCTTGATAATAAAGAAAATATCCTGTTTTCGCACTTCTAGGAGTTTAATTTCCACATTGAAAAAACTTAACATAATATTTAACCCTCATTAGACATTACCCCCAAATAAATCTTCCACTACACTCAATTTAACAATATTTGCGTTGTCATACTGAAAAGTTGACTTTACCTGACTGAAAGTTGACTAGACTGACTTTACCTGAATGTCTCTGCCAGCAGTGTTAGCACATAGTACTATGATATAGCACAAGTATCATAAATGACGTGTGCTCAGTTAGTACTGGTGCCATATTGAACCACGCGTGTGTCGTACTCACGACGAACATATTGTCGTACGTGGGCAGTAGCACACACACATTACTAATTATCTTTATACCAGGTACCTGGTAGGCAGGATAAAATATAAGTACTAAGTACCAATCTTCGAATCTAGGAATACCTATATTTGATGCATAAAAATTAAGGGATTTGAACTTTATGACATAATGTTAAGGTTGTATTTTGTACAACCCCGTCTCGAGTTAAGAACGAGTACTTTTTAATGCGCAGTAGTCATTTTGTGAGTCTGTCTCTGTCTTTATATATGGCGCGAGGCGAATAAAAATATGCCCTCCATCCCCACTATTTCGCTCCCCATTCTTTACTCGTGACGGATGTATACAAGCCGTAGATCAAGATTTTGACTTTTTGACTTTGACAAGATATTAAGATTTAAAATACTATATTATATCTATACACCTATACATACAGATAAATAAAATTGAAGTGTCTGTTTGTAATTCCTAAATAACCACTTTTCACTAAATGCATATGAAAGTATACACGATATTGACACTAAAAAACCAAGTTTTAACATTTTTCTCTGTCTGTACCTATGTTCCGGGTAATCTCTGAAACGGCTGGGCCAATTTTAACGGGACTTTCACTGGCAGATAGCTAAGGTAACAAGGAGTAACTTTGATTTAAAAAAAACATAGGTTTCTGCGGGACACCCATGAAATTAACTCTACGCGGGTGAAACCGCAGGGCACAGCTAGTTGGTAAAATAAAAATAATGTCATGATTGTAATTTTAGTTGTGCAAATCAAATAAAATGCTCATTAATATTGGACATTGTACAGATGGTTAGACACGCAACCAACGAAAATTCATACCGTGCGCTTCAATAAGTACCTATCTATACAGCTGTAGATATTAACATACCGTGTTTACATTACCGACGCTGATCCTACGACCTTTGCTTTGTCCTCTACATTCGACATTTACATTACATAAAGTAATGTTACATGTCCGAAAGTGTTTTAGTGCTTTTATTATTTTTAATACGAAGAATTATTTAATATGATTGAAGTATAGCTTTAATGACCGTGACTTAGATCTAATACTAAATGGAAATCTAAATTCACAACAAGTAGCTTACATTGCTAGGTTAAATGCTAATGTAGGACTTATGTAGGGAGGGATGAACCAATTGCTGATTGTTTGACGTTCCCATATTTTTTTCTCGATTGATGATTTATTGGATAATTTAGGGAATATAAGAATACTCTTAAATACACTTTCTGCAGATATTGTATTATGTGGATAGAATAGAGCGACAAAGGGTTGTGTTTATTGTGAAATACTGTTACCCTACAAGCAGAGAAATTGAACGATTATATATATTATAGAGAGAGTAAACAATGTAAGGTATTTATGTAGTATTAATTGGTGTATGTTGTGTTCAGGCACCCGACGTCTTGCGCGTCGATGGCGGAGATAATGTCGGTGCTGTTCTTCCACACCATGCGCTACAGGGTGTCCGCGCCCCGGGACGCCTCCGCCGACCGGTTCATACTCTCCAAGGTACACTCACATCACACACACTGGACTTTAGCTCAGGTCGATGGTTAGATGCTAGAGTACTGTCTGGCTCCTGTCTTGATGGGGTTTCCTTTGTGCCATCACACAGCAAACTGATAAGCTTTGTAAAAGTTACTTCTGACAACTTATTAGTTTATAAAATATGACAATAAGTGCTTTGGCTTGCGTAAAATTGTATAAATAAGTATTGTTTGTCAGTTTTGAAAACAAACTTTATTGCATGTTAGGTACACGGAATATAAAACACAATAAGGTAGAATAGATACAAAAGTTTTCACTAGTTTTCGCATCCAAAAGTACGTGCAACCGTTGCAGTGACGTAGTAAAACCTCGTCAGTTTACCCAATGGGCGGTATCGTCCGACGATACTTGACTACAACGACACAGTGTGAAAGCGCACTAGTCCGACGATATCGTGTCGTTACCGTTATCGTCCAATGTGAAAGCGCCCAATGACTGATATTAACAAAATCAAGGTCGGGAGCATGCGACCAATCAGAAACCTCGACGGCGGAGGAGTCTATGGCAGCTGGGTTCGGAAACAACCTTATGGCACGTTGTTGGAACGATTGGTTTTCTCCGGCAGGGTCACGCAGCTCCCATCCTGTACGCGGCGTGGGCGGAGGCGGGGCTGTTCCCGGTGGAGGAGCTGCAGAACCTGCGCCAGCTGGGCTCGGACCTGGAGGGGCACCCCACGCCGCGCCTGCCCTTCGTGGACGTCGGCACGGGCTCGCTGGGCCAGGGGCTGGCCGTGGCCGCCGGGATGGCCTACGTCGGCAAATACTTCGACCAGGCGCCCTACAGGTATGTACTATACTGACACCAGCGGTAGGTAGTTTTAATTTTTTTCAGTCTGTCTGTTTGTTCCGGGTAATCTCGTGACTAATTCTACTATCTCTACTTGACTGATCTTGAAAATCCTTTAAGCAACAACATCAGCCAGTAACATGGGCCATATTTTATCCCCTTACTCCTACGGGAACGGGAACTACGCGGGTGAAACCGCTAGTTTACTATATGATCATATTCAAGGAAGTTTTAGTGACACTTCCCTTGACAGTAGTGTTAGCACATAGTACTATGATATAGCACAAGTATCATAAATGACGTGTGCTCAGTTAGTACTGGTGCCATATTGAACCACGCGTGTGTCGTACTCACGACGAACATATTGTCGTACGTGGGCAGTAGCACACACACAACTTCTTCAAATGATTGTATCTGCCAAATCTCTTACCCAGTTAACCTTATTCTGAATTTACCGTCATTCATTGTTTTTCATCACATTCAAAAGTAGAATGCTGGAATCTTTTGAATACATATTTATTTAAAAAAAATATTTTATTTTGAATATCAGTGCAACACGATATAGTTTGGAATGTGTTACAATAGCGATCTTTATATTAAATGCTGTACACGTCCGTCATAGGTGTATATATCAGAAATTATCACTTGCATATGTATAATAATTTATTATTAGATATAATTATATAATGTTGGTGTGTCTTATCAACAATAAACAAACCTTAACATTAACATTTATATTCGTTGGTTGGTTGTCGTGTGTTCCATCCAGCAATATATCGCAGGCACGTGTATGTATGTAGTGTGTCCGTGTGTTGGGCAGGGTGTACTGCTTGGTGGGCGACGGCGAGGCAGCGGAGGGCAGCGTGTGGGAGTCGCTGCACTTCGCGAGCCACTACAAGCTCGACAACCTCGTCGTCATCTTCGACGTCAACCGGCTCGGCCAGTCCGAACCTACCTCGCTGCAACACCAGGTCATTACACTCATACACACTTATAATGTTTAATGTTTCTTTTAGTAGTAGGAGTTGAGTCTTATCTAATAGCCATCCTTGTACTTATCTACATCTATACAGATAAATAAAATTGAAGTGTCTGTTTGTAACTCCAAAATAACAGCTTTTCACTAAATGCATATGAAAGTATACACGATACCGACACTAAAAAAACAAGTTTTAAAATTTTTCTCTTACAGTAACTTAGGCTACTTTTATTTATTAAAAATATTAGAGTTCCGCGACAATAAGGAAGAAACTAAATCTACGCGGGTGAAACCGCGGGGCACAGCTAGTTTATTACTCCTTGAAGCATCAGCTACCTGCCAGTGAAAGTCCCGTTAAAATCCGTCCAGCCGTTTCGGAGATTACCCGGAACAAACAGACAGATAGATAGAGAAAATATAATATAAATCTATATATAAAAAAAAAAATATAAAAAATAGGTTTTTTATTATCAGTACCGTGTATACTTCCATATGCATTTAGTGATAAACTCATCAAACAGACACTTCAATTTTATTTATCTGTATAGATTTCACTAATAGAAACTAAGTTATACTTTCGATCATCAGCAAATGGTACTGCTATTGATAAGTCTGCATTTTGACAAAGTACACATGGGGTGGTTAACATAACAATAACACAGCACAAAGAAAAGTGCCCACACAATAGTATATTGTAGTGTTGCAGACAAATAGTGCTATAATAATGGTGTGCCATAAGAGACGCGACACGCACACGAATGTTGTTGCTATCACCTGATTAGATACGCGGCTGATACTAATGATTTAATCAATATTATAACAGGTATTAAATAACTATTCCGTGTACTATCAATATGGAATATTTTGGGGTTTTGATTTGTTGATAAATTGCAATAATAATAAATAGCAGTGAAAAATGTAATCTTTATTATTAGCCAAGTCGAGAAATAGGATGGTTTCAATGCACCAGATCATGTTAGATTTTATCTTATATCCATACTGTTTTTGAAAAAAGTTGATTTGTACCTTGTTCGTCTTGTGGTCGCAAGTGCGACTGCGGAACATGAGGTCCTAGGTTCTATCCCCAGGTCGGAAACTGTTATTGGATTTTTCCATCTGTAATATCCAAGTAGCAACCCGGAGTCTGGATTAGTGCCCGGATAATGGCAATAGGCTAGTCCACTACATGGAACTTAAGTATAATTGGT
This sequence comes from Watsonalla cultraria, assembly GCA_964035505.1. Taxonomy (NCBI): domain Eukaryota; kingdom Metazoa; phylum Arthropoda; class Insecta; order Lepidoptera; family Drepanidae; genus Watsonalla; species Watsonalla cultraria. The sequence goes on from OZ037730.1 coordinate 9,564,591, forward strand.
GAAATGTGGGTGTAGGTACTATAAGCATAAGTCTGCTTACCCTTTTGGGGAATATAGGAGTGAGCATAATATGTGTGTATGTAAATTGATGATATCATTGTAAAAATGATTTTAATAAATATTTGACTGTCGTCATGTATTGTTGCAAATTGTAATTGTCTTTCCCTATCTTCCATTAATATTGTCTCTCCCCCTTAGATGGAAGTGTACGATGCTCGCCTGAAAGCGTTCGGCTTCAACTCAGTGGTCGTGGACGGACACGACGTCAGTGAGCTAGTGAAGGCCCTGGACGAGGCCGCCACGGTCTCCGGCCGACCCACCGCACTCGTCGCCAAGACCTTCAAGGGGAAGGGCTTCCCCGGCATCGAGGACCTCGAGAACTGGCACGGAAAGGCTTTGGGAGCTGAAGGCGATAAGATTATCAAGGTATACACTTACTTACTTAGTTAGAAGCTACATAAGGTATGTTTAGGAGTGCGCAGAAGTAGTATTTGTTTGTCCGCTACATAGATGGCGCTACTCGCTAACAAATGTGAAGTTTGAATACAAAGCTACGAGAATCTAAATCGCGCTATAAGAGATTTCCAGCTCATTGCAGTATATATACAAGTTTCCAACTGAAACAGTTGGAACCAGTGTTCCTTAGGCATGCTCATCATGCTGGGGATGAGCATGATCATAAGTCCGTCGATTTCTAACGACGTCATTGTCATATCTGAGCAAGCAAGTAATCATGATCAGATCATCCAGTTGTTCATGCAATGTATTCAATTGCGTGGATAACTTCATAGCTCGATTTAAATTACCGTCTCGTGGTCATTGACAGCAGCTATCTATGTAGCGAACGGAGAAGCATCGCAATATTTGTATAGTCACAAGAAAGAACGTTCGTTTTATTCGCCTCGTATTCTCAGACTCGTAAAAAGACTACAGCTCATTCAAAGGTTGTTTATTATTATTTTGTTAACTCGTGATGTAACGTGTAACATATGATATGTTGTATGTGCAGTACCTCCAGTCTCAAATGAAGAACAACACGGTGTCGCTGAAGCCAAAAGCACCGTTAGCAGAGGCCCCCAAGGTGCACATCGGCGACATCACGCTGTCCTCCCCTCCGGCCTACAAGGCCGGGGAGCTGGTCGCCACTCGCCTCGCATACGGGACTGCGCTCAAGAAGATTGCTGACACCAACATGCGGTAGGAATTTTTACTTAGATTATGAATTTTATCGTAAAACTCCTGCCCTGTAGCGTCCGCGAAGGGGTGGTCTTGTTACAGCATCCACTTTACACTGAAGTGGGTAAGATCTTGCAGTCATAGGTGGAATTTTATGCCAATAATAAATCAAAGAAAATAACTGTAGTTAATACAAATGTATAAAATTACCAGAAATTGACGATAAGACTCCTTACTCGTACATCAATTCTCACTGGAATACATTTTAAATATCAGTAAACCAGTCATCTCGCATTCACCGGTTTCCCTCCCCAGCTTTATACTCACAGAGCCATACTGCAAACACTATCTTACAAAACACTACGATTTGACAGCTCGATTCACACATAAATGGTCATTCTTGGACTGTTTATCATAGTACCGGTGGTAAATTATCGACATTCATGAGCGTTTTACCAGAGCCCAAACTGAATAAATATATTCGATTTTCATTTTCATATTTTCAGATAAAATATTGATCCTTATAAAAGATTTGAAAATGAATGCAACTGGCTTTACGATTTCTTAAAGCTGCCGTAACCATAATCAACTAAATTCGGTGGAAAGTGGGTGTTCTCGCAATAATCTTAGCACTGGTTATATATATATATATATATATACAGGGTACACACCCAATGTGTCCCCTGAGCAGTCCGGTGCGACAGTGAAGCAGTGTTTGTCGTACTCTCGCGACCATCGATGGTCCACGAGGGCAGTAGCATTCACACAATACTAACTATGTTGGGATTTATAGTAAACTAGCTGTGCCCTGCGGTTTCACCCGCGTAGATTAGAATTTTGTCTAAAAAATAAAAAATAAATTTAGGGGTGGACTACCCCTAACATTTAGGGGGATGAAAAATAGATGTTGGCCGATTCTCATAGATACCGGATAAGCACAAAAAATTTCATCAAAATCGGTCAAGCCGTCTCGGAGGAGTATGGTAACGAAAACTGTGACACGAGAATTTTATATATTAGAAGAAGTCGTGATTTGTCTGATTAATATATGATTTATTGTATACGGTTTATACGAACGAACAGTCACAGTGACAGACACAAGAGAGTGTCAGAACGGGAGGAAGAAAATTAAAAATAAATTCCCCTGACAAGTTAAAACCTTCTTACAGACTAACAAACTATTATAATGTTGGTTACAATATACACTTTCTATTAACGATCTAATAATGCAAAAGGGGCAAACCATGATTGTTTTAGCGTACTAAGAACTTTTAAGTTTGACATTTCAATCTGGTTCATCAATGAGATGGACGGACCAGGTTACAGCTGTGATAGGTAACAACGAATGCTCCCGTAAAGCAGCAGTTCGAAGTGACTGGCGCCGTATTGTTCAGCAACCAACCAACCAATCCTGACATTACGACCACGACCGCTCTGCTAAGAGTGTAACGATTGAGAATAAGACCATATAGTGAAACGTCAAAGCCTACCTTAAGCGTACAAACTTGGTTTTTTCGTGTCTGTTGCGTGTATACTTTTATATGCATTTAGTAAAAAGCTGTTATTTTGGAATTACAAACAGACACTTAAATTTTATTTATCTGTATAGATTTAAACATGTATCCTATTTTCGTTTGCTTGTTTTTCGTTATTGGTGTTACTCGAAATGTGTTGATAAGTTTTGTAGGAAGGTTGTGATTGAATTCCAAAGATTGGAGATCAGCAATTAAAAAACAGTTTTTAAAACTCGTTAAATTTTGAATCAAACATAAGTAAGGTTAAATTAATGTAATACATTTAAGTCCACATGAGTTTTACGTCATAATCACAGCTCTCCATACGCGGCAAATAAAAATTTACTCTCGTGCCACCTGCCGCCGTGTCTCGACATTTATGATCCTCGGATCGTATTACCGTTTCATTACTATTGCTACTAGTTTGGTAGGAATTATGGATTACAGTGCCGTTTGACGATGATGCAAAAACATGCATAGTTTGAGGTCGGCACAAGATCTAACCCGATGTGACTCATCGGTTTTCTCCAGGTTTGAACCATGTTCAAACTGTGAGGAGGGCGAGTGATCATCCTCAGGAAAGGGAAGATCTTTCAGTCAGGCAGGTGTCATGTCTGGGGAACACCGACTCGAACTGTTCTAGTTAGAAACTTGTGTATATACTGCAACTGCAATGCGCTTGAAAACTCTTCTTGCGCGATTAAGGTTCTCGTATATTTGTACTCAATCTTTGCAATAGTTAGCGAGTAGCGCCATCTATGAAGCGGGTGGAGAAACGCTGCTACAAAACCATTTGAAATCCGTACTACTAAAAGTAAAAGAACTACTTTAAAACACGCATTAAGCTATGTTCTGCTTTAAAGGGAAATGTTCGAACACTATCACCCAACGCCATCTAGTCTCGAACTAAGCAAAGCTTGTACTATGGATACCAGACGGATATAACATTAACAAGTATATACTTACTTACAAACAAACATAAATTCTCATCACAATATTATATTTTAGTCCTGACGCGGGCCTCAAGTCAGTGACATCTAGTACACCAGTGGCAGTTGAGTACACTGCTATACCACTAATGCCACTAGTTCAACTCTGAATATGTCCAAGATTGCCCCCAAACCTAATTCAGCTACAAAGTCCTCTTTATATAATTCATCGCGATATTCCTATGCCATTGAGCGCTCATATGTAAATTATTAAGAATCCTTTCCCAAGAAGATACATAAATAATGACGGCGCGCAATAAATTTTACTTAAGCACATAATGCCCGCACTTAGTTCACTGTTGGTAACTTGGACAAGTTACGCGTAAGTTGCGTTAAGTTTTTGTAAGAGTGCGCGACAGGCGTAGCTCCCCATACTTCACTAGTTATTTGAATACTTAAGCATAGTCTGCGGTACAGTCGAGGGAAACTACGATACACATTTATTTGATCTCAGAAATTTATTATTAAATAAATCAATAGACCATTGGCGGTGCACATTACAGTTTTTGACGTTTGTTCGTGTGGGATTTTGTTCGTGTCTACTTTAGATTAAACCCGATGCGACTGAGCAACTGGCTTTTACACCAATCGAATCCATAACGACTTTCGCAACCGAGTTTGAGTTAAACCTGTTCTCATAGATTTATTAGGCTACCGACCGACCTGAAAGGTTGCTAAAAATATTCAATTTACAACCAAGACGAAGCTTAGGGCTCTTTAAGACACGGAGCGAGCTAGGACGGTCATCCAACCACTAGCTGCGGGGGTTCGTTATTTAGGTATTTATTATTTAGAATACATAAAGTTACAACCAATGCCAACTGTTCCTTGAGCCGCTCGTGTGGTGTCTGTGTAATTAACTAATTAACTTTTGAAGCCTGAACTTTCAACCACCAATTCAAATTTAATCTCTAAGATAGGACACAAGAAAATATTATGTGGATGCAGTAACAAGTAAAATCTATTATTGAATTAATATAAGTACTAAGATATTGGTGAGTGCGAGTGTACCAACACGAAGCGGATGGTATTGATAGTGAATTGATTGGTCGAGGGGCGCCACGCGGGGCTCGCTCGTCATACACTGCCTGCTGCCCGCCACACTATCATATCACTGTATATTCTATCATTATTGTATTGTTATGGAAATACTGATTAGCAATCCATCCATTTGTATACTCAGCTCGACTCCACATGTGGATTTTTTTACTTGTCGGTATGTATTTATGTGTATGCCTAGACAAAGTAACATTCTCTCGCGCTTGCGCTAATAGAAACGTTAAAAAATGTATAGAAATGACATAAATCAGTCACGTGACATATGTCATTGTCTTACATTTTGTATCGTTTCTACTAGCGAAGCGTGACGATAATGTCATATTGTCTACAGGTCCTGTTCCCTCAAAACTCCAAAACTACTCATAATTTCACAAAATTAGGTACGATTGGATGCGTCTTGATTGTCCCCTTTCTCCGCTAGTTATAAGCCTTATAAGAACAAATAAAATTCTCACTAAGACTCTGCTTTCAAAAAACAGAGCTATCCTCTGAACATTTGTGTCATAATTTTTGAGCTGTGTTTCTTCATTAGTCGGGTTTTTGTGTTCTAAGAATACGTCGTATCGTGAAAATTGTTTTTTTTTATATTGAAATACCTACCGTAAATACGTACGCATGCATTCACGTGCATTTGATGAAAAGTTGTTAATTTGGATTTACAAACAGACACTTTAATTTTCATCAGGACAAATTGACTTCACTTGCAGACACCACAAATGCCACGGATAATCCATCAGTACAGTATTATGACAACTATCATACGTGTAATCCGACCAAATTACAAAGAAGCTATTGCAGTAGCGTGTGAGGCACGTGCGAGGAGTGTGCGCGGCGCGTGCGTTGCGTCGGCGTGCGGTGAGGCTTATATAGTGTCAACTATTCAAACGTGATAAGGAAAACTGTATTAATTGCTCTCTATTCCCTCTTAATAAGGTCTAATTTTCCTTGCCGCGTTAAACAATTGCGTGGTCCAAAACAGTCGACGTTGAAGAACTAAATGACGATGCAAAACGAGCGTTAAAATCAAATTTAAAGGGCTTTATGACCATAATAGGGATGATTGTAACAAGATTGTGTTTGATCACTGTTCTCGCACGCGATTTTAATTTAAATGTAATCTTATTATCAGAACTCATTTATAGCTACGTTTTAATTAAAGTAAAAAAAATTTATCAAGTAATAATATTGTTGAAAATAGTGTGATAAGAGACAGTTGCAAGTTGAAGAATGATGTGGTGACCAGAATTGAAAGAAGTAAATATGTTGAGATGGTTTGGACATATCGTCTCCTTATATCATCAGCTATCTACCAGTGAAAGTCCCATTACAATCGGGTTCAGCCGTTTCAAAGATTATACAGAAAAAACAGACAGAAAGACAGATTTTTTTTATCAAATACCGAATATACTTCCATATGCATTGAGTAAAAAGCTGTTTTGTAGAATTACAAACGGACACATTCATTTATTTATCTGTATAGATTCGAATCGCCTAGCACAGAGCCTTTGCTTCGTAGTCTTCTCCAAAATGCGAGCTCTCCCAAGAAGGTAAACAAATGTCATGTAAATAGGTGCGTGCGCCAGATTTGGTACGAGCTGCGAGGAGTTGTTCGCCCTTTCACAATTCCCCGTCATCTTTGCGACGCTGCGCTGCCTGACGCTCTGACCACGATCTCTTACTGTAGATGTGATAAAAAAAAAAAAAAAAAAAAATAACGTCACATTATTTTTGGTGTATATGCCACGCCTGTATTCCCCAAAAGGTAGGTCGAGGTGTTGAAATAACAACACCCACTTTACACCGAACATGATTGGTGGTGAGTCGCCGTCTCAGGCACTATATATATGTCTATGAATTACTTCTCAGAGATATGCAGGTTTCCTAACAATGTTTTCCGTCACAGTAAAGCACATGGTGTGAAATCACAGCACATACGTTTTAAAAAAATCTTATTGGTACAGGCCCCGCTGGGATTCGAACTTGCGTCGATGGCGTAGCAGGCGACTGCTCCAACCACAAGGGTGATAATATAATATAGCCTATATAGCCTTCCTCAATTAATGGGGGATAGTCCACAGAACATTTTTTTCGGTTTTGTAGTTTCTGAGATTAACGCGTTCAAGCAAACGAACTCTACAGCTTTATATCTATATCTATACATCTATACATCTATATCTATACATATATACATACATACATACATACAGATAAATAAAATTGAAGTGTCTGTTTGTAATTCCAAAATAACAGCTTTTCACTAAATGCATATGAAAGTATACACGCTACTGACGCATAAAAACTAAGTTTATTCTGTCTGTCCGTCTGTCTGTCTGTCTGTCTGTCTGTTTGTTCCGGGTAATCTCTGACCGGCTGGACCGATTTTAACGGGACTTTCACTGGCATGTAGCTGATGTTTCAAGGAGTAACTTACGCTACTTTTATTTATCAAAAATATTAGGGTTTCGCGACAATAAGGATGAAACTACATCTTCGCGGGTGAAACCGCGGGGCACAGCTAGTTTTAATATATATTGTTTGTTGCACGAATTAATTACCTTAATAAATTGAATGACTAGTTTTTAAAAGCTACCATCGGCAATGTCGTATCCACGATCACCTTGTGTCATATCGTTCGATTGATATTCAATTCGGAATTGCAAGCAGAAAGATCGCCTCGGGACAGCGGGCAATTGAATTTGAAAACAGAACATCACCCCACACCCCACGGGTGGGACCCCACTGCCGACTGAAGGGACCACGCTACACGATACTCTAGGATATTTGTTGATCTTACTAAGTTAAGTTGTTGTGTGATGTTCTAGAAATAGGCTAGTAAAACACCTTCCATAAATAATATAAGTAAGCAAAATAAACATTTGTCAAGAAGAATTTACATTTATATTCTCTTTTACAACCATAAACACTTTTACGGCCCACTTGTTAAGAATTTCAGGAACCATGCAAAATACCATTGCTATTAAATAGCCAGACTTTAAAAAGCGAAGAGGTATGTTTACACGTAAAACTTTTTTTTTCAGCTAGATAGAATTAATATTAATTGCTTTAGTTAGGGAAATTTACAGATTAATTAATTAATGTCACTATGAGAAAGGACTTTATTTATACATAATAACATAACCGAATAACTAAAATCCGGAATTATGATGAAACTATGGGCACCGCAACTGCCCTCTGGCCATCGCGGCCATTTTCCCGTCCATAGACAAGAGTTTTATTGTTTTTATATTTATTTATCCGGCGGTGTTGTGCGCGTATCGCTTTATGACGTGCCTAGCGCGACGCTACGATACTACTACCCGGATACGTACTATTTAGTTGGGAAAAATTATATTCAAAAAGTATATCAGTACTTTTTGTATATCCTAGAGGAGTTTATTTCAAATTCAAGGAGACACTTATCTTATTCTTTTATTTAAGAGCTTCGCCCTTGTCGGTGGAGCAATGGCCACTCTTGCTCGTTTGTGCACAATCCTTGACCCTTGTCATAATATTATAATTGGTACCTTAGTATTAATAATAATATTTATGGGAAAATGAATGTCATGTCAGTTATCAATTACAGATTTAACAAAACTTTATAAATCATGGTGCGATTTATGGCTGGTCATTTTGCAGGTAAATATGAACTATTTATTTGTTATAGAATGTTATGATTGTTGATCTTGTTAGGGTATGTGATAGAGAAAATTTGTGAGCTCACACATTTTATATTGTATATTATATTGCTTTTACAAATTGAAACTTGCCTTTGAATTTGCGTAATTCAGCATCTAATCCAGGATAACTTCAGTACCACTCATTTCCTACATTTGCCCTGTAAACTTTGCTGACCTGTTTATTGATGCTTCCCTTTGTTTTGCGGGTGATATACCCAATCTGAGTTTTGATTTATTAAGATTTCTCTTCTGAACTTTCCTTATTGGTATTTGATTGATGGCATTTACCATTTTTACAGCCTCTGTAATATGGGAAAATAAAGAAATTCTGAATTGATTATGCTGATTTTTTTAAGAGATATAGCGTTAACTGATAAACGGACATACGTATTAAAAAATTGTAACGCGGTCTCATCCGCACTTGTCCAACGAAATCAGGTGAAGCTAGGTCCAACTATGATACGTCAGCGCGATTTAGAATAGCCACCCTCTTTTATCGCGCACCTCCACAATCGATACTCGATCCTAAGCAATATCAGCCCTATTACCTGATACATACATTGTTTATTCTAATGCACGTTGCATTTTTATTTTTCTTACATGTGAGTAAAGAAGTAAAGAAATAAGTAATACCTACAAGATTACACTCGCGTTATTTCTTTTTAATATTATTATTATTACCATTACTTCACGAGTTACATAGAAGATATACTTAATACGAAGATTATACTTAAATATGCTAATTTGACTCTAAAGCACAATACTGCTATAACTTTTCTTCCTAAAATACTATTGAAAACATCCATCGGCCGTTGAATGAATGAAATAAAAATATGCAAAATGATTTATTCAGTTTGGGCCCTGGTAAGGCACTTATGAACTTCGAAAAATTACCACCGGTTCAGAAACTAGCCTTCTGAGAAGAACCGCCAAGACAGCCGCGGACATTTTATTGCATAAAATTAATAAATAAAATACATCATCAAATAATACAATTTCATTTAGATAAGGTACTTAAACATTCACAATAGTGATAAATTGTATTAGCATTCAGGTATAAAACATAATAGGTAAAAATTACTTAATAACAGATAATTTATAAATGTTTGCATAGGTACCAAGTCAAGTATGTATTTGGCGGTATTTGTGCAAAGTGATTTCGTAATAAAAATATATTTTTTGATTATTTTCCCCACGTGTCCATCTGCCATTGGCGATCGATCGTACTTGTAACGATGAACTCTGTGGCGACAAGTGGCGGTCATAACTTTTTGTGGCGCTAAACTTCGCTCATTTACCCGGTTTTTACCGCAAACGGTCTGTCGCTCCACTCGCTGGATTAAAACGAATTATCTAACGTACCTAGCATACCTACTAGGTATATACTAAGTACGTTAGTGTACTCACTACGTAGGTAGTTTGTATATTTACGAGGAGGTGGGTAGGTACCTACTACCTACTAATATCGTCTTCTGTACCGTCTTCGGCTTCGTCCGTGGGGCATTTTACATTTTATGCCGGTCCAGGAAGGAGAAAATTAAATAGACAGAAAGAGTAACAAATGAAAATGTACTCAAAATTGTGAAGGAAAACAGAGTACCTACTATGGAGAACAATCCAATATCGGAGGGGAAAGATGTTTGAGGTGAGGCACCTCGTGCGACATGACAGCTTCTTTAAAAACATAGTAGAAGGAAAGGTAGAAGGGAGGAGAGGAAGAGGAAGACCAAGGCTAACATACATGGGACAAGTTAAAAAAAAGGTGTCTGTCATAAGGAGGTCAAAGAGCTGGCACTGGACAGAGACAAGTGGAAAGAGTTGCATCGGTTACACGAGAGTCAAGGTTACAAGAGTCTCATTACTCTTAAATTCATGATGATGACCGGTCCAGTTGTTTTTCAGATTATTCATTTTTTTATCATTGGATGAATAAAAAAACAAGAGATTGGAAAGAACGTAACAATAGACTATTCAAGTGTTTTTCTTTGTTTTTTCTAAATATGACGCCATCTATTGGAATAGCTTCAAAGCATCCGGCCTCCGCGATCTGGCCTATGAGTCTGAATATGGTTTAATCCAAAGATGGCAGCACTAGAAAACTGCTAATGCTTAAGTAAAGTGGGAAGGTAACTTCTAATTTTTTTTACTTATTAAATTAATTTAATTTAATTTAAAATAATTTATTTTATTACTTAGGTGGCAAAATGACATTTGTCATACATGCTATATCGTAATCTATTCTTTGACGTTGTTTGTTGTATCTATCGTATTGTATTGTACTTGCTCACTCGTTCATTCTTTCATTTTCATTCATTTCATTGAACTAGGGATGGCGATTCTTTCAAAAAAAGATCGATTTTTAAATCGATTCGAATCGTAACATGATGAATCGATTCATAAAAAAATCGAGGTCAAAAAGATCGATTTCTAAAAAATCGATCTTTTCTCGAGTCCGCATTTACTATGTAAATATAAATCCATTTTATAAAAAACAAGATACCATAATAAGCGATCACTTAGTATTAAAATCAGGGATTTTTTTTAGTTCAAGAAATTCGATGATCACAATCATTTTTATAACAATAGGAAAGTATCAGGTAAAAAAAAAACTAAAAAAACATCATGTGTATTCAATGCGCTTTTTAAGATATTATATTATCAAAGTGATGATTCTTCTACTCATTATCTGTCAATAAAATGTTTATAATTATTAACACTATGCACCCCACGCTTTTTACAAAAATGTACATTCATTTCTAATTTACAATATTCTTTATCCAAATTTATTAAATTTTATTTTCTGATTTTTAGTTGGATTTTTTATGAAAGCGTGTTTTTTTAGTTTTTTAAACTATTATTTATTTTTTATTTTTTAGTTAAATTTTTTAAACTATATATTATTTAGTTCGATTGGCTAACTATCAACCGCCCTCAATACCACAAACCGCCCGCACTAGCTCTATCTATCTTACTCGCATGCAAAGGATGCGGAAAGAAATTAATTAATCCTGGCGAATCTAATTAGGATAATCGGATGCTTCGATCGGATTATTGCATTGTCATCGACTTTTGACAGGTGTGCAAAGTTTGAATTAAATCTGATCGTACAAAGTAGGACAAAATCGAGCTCAAAGGGGTCGGTTACATACATACATACATACATACAGGTGAAGCTAATAAAAGCGTGTTAAAAAGAAGACACAATTCTACTTTCTAAATGTATTTCTTATATATAGTAATAATTTTAACAAAAAAAATAATGATTTCAAATTTTAATTCTAAAACTACGGAATAGATTAAAACGTGTTGTAATAGAAAAAATCGAGTGTCGATTCTCTAGGTTGAAATATCGATTCACTGAATCGATTCAGTGTTACATATCGATTTATAAAATCGATTTATTTGGCTCGAAAAATCGATTTTTCGATTAATCGATCTCAGATCGCCATCCCTACATTGAACTCGGCGGTGGGCGATCAAGCGGTCGTGTATTTGTTAAATTTTGTTTTTAGTGTTAAAATAAAACATTCCAAAATGAAAGGCGACAAGAACGTTGACATCCAGGCCCTGAAGGACATCGCCAACAAACTAAGAATCGACAGCATCGTCGCCACAAATGCCTCTAAATCGGGGTAAGTGGGATAACCTCAATTTTACGCCGATGTATTTTGCCGCTCCAGTGAAGGTCTAATGAAGGTTAGAAGCTTTTACCAACCAATAACTCGATGACAAAGTACACCTGATATACATTTCTAATAAGACTGTATTCCTGTAATAATTTTAGTCGCATTCCTACCTGCCAAGCAGGGTCGACGAAGAACCATAAAGAATTCCAATTACCGGCTGTACATATTTATTTTAGCCTTTTGTGGAACTTGTTTGGTTCTGATTTACTTTTTATTCTTATTTATTGACTTAATTCTTCACACTCAAGTCCCTGGATTTGAAATAGGTTAAGTAATGTTTTCTTGTGATTGATATTTTTCCTAGCAGCTCCCACGTGATTCCGATTATCACGATGCGCGCGCCGAGGCCGGCCGGCTCACCGCATGGTGTCAATATTATCACAATTACGAAGCAGTTTTATGATGTAACTCACTTATTTAACATTTGCGTAGTAAATTGGCGTAGACATTAGTTTATATTTTATCATGAGTCAGCCGTATATTGCTTGGCATTGTTTACCATCTAAGATTATGGCTGATTCCTATTGGAAAATTCTCAATTTCATTATAATTTTAGAAGATTTATTTATGAATGTGGATGATTACTATGGGAAGGAAGGCAGCAGAAAAAGTGGATGGATTGTGTGAAAAATGATATGGCTAGAAAGATTGAATACAGACATGACGGCTGACAGAGAGGAACACATAACCACTAATAGTGGGATAAGGAATAAGGAGGATGAAAATTATAAGTTTAGAAGTTATGTGTGAAATATATTCATGTCTGCAAGCCCAAAGTATTTTTACATATATTCTTACATTGAATGTAAAAGGAATTAGTTAAAGTCAATTTAACAGGTGCAAGCATTCAATAATGTATAGTAATATTTACGCAAGTGTTCAACTGTATGCTTGGTCGTCTTTGTAGTAAGTATTTAAAATAAAATCCACTGGCTGGTGTTAATATTATGTAGGCACATGCAAATTTTCTACATATAATTATTGAACCTGGTACACCATGTTATTAAGCATATCATTGCTGGTGAAAACATTGTTTTATTCTTTACAGACCTGCTAATGGCAGAATTAGTAAAAAGAACTTAATAAGTAGTTGCTAAGACACATTATCAGATAATGGTTGTCTTGACATTAATAATTCTTGACCCGTCATAATGGCCTTATTATCAATCAACCTGACTGACATTTGCACAATAATTGTGATTGGACACCACTTGTACACGGGTGTAAGATAACAAAACCCAGTAAAGTGTGCAGTTACATTTGCCAGTCGGTGAAATTATGTAACTTTAAACGTTCAGCAGGAAATCTCGGAATTTACTCCTGAAGGCACATTCTTAATGCAGTTATATTTTAACTACATATATTTCAGAGACAGAAATGCAAGCAGGTGGTAATTTTAGGATGTTCATAAGAGTTTTAATAGGGCCCAATCTTAATAAATAATTTTCATTTTCCTGTATGTATGAAGAGATTGTTTGATGTGGATAGAAAAACAGAGGGTTTTGTCTGTTGTGAAATGTATACAGATAAATACAATTGAAGTGTCTGTTTGTAATTCCAACAGTTTTTTACTAAATGCATATGCAAGTGTACAGGGTACTGATTTTCTCTGTCTGTTTGTTCCGGCTAATCTCCGAAACGGCTGGACTGTTTTTAACGGGACTTTCACTGGTGATATGCTAATGTTATTAAGTCTACGCGGGTGAAACAGCGGGCCACAGCTAGTACTTATTATAATTACACACAGCTATGCATATTATAGAGAGGCCCACTAAAGGGTGCAGTTACATTTGCCAGTGGGTGAAATTATGTAACTTTAATCCTTCAGCGTTATGCATCACTTGGTGTCAGCAATTAATTCTCTATCGTTACAGCCATGACCTTCATACATTTAATCTGACTAATTTGTATTAATCTCAAACAAATTACATTTTAACTTGACACAAAATGTTTCCTTTTTAAATGAACTGTTGGTATTGTCTGTATTTGTTGATAAAATTATCACGGTTGACTTATTTCGTGTTTGAATAGCTTAACTTCGTCTTTACTATTTATACCTGTATGATGCTTGATAATAAAGAAAATATCCTGTTTTCGCACTTCTAGGAGTTTAATTTCCACATTGAAAAAACTTAACATAATATTTAACCCTCATTAGACATTACCCCCAAATAAATCTTCCACTACACTCAATTTAACAATATTTGCGTTGTCATACTGAAAAGTTGACTTTACCTGACTGAAAGTTGACTAGACTGACTTTACCTGAATGTCTCTGCCAGCAGTGTTAGCACATAGTACTATGATATAGCACAAGTATCATAAATGACGTGTGCTCAGTTAGTACTGGTGCCATATTGAACCACGCGTGTGTCGTACTCACGACGAACATATTGTCGTACGTGGGCAGTAGCACACACACATTACTAATTATCTTTATACCAGGTACCTGGTAGGCAGGATAAAATATAAGTACTAAGTACCAATCTTCGAATCTAGGAATACCTATATTTGATGCATAAAAATTAAGGGATTTGAACTTTATGACATAATGTTAAGGTTGTATTTTGTACAACCCCGTCTCGAGTTAAGAACGAGTACTTTTTAATGCGCAGTAGTCATTTTGTGAGTCTGTCTCTGTCTTTATATATGGCGCGAGGCGAATAAAAATATGCCCTCCATCCCCACTATTTCGCTCCCCATTCTTTACTCGTGACGGATGTATACAAGCCGTAGATCAAGATTTTGACTTTTTGACTTTGACAAGATATTAAGATTTAAAATACTATATTATATCTATACACCTATACATACAGATAAATAAAATTGAAGTGTCTGTTTGTAATTCCTAAATAACCACTTTTCACTAAATGCATATGAAAGTATACACGATATTGACACTAAAAAACCAAGTTTTAACATTTTTCTCTGTCTGTACCTATGTTCCGGGTAATCTCTGAAACGGCTGGGCCAATTTTAACGGGACTTTCACTGGCAGATAGCTAAGGTAACAAGGAGTAACTTTGATTTAAAAAAAACATAGGTTTCTGCGGGACACCCATGAAATTAACTCTACGCGGGTGAAACCGCAGGGCACAGCTAGTTGGTAAAATAAAAATAATGTCATGATTGTAATTTTAGTTGTGCAAATCAAATAAAATGCTCATTAATATTGGACATTGTACAGATGGTTAGACACGCAACCAACGAAAATTCATACCGTGCGCTTCAATAAGTACCTATCTATACAGCTGTAGATATTAACATACCGTGTTTACATTACCGACGCTGATCCTACGACCTTTGCTTTGTCCTCTACATTCGACATTTACATTACATAAAGTAATGTTACATGTCCGAAAGTGTTTTAGTGCTTTTATTATTTTTAATACGAAGAATTATTTAATATGATTGAAGTATAGCTTTAATGACCGTGACTTAGATCTAATACTAAATGGAAATCTAAATTCACAACAAGTAGCTTACATTGCTAGGTTAAATGCTAATGTAGGACTTATGTAGGGAGGGATGAACCAATTGCTGATTGTTTGACGTTCCCATATTTTTTTCTCGATTGATGATTTATTGGATAATTTAGGGAATATAAGAATACTCTTAAATACACTTTCTGCAGATATTGTATTATGTGGATAGAATAGAGCGACAAAGGGTTGTGTTTATTGTGAAATACTGTTACCCTACAAGCAGAGAAATTGAACGATTATATATATTATAGAGAGAGTAAACAATGTAAGGTATTTATGTAGTATTAATTGGTGTATGTTGTGTTCAGGCACCCGACGTCTTGCGCGTCGATGGCGGAGATAATGTCGGTGCTGTTCTTCCACACCATGCGCTACAGGGTGTCCGCGCCCCGGGACGCCTCCGCCGACCGGTTCATACTCTCCAAGGTACACTCACATCACACACACTGGACTTTAGCTCAGGTCGATGGTTAGATGCTAGAGTACTGTCTGGCTCCTGTCTTGATGGGGTTTCCTTTGTGCCATCACACAGCAAACTGATAAGCTTTGTAAAAGTTACTTCTGACAACTTATTAGTTTATAAAATATGACAATAAGTGCTTTGGCTTGCGTAAAATTGTATAAATAAGTATTGTTTGTCAGTTTTGAAAACAAACTTTATTGCATGTTAGGTACACGGAATATAAAACACAATAAGGTAGAATAGATACAAAAGTTTTCACTAGTTTTCGCATCCAAAAGTACGTGCAACCGTTGCAGTGACGTAGTAAAACCTCGTCAGTTTACCCAATGGGCGGTATCGTCCGACGATACTTGACTACAACGACACAGTGTGAAAGCGCACTAGTCCGACGATATCGTGTCGTTACCGTTATCGTCCAATGTGAAAGCGCCCAATGACTGATATTAACAAAATCAAGGTCGGGAGCATGCGACCAATCAGAAACCTCGACGGCGGAGGAGTCTATGGCAGCTGGGTTCGGAAACAACCTTATGGCACGTTGTTGGAACGATTGGTTTTCTCCGGCAGGGTCACGCAGCTCCCATCCTGTACGCGGCGTGGGCGGAGGCGGGGCTGTTCCCGGTGGAGGAGCTGCAGAACCTGCGCCAGCTGGGCTCGGACCTGGAGGGGCACCCCACGCCGCGCCTGCCCTTCGTGGACGTCGGCACGGGCTCGCTGGGCCAGGGGCTGGCCGTGGCCGCCGGGATGGCCTACGTCGGCAAATACTTCGACCAGGCGCCCTACAGGTATGTACTATACTGACACCAGCGGTAGGTAGTTTTAATTTTTTTCAGTCTGTCTGTTTGTTCCGGGTAATCTCGTGACTAATTCTACTATCTCTACTTGACTGATCTTGAAAATCCTTTAAGCAACAACATCAGCCAGTAACATGGGCCATATTTTATCCCCTTACTCCTACGGGAACGGGAACTACGCGGGTGAAACCGCTAGTTTACTATATGATCATATTCAAGGAAGTTTTAGTGACACTTCCCTTGACAGTAGTGTTAGCACATAGTACTATGATATAGCACAAGTATCATAAATGACGTGTGCTCAGTTAGTACTGGTGCCATATTGAACCACGCGTGTGTCGTACTCACGACGAACATATTGTCGTACGTGGGCAGTAGCACACACACAACTTCTTCAAATGATTGTATCTGCCAAATCTCTTACCCAGTTAACCTTATTCTGAATTTACCGTCATTCATTGTTTTTCATCACATTCAAAAGTAGAATGCTGGAATCTTTTGAATACATATTTATTTAAAAAAAATATTTTATTTTGAATATCAGTGCAACACGATATAGTTTGGAATGTGTTACAATAGCGATCTTTATATTAAATGCTGTACACGTCCGTCATAGGTGTATATATCAGAAATTATCACTTGCATATGTATAATAATTTATTATTAGATATAATTATATAATGTTGGTGTGTCTTATCAACAATAAACAAACCTTAACATTAACATTTATATTCGTTGGTTGGTTGTCGTGTGTTCCATCCAGCAATATATCGCAGGCACGTGTATGTATGTAGTGTGTCCGTGTGTTGGGCAGGGTGTACTGCTTGGTGGGCGACGGCGAGGCAGCGGAGGGCAGCGTGTGGGAGTCGCTGCACTTCGCGAGCCACTACAAGCTCGACAACCTCGTCGTCATCTTCGACGTCAACCGGCTCGGCCAGTCCGAACCTACCTCGCTGCAACACCAGGTCATTACACTCATACACACTTATAATGTTTAATGTTTCTTTTAGTAGTAGGAGTTGAGTCTTATCTAATAGCCATCCTTGTACTTATCTACATCTATACAGATAAATAAAATTGAAGTGTCTGTTTGTAACTCCAAAATAACAGCTTTTCACTAAATGCATATGAAAGTATACACGATACCGACACTAAAAAAACAAGTTTTAAAATTTTTCTCTTACAGTAACTTAGGCTACTTTTATTTATTAAAAATATTAGAGTTCCGCGACAATAAGGAAGAAACTAAATCTACGCGGGTGAAACCGCGGGGCACAGCTAGTTTATTACTCCTTGAAGCATCAGCTACCTGCCAGTGAAAGTCCCGTTAAAATCCGTCCAGCCGTTTCGGAGATTACCCGGAACAAACAGACAGATAGATAGAGAAAATATAATATAAATCTATATATAAAAAAAAAAATATAAAAAATAGGTTTTTTATTATCAGTACCGTGTATACTTCCATATGCATTTAGTGATAAACTCATCAAACAGACACTTCAATTTTATTTATCTGTATAGATTTCACTAATAGAAACTAAGTTATACTTTCGATCATCAGCAAATGGTACTGCTATTGATAAGTCTGCATTTTGACAAAGTACACATGGGGTGGTTAACATAACAATAACACAGCACAAAGAAAAGTGCCCACACAATAGTATATTGTAGTGTTGCAGACAAATAGTGCTATAATAATGGTGTGCCATAAGAGACGCGACACGCACACGAATGTTGTTGCTATCACCTGATTAGATACGCGGCTGATACTAATGATTTAATCAATATTATAACAGGTATTAAATAACTATTCCGTGTACTATCAATATGGAATATTTTGGGGTTTTGATTTGTTGATAAATTGCAATAATAATAAATAGCAGTGAAAAATGTAATCTTTATTATTAGCCAAGTCGAGAAATAGGATGGTTTCAATGCACCAGATCATGTTAGATTTTATCTTATATCCATACTGTTTTTGAAAAAAGTTGATTTGTACCTTGTTCGTCTTGTGGTCGCAAGTGCGACTGCGGAACATGAGGTCCTAGGTTCTATCCCCAGGTCGGAAACTGTTATTGGATTTTTCCATCTGTAATATCCAAGTAGCAACCCGGAGTCTGGATTAGTGCCCGGATAATGGCAATAGGCTAGTCCACTACATGGAACTTAAGTATAATTGGTGAAATGTGGGTGTAGGTACTATAAGCATAAGTCTGCTTACCCTTTTGGGGAATATAGGAGTGAGCATAATATGTGTGTATGTAAATTGATGATATCATTGTAAAAATGATTTTAATAAATATTTGACTGTCGTCATGTATTGTTGCAAATTGTAATTGTCTTTCCCTATCTTCCATTAATATTGTCTCTCCCCCTTAGATGGAAGTGTACGATGCTCGCCTGAAAGCGTTCGGCTTCAACTCAGTGGTCGTGGACGGACACGACGTCAGTGAGCTAGTGAAGGCCCTGGACGAGGCCGCCACGGTCTCCGGCCGACCCACCGCACTCGTCGCCAAGACCTTCAAGGGGAAGGGCTTCCCCGGCATCGAGGACCTCGAGAACTGGCACGGAAAGGCTTTGGGAGCTGAAGGCGATAAGATTATCAAGGTATACACTTACTTACTTAGTTAGAAGCTACATAAGGTATGTTTAGGAGTGCGCAGAAGTAGTATTTGTTTGTCCGCTACATAGATGGCGCTACTCGCTAACAAATGTGAAGTTTGAATACAAAGCTACGAGAATCTAAATCGCGCTATAAGAGATTTCCAGCTCATTGCAGTATATATACAAGTTTCCAACTGAAACAGTTGGAACCAGTGTTCCTTAGGCATGCTCATCATGCTGGGGATGAGCATGATCATAAGTCCGTCGATTTCTAACGACGTCATTGTCATATCTGAGCAAGCAAGTAATCATGATCAGATCATCCAGTTGTTCATGCAATGTATTCAATTGCGTGGATAACTTCATAGCTCGATTTAAATTACCGTCTCGTGGTCATTGACAGCAGCTATCTATGTAGCGAACGGAGAAGCATCGCAATATTTGTATAGTCACAAGAAAGAACGTTCGTTTTATTCGCCTCGTATTCTCAGACTCGTAAAAAGACTACAGCTCATTCAAAGGTTGTTTATTATTATTTTGTTAACTCGTGATGTAACGTGTAACATATGATATGTTGTATGTGCAGTACCTCCAGTCTCAAATGAAGAACAACACGGTGTCGCTGAAGCCAAAAGCACCGTTAGCAGAGGCCCCCAAGGTGCACATCGGCGACATCACGCTGTCCTCCCCTCCGGCCTACAAGGCCGGGGAGCTGGTCGCCACTCGCCTCGCATACGGGACTGCGCTCAAGAAGATTGCTGACACCAACATGCGGTAGGAATTTTTACTTAGATTATGAATTTTATCGTAAAACTCCTGCCCTGTAGCGTCCGCGAAGGGGTGGTCTTGTTACAGCATCCACTTTACACTGAAGTGGGTAAGATCTTGCAGTCATAGGTGGAATTTTATGCCAATAATAAATCAAAGAAAATAACTGTAGTTAATACAAATGTATAAAATTACCAGAAATTGACGATAAGACTCCTTACTCGTACATCAATTCTCACTGGAATACATTTTAAATATCAGTAAACCAGTCATCTCGCATTCACCGGTTTCCCTCCCCAGCTTTATACTCACAGAGCCATACTGCAAACACTATCTTACAAAACACTACGATTTGACAGCTCGATTCACACATAAATGGTCATTCTTGGACTGTTTATCATAGTACCGGTGGTAAATTATCGACATTCATGAGCGTTTTACCAGAGCCCAAACTGAATAAATATATTCGATTTTCATTTTCATATTTTCAGATAAAATATTGATCCTTATAAAAGATTTGAAAATGAATGCAACTGGCTTTACGATTTCTTAAAGCTGCCGTAACCATAATCAACTAAATTCGGTGGAAAGTGGGTGTTCTCGCAATAATCTTAGCACTGGTTATATATATATATATATATATACAGGGTACACACCCAATGTGTCCCCTGAGCAGTCCGGTGCGACAGTGAAGCAGTGTTTGTCGTACTCTCGCGACCATCGATGGTCCACGAGGGCAGTAGCATTCACACAATACTAACTATGTTGGGATTTATAGTAAACTAGCTGTGCCCTGCGGTTTCACCCGCGTAGATTAGAATTTTGTCTAAAAAATAAAAAATAAATTTAGGGGTGGACTACCCCTAACATTTAGGGGGATGAAAAATAGATGTTGGCCGATTCTCATAGATACCGGATAAGCACAAAAAATTTCATCAAAATCGGTCAAGCCGTCTCGGAGGAGTATGGTAACGAAAACTGTGACACGAGAATTTTATATATTAGAAGAAGTCGTGATTTGTCTGATTAATATATGATTTATTGTATACGGTTTATACGAACGAACAGTCACAGTGACAGACACAAGAGAGTGTCAGAACGGGAGGAAGAAAATTAAAAATAAATTCCCCTGACAAGTTAAAACCTTCTTACAGACTAACAAACTATTATAATGTTGGTTACAATATACACTTTCTATTAACGATCTAATAATGCAAAAGGGGCAAACCATGATTGTTTTAGCGTACTAAGAACTTTTAAGTTTGACATTTCAATCTGGTTCATCAATGAGATGGACGGACCAGGTTACAGCTGTGATAGGTAACAACGAATGCTCCCGTAAAGCAGCAGTTCGAAGTGACTGGCGCCGTATTGTTCAGCAACCAACCAACCAATCCTGACATTACGACCACGACCGCTCTGCTAAGAGTGTAACGATTGAGAATAAGACCATATAGTGAAACGTCAAAGCCAAGAAGTTTCTTAGTATTGGTTTGATGATCATAGTTGACCCCTTGTACTGCCATATATTGTAATTGTGTTTGCAGTGTGATCGCTATGGATGGAGACACCAAGAACTCCACCTTCAGTGACAAGCTTCGCAACGCGTACCCCGACAGGTGAGCTTTATTTAACACTACCTGTGCCCCGCGGTTTCACCCGCGTAGATTTAGTTTCATCCTTATTGTCGCGGAACCCTAATAATTTGAATAAATAAACAGCCTAAGTTACTCCTTGATCTTAGCTACCTGCCAGTGAAAATCTCGGTAAAATCGGTCTAGCCGTTTGAGAGATTACCCGGAACAAACAGACATACAGAGAAAAAAAAATTAACTTGGTTTTTTAGTGTCCGTAGCGTGTATTCTTTCATATGCATGTGAAAAGCTGTTATTTTGGAATTACAAACAGACACTTAAATTTTATTTATCTGTATAGATATTATACACACTAATGCCCTGCGGTTGTGTATTAAAGACTCAGTAAGTAAAGATTATTTTTTCTTTATAAGGCTCGAATATCATTTTCTATATAATTTTAAAATTATACTTATGCCAATTCATCCTCGATGTGTCAACTACTACTGTATCAAAGATGCAAAGGATGGTTAAGATAAATTCTAGCTACTTTCATATTTATACATATAAAACTAAATTCCTGACTGACTGATTTATATACACAGCTTTTAAAGCAAATGTGTAGGTATACTCTGAAATTCCACCTCTATAGGGGGTTAAATGGAGGTTGAAAATTTGTATGTGAATGTTTAGTTAGTAAATAATCTTCAACCAACATTAAGAATGGATTTTCGTATACACGGGCGTTCCGTAGTCGTAAATTGTTCGACATTCATAAGTGCCTTACCAGGGCCTAAACTAAATAAATCATTATCATTTTCACAATGTATGGTATTCAGGTACGTGGAGTGTTTCATCGCGGAACAGAACCTGGTGGGAGTGGCGACTGGGGCGGCGTGTAGGGACCGAGCCGTCGTGTTCGCCTCCACCTTCGCCGCATTCTTCACCAGGACCTTCGACCAGGTAACACATCCTACACTACTGTGGGTACATTGGGATCATTTCAATACTCTTATATGTTAATGTGTTCGGGTTCTTCTCAGCGAAAGCAACCTGTACAGTGTAATTTTGGTGTCCTTCTGGCTATTTGAAAGTACTTTAAGAAAATGTAATAAATGTATTTTTGAGTGTTAGGTGATCCTAATGGAATAGATTTCTAAATAGAATTTGACTCTCTGAAAGGGCTGAACTGATTTTAACAAGAATTTCAAAGGCAAATACCTGATGTTGATACGTCGGTAATGTCGTTTTGTTGATGTCGAGAGGAATGAACGACAGAGTTATTTTTATATAAGTTTGAAATATCTCTAAGCAAAACCACGAGGCACAGCTAGTTATAAATGTATTCGATATTTGTGAAAAGGTTACCACGTGCTTTGCAGTGAAGGAAAATCGTGTTGAAACATGCATGCATATATCTGAGAAGTAATTCAAACACGTATGTATAGTGGCCGAGACGGCGACGGATTTACCATCTGCGTCACTTAATTATCTTCTCAAAAACTCTTACGCCTTCGGTGACTCTTCTGGGTGGCGGGAGCATAAATATATCGGTGGTATGTGTGTAGATCCGCATGGGTGCGATCAGTCAGTCGAACATAAACCTGGCGGGGTCGCACTGCGGCGTGAGTATCGGCGAGGACGGCCCCTCGCAGATGGGGCTGGAGGACCTGGCGCTGTTCCGCGCGGTCCCCACCGCCACCGTGTTCTACCCCTCCGACGCCGTGTCCACGGAGCGCGCCGTGGAGCTGGCTGCCAACACCAAGGGCGTCTGCTACCTGCGCACCTCCCGCCCCAACACACCCATGCTCTACCCCAACGACGACCAGTTCAAGGTACCTCCCGCACCAACTACCCGAATCATAACTTCACCTTTCACACTTGTCGACTTAAGGTTCCTCTCGGAATGTTAGTTTCCGAACCGGTGGTAAATTCAACGACATTCGTAAGTGCCTTACCAGGGCCTAAACTGAATAAATTATTTTCATTTTCATTAACTGAAAGAGGGAAGGGAGGCCTTTGCCCAGCAGTGGGACAATTCAGGCTCATAATAAATAAATAAATAAATTAACTCATTTTCTACCCTGTGTAGCGTTAAAAATGTGGCATTTTCTTAGGCTTCTATTTTTTATGATTCATTTCACTCGTTTTTCTAATCGAACACATGTAATATTACTTTTATACTAAATTTTTTTTTTATTAGTGAATACTTTCTTAAAATATTTTTACAATTATTTTTTATTTAGACAATGATTTTCAATGATATATCTTTTTCCACATCTCTCAATTAATTAGCATTTACCAAGCTATGATTCGTTGTTAGAAGTTCATTATGTTAGTAATAAACTGCACTGGTTATATATATACAGGGTACACACCCAATGTGTCCCCTGAGCAGTCCGGTGCGACAGTGAAGCAGTGTTTGTCGTACTCTCGCGACCATCGATGGTCCACGAGGGCAGTAGCATTCACACAATATTTCATACTGATATTGAAATCAATGTATGGCAATAAATAATTAGCTTTGAAGTTCAATGCTCCCTTATTACGAAGCATCGCCTACAATAATAATTGGTTTAAAAGTAATTCCATCTAGTCTAGTCTTGTTTTAAACCATGTTTTGTAATAAAGCGAATTTGTTCCTCCGTTTCGTGTTTCGACAACTTATATTTCAGTGTGGTTTTTTAAGTGTGTTTGAGCACTAGTTTCCGTTCACCGGTTCACATGCATGATAGTATAGCCCTTGTCGACTCTGAAATAACCATTGAAAATGAAAATGATTTATTCAGTTTAGGCCCTGGTAAGGCACTTATGAATGTCGAGGAATTTGCCACCGGTACGGAAACTAGCCTTCTGAGAAGAACCGGCAAGAAACTCAGCTGGCATCATGTACATTTCATTACACAGTAAAATAATGATAATTACAAAAAACAACATCATAAATTATTCATTCTGTAAACTTTAGTTTCTAAAACAATTTTTTTTACGAATATAGGTCACCCAGTGTTGATATAAGTATAGTGAGAGTGTGTGTATCATGGCAGGTCGGAGAGGCCAAGATAGTCCGCCAGTCGAGCAAGGACCGCGTGTTGTTGATCGGCGCTGGAGTCACTCTACACGAGGCCGTGGCCGCCGCCGACACGCTCAAGGCACAAGGTAATGTTCTTAACTATGGAAATATCTATCGACTTCTAACCTGACAAACAAACATACGGCTCACTTGATGGTAAATGAAAAAAATGAAAATGAAAATGAAAATGATTTATTCAGTTTAGGCCCTAGTAAGGCACTTATGAACGTCGAGGAATCTACCACCGTAAGTGGTGGATGAACGCTTCCTGCTATGCCAATGGCATGCTTGGTAGACATCTCAGTGATTTGGAGAAGTTCTATCTGTCCTCTGCCTAATTAGGATAGTTCTGGAATATGACTTTTGGTGTTAGTTGAATCTCAAGAAGTTTACGATAAAAAAAAATATACTACTGCTACTAAGGCGACAAATAAGCGTACAGTCCGCTTGATGGTAAGCGGCTACCTACGAATGTTTGTAGCAATAAGCTTCACTCGCGCGTTATCTACCCAACAATGACATACCTGTGCCATATAATTACAACTATTGCTAGCACAGCAACTACTACTCCTCCCCTCCATGGAACACTGGCGAACACTACTGAAAGGCATTTGGCCAGCTACAAATATTTAACGAGCCGTTAGTTTTAAATAGTCTAAGTACATAGACGTGTGAAGTATGTAATATAATGTGGACGTCACCAGGAGTGGAAGCTCGCGTCCTGGACCCGTTCACCATCAAGCCGCTGGACGAGCTGGCCGTCGTGAAGCACGCCAAGGCTGCGGGCGGGAGGGTCCTCGTCGTCGAGGACCACTACCAAGCTGGTCAGTACTCAATTTATGTTTATACTAGCTGTGCCCCGCGGTTTCACCCGCGTAGATTTAGTTTCTTCCTTATTGTCGCGGAACCCTAATATTTTTAATAAATAACATCAGCTACCTACCAGTGAAAGTCCCGTTAAAATCCGTCCAGCCGTTTCAGAGATTACCCGGAACAAACAGACAGACAGACAGAGAAAAAAATTTAAACTTGGTTTTTTTGTGTCAGTATCGTGTATACTTTCATATGCATTTAGTGAAAAGCTGTTATTTTGGAATTACAAACAGGCACTTCAATTTTATTTATCTTTATAAATTTGTGCTCTATAACTCCATTCTACAACCCCATGTTGAGGTCGTATTTTAAGATTCGTCTTTGAATGCCGAGCCGAATGAGCGCTTAACGACACGATATCGTTTGCCTAGTAATTTGATGCAATTACTACTGAACGCTTTCACACTATCGTTTGCAGTCAAGTATCAGCGGACGATATCGTGGCAATGGGAAAGCGATCATTCGTTGGAGCCATTATAACGTTGGTGTATATGTCGTGTCCAGGAGGTATCGGCGAGGCAGTGTTGTCGGCGCTGGCGATGGAGCGCGATGTGGTCGTGAAGCATTTATTCGTGAAGGAAGTGCCGCGCTCCGGACCTCCCGCCGCTCTCCTCGACAAGTACGGCATCTCGGCCAAACACATCGCACTCGCCGCCAACACTCTGCTCAAGGCCTAAACACCACCATGGACTACGGCGACGGTGCAGGGTTACAGCGAAAATACTAAAGTTGAATTTTCTACGTGATCACTCGAGAATTTTCCATATCACCTCTAAGGTAACAGTTACTGCTACTAGAAATATTCTGGTTGATTTATGATCACACTAAATTGAGCCCTAATAATAGTTATTAAAGATAATTATTGCACATCAAATCCTGTATCTGAGCCCGAGCCGAGGCTTCCTAAGACAATACTCCACCGCTGGACTTTAGTCACAAATTCTTAGGATACCTTTATTGAGCTGCGTATATTC
Source organism: Watsonalla cultraria (assembly GCA_964035505.1). Lineage (NCBI taxonomy): Eukaryota > Metazoa > Arthropoda > Insecta > Lepidoptera > Drepanidae > Watsonalla > Watsonalla cultraria. The sequence continues at coordinate 9,591,297 of OZ037730.1, forward strand.
AGAAATTTAAGTCTACAACTTGCCATCACGTTGTTATTTAAGTGCAATACAATTTGTAATCAAGTATTTGTGAATGTATGTAGCTAACTCATAAAGCAAAACATTTTACTAGTAGCGGGAGAAATAGGTATATTTTGTTCTAAAAAAATACATCAAAGGCAATTTTTTTGCAGTTCTATATTTAGAACGAATTAGTGATACCATTATTACTGTTCGTATTACTTGAAAACAAATATTGGAAAGATAGTATTGCTCAGGACTTGAGATATCTTTTGTCACTGTCTCACTTATGACATTAGCTGTATGTGCAAACAAGACAAGACATATTCGAACCTATCATTTGTTAAACTTTTCTAAGTGAGCTTATATCGGAGAAATTCTTGATTCCATATAAAAATCTGCGTTTTTGAAAATTTTTGGCATTTAAACTATGACATTCCGAGCAGTTTTCAGCGGTCCAAATGGCGGTAGGTTCCCTAAACCTAGTTCCTAAGCACATAAGACATGTTTGCGTACAAACGTACACTACATAATATGGTTGTCTATTACGTGTATATTATATAGAGATCTTTACTATGTTTTATATGTAATTATTGTTGATGTACCCAGTGCCTTGGTAGAGTTAAGTGCACGAGTCTGTTGACGGTTTTGGATGGATTTTGATTGGTAGTTGTAAGAAGAATATTTACAATATTGTTATATATTAAGACGGCCACAGAAAATATATCTGATGGCTGTTATGTATCTGTACTTTTCATAAAAATCTTAAAAATCAGGTTGCTATTATTATATTATTATGTTGATCAAATGTTTGAAGGGCTTATATAATGTTGATGTCGAATGACAGACTATAGTTGGTTAAACGTTTATTGGTACGTGTTACATTCCTGTTGGTTGCATTTTCATTATTATATTTTTACGGTTTTGTGTTTCGTAATAAAGTTGATTGAGTACAAAAAGTATTTCATTCTTATCTTTAACAATATTATAATATAGTATGTACACAAGTCATAGAAGTAAACTTAACATTAATGACTAGAATTCATCTCGCCAGTCCTATTTACATGTTGTTATAACACATGAGTACAAAGTGACCATTAGTTGGTGTGTGACTAGTATGTTAGTAGTTGCATGGCTTACAAACAGACCAATTCGGATTGTACGCAACATTATATTTCAATATCAGCTGTAATTAACCGACTTCAAGAAGAAAAGATTTTTTTCCTTTTTTCAATAAGAATTGGCATTCCAATGTCGGCATTATCACTTGTACGTAATATTACCATAGTTTAAATATACATTTACCAAGCATTTGGGAATCTAGGAACAAATGGTTCAAAATGACGCACTCACACAGACGCATCTACGAGAATACAAGCTGAATAGGTGTTATGACAGTAAGAGGTGACACGTCGTGGCCGATCGCGTATACGTCATTCAGATTCCTTACTGCTTGTATATATTTATACTGTGATATTGCTAATGATGAAATGGTTGTAATGATGTCAGAATTGTGAAGTGCTGTATGTCACAGGCAAAACTGGTTTTAGTAGATGCACCTAGGGTTGAATTGTGAAATTGTCATCAAGCACCAGTAATACGCATTCCTTATATCAAACATTATTAACATTTCTCGCAAGTAAATAGTCATTTCAACGGACAATCGTACAACAAAAATACATTCAATAATATTAATCAAAACAATTATAATTCACAACACAAGTGGTTTGCTCGCAGCGATGGCAACATTATTAACAGAAACAAATTACTAAGTGGACGGAGTGCAGGTAACAATACAAGGTAATTTACAAATCTTAATATAACACGAATTATAAATGCATCTTTGACCATCGGGAAATGAACGTGGTCTAACTATTAGTAATCTCTTTAAATACTTCAAATTATATTATTGCAGGTCCCCCATTGCGAAACAAGGTGTCACAGTATAAAATAATTTACTCTTAAAGCCCACTTGCACGAATATTAAAATCTCGATTTTGTCCAAACTAGATTTAGCAGAATCGCGTCTTTGGAAATCAATCGGGAGAATTAGTTGAGCCAATCATCTCTGTTACTAAATCGAGATTTAACTTTTTCTGCTCGTGGCCCATACTGTCAAAACTCATTAGGCAACACGTTAAATAAATAATTATTTTAAGTTCAGTTCAAATACTACTAGCAATTCCATAGAACGATTTGATCGCAGCGTGTTAACAACCAGTATTCTTTGGAATCAGTAGGTGTCACCCCCACTCCCCCCCCGGCGCGTCGTTGGGCGAAGGTTGTTCAGCGACGGGCTCACCTCGGTCAGCTCTCTCTTCCAACTCACCCGGCAGGTAGTCCTTCCAACTTCGGAACAGGTAGCGTGTGAACTTTCTTAGTTGTCTAAACTTACAATACGTCGCCCCCTCGGCCGATTGCAGCTGCTGCGTCTGGATCAGAAACCCCTTCTCCTTGAATGTCTGCTCCAATTTCTCCCTCTGCAAGCTCTTGCGTGATTTCCTCTTCTTTTTACTGATTTCGTCCTTCCCCACAGTGGCGCCCTGGTCCTTGGTAGCGAGGGTGGACGTGGAGGTCTCGGCCGCGGCGGGACTCCTGGCGTGGCCGGCGGCGTCTCTTTGCAAGTATTCGTATCCCTTGTTCCCCTTATTGCCCGTCCCGCTGTAGTACCTGAAGTTCCCGCCGGAGTCCACCGACAACATTTTCTTCTCCTGCAACGAAGGCTTAGATCCTCCGGTGAATTTGAACTTGCAGATGCTCACCTCGGTGGTGGGAGTGGACGAGCTACTCTTGGTGGGCATCGGTGGGATGAAAATGGCCGACCGTTTCCTCTTGACCGGGCCCTGGCCGGGGTTGGGCGACGCCCGCTTCTTGGCCTGGTCCGGGCTACGCTTGGCCTCCTCAACTTGTTTGATCACTTTAGGGTCTATGAGTTCGGATATTTGTTTGAGCACTAGTTTGTTCTTGCCCTCGTCGACGGGCGAGGAGTTGTCGGGGGAGACCCGGTCGCTGACACTGGTGGGCGTGGGCGGGGGGTCGTCGAAGGGAGCGTTGCCGGCGAGGCGCTGGTAGTAGAGCAGCTGCGTGTGCAGCGCCAGCGGGTGGATGTAGAGCGGCCAGCTGGGCGCCGGCTCGGAGAGCGCGGGGGACGCCGCGTGGTACTGCCGCGACAACTCCGGCGAGCTGTGCGCCGTGTGGCTGAGGTTGGTGTTCCTCTGTATCACCGATATCGCATTGGACTGCTCGATCTTGGGGCTGTCGGGTCCCGAGCCGTCCTCCTCGGTCTTCACCTCCGGCAGCGACGAGTAGATGTTGCCGAACTTCTTCTGTATCTGTATCTTGAGGTCGTGCAGGTCTCGGATGCAGAGGTTGAGGGGCTCGTCGTCGCTGTGGAGCGGGCCGGCGATGGTGACGGGCGCCGCGGGCATCGGCTCGTCCGGGCTGGTGAACCGAGGCGGGGACAACGCCTCCAGCCTCTTCTTGTTCTCCTGCGACAGCTTTCTTTCCAGGAGACTCGAAATTATTTTGTTCTGGAGATCGGTTTTGGGCGAGCTCAGGGTGGGAGCGTCGTTCTTGAATGGCGGACACAAGCTGAGCTGATTCAGCCTGTCCTGCGCGGGCGGGGGCTGGCCGGGGACCACGGTGCCGTAGTTCTCGTATATAAGGTGGCATATATCGGCCTTCTTCGGCTTCCGGCCTCTCCTCGGCTTGGAATTGTTGAGGGTCATTTCGCCCATGTAGGGCAAGTCGTCGTAGGTGACTATTTTGCTTGGAGCGATGGCGGGGCTCTTCTTCTTCCTGTCGTCTTGTTTGGTGGGTGGCTTGACGGCCATGTTGGCGGGCTGCTGGGTCGCGGGCTCGCTCTGGATGCCGGCTAGCCTCTGGGCCCATATCTTGAAGGTCTCATTACTGAACTCTACGTTTGGTTCCGCCTTCTTCTCGGGAGGTTTTTGTTGTTTCTGTGGTTTGACGCTAGCTTTTTGGAGGCTCTGTTCATAGTGGTCGAGGTACTCCTGCGGCAAGGCCTGGTGGTGGAACTTGAGCTTCCACCTGTTCTTCTGCCTGCTCCGCGCGTGCTTCTGTTTGGGAGGCTCGGCCTTCTCCACGCGCTCCTTGCTGGCTGACAGCAACTGCTGCCGGAGCAACTCTTTATTCTCGGACCTGGGAATTAATTAAATACTTATTAAAATCGTTGCTTACACCGAAGTTTAGGATTATATGGAACAATTTCATAAAAAGATTACGGTACCCGTTACTATAATAAAGGCTGTATCGTTGTTTTCCACAGTTGTCTTAACAAAAAGTATAGCGGTCTATGAATGTACTATATTTTAACTTGCAAACGGACCTTTAGACTGTGCTACGGATAATATCACTTTTATCCAAAGGAATTAGATAAACTAAATGCAATTAATTCGTAAGTAAAGTAGTAATATTTGGAGCCAGGCGTGTATAGAGGAGGTACGGACCGTGGGGCGGCGAGCGGAGGGGGCGCGGGGCACACGTCGCCGCACGCCACGCGCCGCATCACTTCTGGAACAATATACAATAACTCATTAATGATGCACTCTAACGACATTAGGTAAGGTCAGCCATTCAACTTTTCATGAATACTCTTATCATTCTCGCCGCAGCTCACAGCCTGAATCTTCTACCTTCATACGGTGTTAACTTCCATGACCACTCACTATGCATACATCCATCATGCTATTCGACAGGTTCGCTATCCTGGCTTAAAATACTTTCACACCATAGATTAAAAAACCGATACAGTGAATCTTAAATCTATATTTCATTGTTCTGTAAGTCTTTTACATTTGCCTGACTGGATGTGCATTACATACAACAGTGGGAATGGTTTGGTGAACTAACGACCTGTCAGAATGAGACGTGTCGTGTTCTGCTTAGATAATTATAAGACCTACACTGTCCTGTCACCCACCGTCAACAATTTATACTCGCTACCGTCACCGCCGAAGATTTGTATAAGAAATTGTGCAGCGCCTCCATCGATGACGTGAAGAACTAATATATCGCACAAATATGTGAGTGACGCTAGCGAGTATTAATTACGAAAACGGTGCAAAACTTGTACAGGTGTCATCACGAGATATGAGTGCGCAGAGAAAATAGTTGCTATAAAATGTCTACTCAACTATTGACGGGACCTCTAATGAGGCGTAAGGAGTAATATAACTATTTCATTAAAATACCTCCACGTATTAAATCCAATGAACACGGCAGATGTCACGCCACCTCTATAGGTAACAACTGAATAAGGCAGTTAATCAATAAAATATTGATGTTCTTCCCTTAGCTGTGCGATATTATTACCTGATTAATTTAGAAGTTCTAATAGTCAGCTTTGGCGCTTTACGTAGGTGAATGTAATACGTAAATGGTAATATTATGTTACTAAAGCCTGCCTTATCAGGGTGGCCAGTGGCTTAGAGACGGTTGCAGGCTCTTTCAAACCTTGTCAAGTCAACTTGGCACGAAATCATCTTCGCCCAGCCTGAGTAGACAAGCTGCAAAAAAAAAATTCCTAATGTCTCGCGTATTATAATGGATTGAATTGATGGACAACAGTATGCATGCCACAATGATAACTAGTGGTGAGTAGGTGTACTTACACCCCTGCCTCTCTTTTTTTTATCCTCCTGGTAAAATATTATTTTCCGAAGAAATTTTTTTTGCAAGTATTGCAAGATTTACGATATTGTCGAATTACAATTTCGCTTTAAATAGCAGGCTACTAGTTTGTGATCGACGCTCCAGTATTGTGGTGATACTCAAGCCCCCGTTACATAATGTGGAGCACATGGATGTCTGTGTCAGTGTGGTGTAACCCGAGCGTGTTCCCAGAGCTCGAAATACCCGCGCCGGTAAAGGCGCGCGCCGGCGCAAAGATGATACCAATTTCGCAATTCACACGCAACGCGTAGTGTGTTTGTAGGCCGAATTTGCTGCCCTATCAAGAGTCTGTTTAGCCTGATGAGGTGAACATCCGTTGCGATTCTAGAGACTCGACTCCCATGCTGTTAATGTGCAGCTATCCACCGCAAAAAGTAAAGTTATCTCTTTGAAAATCTGTTACCCAAGCATAAGTTTCGACACGTTCGAACGTCGTCGCTTGACCTTGCATTTGGCGCTTTTTTATTTTGGATATGTAAAATGTCCTACCCTTGCCGCTTGGGGCGCTTTCTAACGTTCCCATAAAAAATGAGGAAAATACGCAGGCGATATCGTCAACGTAAAAATATGTTGCCTTTTCGCGCTCGCATAAATGTAACTCGGTATGAATCAATTACCTATAATACAGGCTAAGCCTAGTTTAGGAATTGAGAAAACTAAGCATTGTATATGTATTATCTTTGTGACAATAAATATTTACGTTACTTTACTTTACTTTACTATGTTAAAACCTAAACTTGGGCACTGTACTGTGTACCCTTCCCATTCCGATGATTGTTAGATATTTTTCTACTTCTTATTCTTTGAATGATGTCAAAATTTTGTAGGTAGTCCTATTTATTATATGAAGTAATATTTATTATGGTCTCTAGTGCTCTCTCGCAGCTTCACCTGCTTTTGGCCTTAAATTTATTTTCGTGTAACTATTATTAATTAAAAAGTAAAAGAGTCCTGAGCTGAGCATAGCATCAGTTAAAGCAACGTTGAAAATAGAGCCGAAAACGAAGCGAAGAACGAGAAGCGGTTAAAGCTTAGTAATATTCGCTGACTGATTGCGTGTAGCGTGCTGGGTAGGTAAACATACCTACCTACAATAGGTCACAAGTTCACTACCTACCTGCCCACTGCTGTATACCTACATATTATATACGCATATCAATTAACAGCCACCTAATCCTTTTATGGGCATAGAACAATTTGACTAGCCGCTCTACTACTATTTTATGATGTGTGTTATACCCAGTAATTACCTCGCCACGGACAATATGCAAGTTGTATGCTGACATTTCTCATCAATCATACTGCCAAACTCTCGGTATGAACATATCATAGTACTTAAGTACCTATCCTGTCAATACCTCCAGCTATTAATCTATATCGATGCAGAATGTACTTTACTTGTGAAGCAAGAATGACTTAATCTAGGTGCAAATCATAATAATAACGCCTATATGTTCCTCTTTTCAAAAGAATTGAATTTTCAGCTGGCTACGAAACTGCGTTACGTAGGTAACTACTTGTACCTATTGCTGTAACTATAATTAATTATTTAATTTGATAGGCACCAACATCCTAGCCTCCTATCTCATCCACCAGAAGGGTGCAAATATTACTGTACTAGCTACGATTCTTTAGGACGCAATCAAATAGGTATCGCTTCTTATTAAACGTCTGCATAAAAACATCAAATTCATTTACAGCGTAAATGTTACTGAAATAAGCCAGCCACAATTACCAAGAAATAAGATGAATCACGCGCAGTTTGCGGTTAGCTATCGAACCGAATTGTAATCGAATTTTAGTCAGGCAAGCAAAATTTATGAGGGATATACTCGTATATATAAAACTGAAGAGTTTGTTTGTTTGCTTGAACGCGCTAATCTCAGGAAATACCGCTACGTAGATGAAGTTTGTTAAAGGGAATGTAACCATTCCACGCGGGCATTACTAGTTAGTAGCTAGTAGCCAGCTACATAAACCTTCATATTGAGCGATCTTGGTTTGGTCAAAATCTAGCAATATTGCATTGCCTAATCAGTGTTATATCTCATTGGTAATGTTCACTCGATGATACTTGCATGCATCGTCATAACGTGAGTTACGGCTGGCGCAGCGCCAGCGCACGTCACTAACTGGGCTAGTAGGTAAACACGGGCGTCCCGGGGAAACGCTCAGGAGCGCCTTTTGTGACGTCACTGGATAGGCTTGTGGGCCGTCATCGTTTGTTTGTACCCGTTGCATGTCGGCTATTTAAGGAACTGTCGGAACATTTATGTCTAGGTTACATACAATGTGTTACAGCACGAATGACATGGGAGAAAAAATAATTTTACTCGTACATAATCACAGGCCCTTTACTCATGAATAGACCGCAACTAAATATACATATTTTGAAACCAATTAGTTAGCCACTTAATATCTAGTGGGTATATGTGTACCTTGCTAGATGACACATTCGTTTTATTGTGGGAATTCGGCACAATTCAAAAGAGAAATTACCTCACTACAAACATTTTGGGAACGAATACTGGCGCCAAAAGAGTTTTTATGCCAGACTACTCGCAAGTATATTTATTTGACGCTGCTATTACTAGCTATAATTGATGATGCTGCTAGCTATCTAGCCAATTGGTCTTGAATATACAAATAAAAATCTTGTATAGGAACTGAAATATAGGTGTGACCCATCTAGTATTAAAATAAAATAAAAAGCTGATGTTTAATTGAAATACGACGATATGTAGGATTAATTACATGATTACGACCTTGTAAAAAAATTAAATTTATATTTAAAAGCCTTTGAACGTCGAAAAATTACCAACGATTCGAAGCAGCAGGAACAGCCACGTGCTAAAAACTTTATTTAAATAAAAAAAATACTATTCATTCAAGTTTTCAGCACGAGGCTGTTTCTCCTGCTCTCCGAAGCATTGATATTTTTACATCCTAACTTTTACTCTAACATTTTGATCATCTATTCAGTGACAAAATAGCAATCACAAAAATAAATTTATGCCTTCATTGTATCGACTTATCACATACTTAAGAACAAAAAAATTGGCAAATAATCATGATAAAAAGTTGGGGAAATACCTAAACCTCTTAGTTTAAATTCCATTGGACCAGCGGCGTTTGATAGAGGAACTTACATCTTGTAAGAAATAACGTTAGTTGAATTGTCGGCACGTACAAAGTGGCCGTCAATGTATCCATACAATTAATGTGTCTATCTGCTGGGCTGAGAGCGGCGGCAATAAATAACAATGATTATCCAATGAACTCACTTACAAGGAATATGCCATCAGAACCACAAACTATGGCTACGTTAAGTGCGACGCGATATCAGGGCTTTTCTAAAATTGCTGCCAAAGATAATTAAGATGATTATTGCCATTGACTGCCATACGATGTCCAACGAGGTAGCTCTGAGAATTTGTAATTTTTGACAAATTCTAATATAAAAGTGAAAGCATCTTAAAATGTAAACAATATAAGTAAGTACGATTTTTTCATTTCCGAAGAAAATAAGCCTGTATTGTGAACTACGGAGACCAAAACAATTAATTTACCTTATTACTTAATATTTTATAAATTACTAGCTGTGCCCCGCGGTTTCACCCGTGTAGATTTAGTTTCTTCCTTATTGTCGCGGAACCCTAACATATTTAATAAATAAAAGTAGCCTAAGTTACTCCTTGAAACATCAGCTACCTGTGAAAGTCCCGTTAAAATCCGTCCAGCTGTTTCAGAGATTACCCGGAACAAACAGACAGACAGACAGACAGAGAAAAATTTTAAAACTTGGTTTTTTAGTGTCAGTATAGTGTATACTTTCATATGCATTTAGTGAAAATCCGTTATTTGGAATTACAAACAGACACTTCAATTTTATTTATCTGTATAGATTACATTCGACCAACCGCATCGATTTCGGCGACAACCGCAGCTTTTAAACCTAAATTAGACTCAAAAATATTGAATCGCAACAAGCGCTATTGCAACCGAAAATTCATCAAATCATTATATTCATCACACAAATATCTGCCTTCATCGGGATTCGAACCCGCGACTAACTTATTTCAAACTAGACCATCCAAGTACCGAAGGTACCAACCTAATGTTGTTTGTTACTTTATCACAGAATCAATTGTTGCGGATTTAAATGATAATAAATAACGATAAACGATTACCATCGATATAAGATGATATGCTATCGGTTGCCTTATAAGGCAAAGCATTAATTGATGCGGTAGGGCGTGAATCATAGCGCGGCGTAGGAGCGGATATTTTGTAACCGAAATATCACTAATTGTACGTCACGCAATATATCTTATTTAGGTAAACAATTTGGCATGTTTTTAATATCTCTTCCGTTTCCTATCAAAAGTAAGGCAGTGTTTATCAGTGAGTACAATAAATAAACACTTGAGTGTTTATTTATTAACTTCAATAGACCCGACTATTTTAAGAATTAAAAAATTATCTAATGCCTCGATCAACTTTGTTAAACATGAAAGTGTTCGCGAGCTGTTGAGTTACTTATAATGTGTTAATGCTTTACCACCGTAACACCCATAGGTAATATCCGATCGATTGGCAGGAGACCGTTGGGTTAAGTGAACATAGGGCAGATTTATTTATTTTTATTTATATACTTAAATCTTTATTGTACACTATGATTACACAAGTAGGAGACAATATACATTTACGTATATATACCAACATACTAAACATGGATAATGTTTATGGTGGTATCTAAATATCTTAATACAAATATTTATTAATTAATATATACTTAATTATTTTAGTCGCCGTAATTACAATTTGATTTAGATCATTATAAAACTATTATGGTATGTTATGCATATTTTGAATGGTGAGACCAACCAAGGAATCTACTGAGACTGCTAACTATTCGCACACCAACAAAGAAAATCCTTGTGGTCACTTATGTCTTTGTGGTCACGTCTCTGTACCTACTATTTGAATCACAGTTTGCATTGCCTTGCGATATTATACAGCGAACATTTTCAGCTGTAATTTTTTATCGGCCCATAACTGCCTGACCTCTGAAATAGTTCGACACGGAGAGCCAACACCGTGGGCGGAATTTAACAGGACAATTTTACGTCGACGTGTTTGAAATCACCGCTGTAATAAATTGAGTGGCATTCTAGTCACATAACGTCAATTCCAGTAATTGAAGCCGAATGTATGTCATGTTTGGTCAGTGTATGAAGATGTTTGCTCGTCTCGTTACCGCAGAAAGCATCTACTCTTGCCCTTTTATGGGCAGTGTCAAATTGTCCCGCAACTGGCGATAGCGAAATATTTGTGCTCCGATATTAGTCACACACCGTTGTTTAAACAATCGACACATACGCTAAGTACAATTTAAATCTTATTGCTAGCGAAATAGAGGCGGTTTTATTAGAGGTTGGATTGAAGACGCTCCCTTATCGCAGCCAGATTTGGAAACGAGGTGATGTTTTTGGTAGTAATTTGTGAATGTTAAACACCATACGTGTAAGGTATGTGAAGACATAAGTCTGTTTTCTCTTCTCGTTTGCATGCTTGTGTGCCGCTGAAGAAATTTTATGAATAACTAGTTAGGCACTTAGCACTTATTTGCTAATCGCACGCAACCTTAGCCAATAGAAACTTTAAAGGTGGCATCTCGCAATAACTTAACGTATTGTCTCCTCATATTCAATTCTAATTTGACACCGTTGTTCTAGTGGTTGGTATACCTAAGTAGCAATACTATATACTAAATAATGTAGATATAGGTACATGTTAAGTTCGTTGTCTGCTACCCATAGTACCTTACTACTCTGCATAGTTTGGGACTAATCTGTGCGGACATTTTTTTGTTATTATTGAAAAATATGCACGGAAAGTAAAAAAATATGAACTGGAAAATAATTGATATACTTAGCTACATTTTGAAAAATCCTAGATTTCGTCCCAAGAGGACATTAGGCAACATTTGTTTGGCAATAACACGAAACATTTTTTCTGTACTTAATCGAGGCAAATAGCCAAGCCCAAGGCTGGTAGTATCAACCTATCAAACATAAACATAGTGGAACAAAATAGTATTTCACTATAGCATTACAAATCAGCTTCCACTAAGGCTGATGGGATTTCCCTAGCGAGTTGGTACCAACTTCAAGAAAGGGTTGAAATTTGTTTTTTTCAGTTTAGGCCCTCATTGAACGTCGAGAAAATTACTACCTATTCCAGCATTCTTAAAAAGTTGCATAAAGGGTACGTAACGCGACGCGATATCCATAGTATTGCTCTGCATCAGACAGGCCGTATGGTTATGCCCCCTTAATGGTACTGTGATCGTAGGGGAGTACATGAGGTATCGTGTGGTTAGTCACCACCGACGCCGCCTACCCCGTGTATTGTTGACGCGCTGCCAACCAGATGGATGTCTCTTACACAATCCCTCCACACGTGCCGAGTCTACTACGTGGGACGCCTCATTGCCTATATTGCATGCACGACGAACTGACAGACAACTGCGATATCATATCATACCGTACCATTACCTATTACAAACGCTTTCGAGAACTGTCACATTGAGGCATAGAATAAGAGCAATACGGTAGTATGTAGTCAAAACCAATAGCGAAACAATTTTAATTTGCATAAGGCTTACGGAAGCACTAACGGAAAATGTAACTCAATAAGTTAAAGTTAAATTGTGCGTGTTAGAAACGGGCAAAACGGGAGTTTTTTGCAAAGTTATATGTACATAGATGCATGAAACTTAACTTATATTGAGATATAAATTAAACATCAATGAAGGAACCTTATCTGGCTAGACAATGCTTTGTAAATAAATAACCGAGGGATAAGCCTACAAAATGTATCCTGTGCGTTTCATTACTGACAACCAAAGAGTTTTCAAGTATTTTCTTTTGTATTCTATGGTATATAATAGTTTATTTGTAAGTGTTTAATTGGATCGATTGAATAACAAATCTATGAACCAGATCCGGTGAGGTGCGTGCGGTAATGTTGTGCGATAACACAATGATAATGCAGTCAGTCAGTACCCCACATAGATAATCGGTAACCTAGTCAACTGCTGGCCCTTATGTAGGACGGGTTACACAACCTTATATATTTCCACCTTAATGGTTTTAAATTTGTTACATTTTCTGAATTTATGTTGCAGATATTTTTCTGAATGTGCCTCTATAACAACATCACCTTAGCTTGCTGTTTAATATTTAACTTTAAAAGCATTGTACGAGTAAATCAATCAAAATTATAATTTGTAAAATGTATTTAAACGTTAATCAATCACCCACCTACCTACTCGAACAAATCAATCCGTAAACAAGCACACACTAGACAATATAATCATATCCAATATGCGGTAATGCAGATCACTGGTATGTAATGCACTGATCAATCAGATCCCCACACATATTTGTTTGGCCAAGCACAATCACAGCATCCACAACACTCCGCGGTAGTACGGTCGAGTGTAATTGACATAACAATAATCACCTCCGCCTTCGGGCAGCATTAGTGACATCCAAGTCCTGAGCGTGTATCACTTTCACTAGCGTGTGTTCATTGATGGTGGGCATTGATGGTTGGGCAGCGGGCCGTGGTCGGTGGCTCGGTGCAGCGCTGCAGACGGCTGCAGCGTGTTATCAGCGCGACGAGGTCGGAGCCCCCGGTGTCGCGCACTGCGGTGCTCGCTGCGCCCGCGCTCTAATCTAAATACAGAAAACGCGCCACCGACCAAAATCGCTCGTATTACTTTCGGTTTCCATACGGCCTAAATTTAGAGGCCGCTCGCTACAGAAATAAAAATGTTTTTTACGTGTTTTTAGACGGGAATAGAGGGCGTTTTTGCAGTCGCTGGTGGTGTGCCAGCGGCGAGCGCGCGTGCCTCGCGAAACCCGAGATTCGTGCCATATTTGGCAGCCGCTCGCTCGCGATCACAAACGCTTTTGGGTATTTAGTTTCGGGCGCGATGCGCGCGGCTAATTCGGGCGGCTTCCGTTGCGTGCGCGCCGCTCACCACTCCTGCCAGCCGGGTGCATTACCTACCTCACGTCCCCACGCTCCGACAATCCCGTATATGGACTTACGCACTCCACTCACACACGAGCCATTCTAACTCGACTCCCAAGCAGGGAATTTCCAAACAAAACTGTCTATTTCAAAACATTTTAGCGCACTCTATCTGTTGACCCATTTTATTGAGTTAGTACAGACTACAAACGAATAAAAAACACTTTTTAGAATGCATGCTATTTGTGCGCATATTTTAATTTCTTTACTTTTCGTCGTCGTATCATAAAATAACCTAATTTAACTGTAGAGTATTTAATCAGTATGCAAATTTTACGAGTAGGAGTAAATATTCTGCAACGTTCCCGCACACCGAGACAATGGTGAAGAGCACCACGATTGATTACATTATGACTCACGCTAGTTTATTACATCCACACTGAACGAAGAAACATTTACAACGGCATACCTACAAACAGAACTACCGCAATAAAGTGCGATTGGACGTAATCGAGACAAACCCTTACACTTACAAATGGACACAATCTAATACTCCTATATCGGGCAAAAAATTGATAACTATAGGTATTGTGAAAAACCACCGACCATACTAAAAACACAAATTTTCAGTCACTGAGTACTTATGCCAAAGATACATTTAATATTTTAAGTTCGCGAATTGCTTAAAATAGTGGGGATTCTAGGTACGCTACCATGAGCTATTATAGCAATGATAATTGTAATTGTGTGGCAGTGACAGACTTATACACGTCATATACATCTGTCTCATCGAGTATCTTGCCGGTTCTTCTCAGAAGGCTAGTTTCCGAACCGGTGGTAAATTCCTCGACATTCATAAGTGCCTTACCAGGGCCTAAACTGAATAAATCATTTTCATTTTCATTTTCATAATAAGAGTCAAACTATCATGGCTCATGGTAAGGCCCCTGGACTGTCATTTATTGTAAGCAGTCTCGGGAGATCCGTGTAAGAATCTGACCCAGATACACCGAATGCTAATTGTAATTGTATTGCGCTCTAATAAAAAATCTTATGGCTCTACCACACTCCACGGCCACGTGGCTCGCTCACCGTCCACATCCACGATGCGGGAGTCTACATATAACTACTCAATATTTTACACAATGGCAAAGAATCATAGGCCATTTCTTACAACCATATGTCCTTACGTAACACCACGGTTTTGAAATTATTTTTTGAGGAAATATCCCATTTTTTAATGCTTAATAGCTCTAACTCCTGAAATCAAAATGTTTTTGTGAGCAATGTGAACCTGTGCAAAAACCTGAAGATGTTAATTTTTGAGTATAAAACCCCTCACTATACTTTCAGATGGACGAGGAAAATTTTCCTA
Source organism: Watsonalla cultraria (assembly GCA_964035505.1). Classification (NCBI taxonomy): domain Eukaryota; kingdom Metazoa; phylum Arthropoda; class Insecta; order Lepidoptera; family Drepanidae; genus Watsonalla; species Watsonalla cultraria. The sequence goes on from OZ037730.1 coordinate 9,606,412, forward strand.
TTCCTAATAGACAAAACATTTCTCATCAGGAATCTCTAATAATCTTCCGATAAAAAATAATAACTGACACAGAGCTGGATCAATTTCTGTTAGATTGTGCGGAGCAAGTACCGCCGCCGAGAGCGACATTTATTAGCGCCATGTAAAGTGTAATTGCATATTAAAATTAATATCGGACAGGCTGTGCAAGCGCTGGTGGGCGGGACCTCATTCTCGCCAGTAGGAGGCGCTCTTACGGGCTAGAACACTAGCCTTAACTTGTCAAAAGTTTACGTCTGTATTTAAATCTTAAAATTAAATTGATATATTGAATATTAGTGTGTAATTCATATAAAATACTGTAGTTTAATGTGTAAATAAACAACACAAATGTGGGTTTTGTGATAAACACTAGTGTAGCTGTGAAATATCAAGTTTCTCCACCGGCGAACTGTCAACGGAAGGAATTTTGAACTTCGTCATCAAAAGTGAAACCCGGGGAGTATTCTGAACTTTTATTATATTATTATAGTTTAGAAAACACTAGATAGGTTTATCACTAACACCTAAAAGTCTTTGCATTTTTTTTTCCTCATTGCACAAATGCACAAACATTGACACAATCTAACTACTTTAGTTAGACTTGATATATTGTGATTTATTCCTATAATTGTTTATTTAAGTCAATAATTGTATACTTAAGACTATTGACTACAATTTATAGGCATTATTACTAACTTATTTCAATTAGTTCTCTGTGTAACACATTTCAATTTATTCAAATCATTAGCTTACTCATCTACCTCCACAATAAAATAAAAATATTTTTAATTTCGAAACATTTACTTTATAGCTTAAATTATTAAAATATATTTGGGAAATAGTTAGAAGAGATCCCCGTTTAATATTATTGTTATTTTTCCATGATAAAAACACATTATTATCTGTGTAGTTACACTTCCTTGACGGACTGCTACTCACTTTAGTTGTTTTCTGCCTCAGAGACCTACACCACCAACATGTCAATGATGACCCGCAAGGCCACAACCAAGGACTTGGAGAGTAAGCTAAGAACAACACTTGCTGAACTCAAGAAATGTAAAGACCTCTGCGCTAAGCTGCTCCAGGAGCGAGATGACAGCGAAGAGGAAGTGAAGAGTATTGTGGACCGCAACAGTCTATTGAAAAAGGAGCTGGCTTCACTCCACCAGAGCTATGTGGACATCCAGGACCAGCGGGATCACCTACAACAGGTGGTGGACGGGTTCAGCGAGTGCAGTGACACACACGAGAGGGCCCTCTCCCGCATATCAGAACTGGAAGTTAGTCTGTGCGAGGCCCACCACCTTGTTAACCAGCTAGAGCAAGAGAAGCACTGCCAACAGGAAATTAGCGTACACAGCCTTTATGATGAACTGCTGGGAACTGATGCAGCACCGTCTCCAAAGTGCATGGACACCATAGATTTAACAAATGATAGTACTATGTGCTGTAGGAAGCCTGTTATAATGGGTAGTCATAATAAACTTAAGAAATATATTAAGATTAATAAAACAATAGCTAGAACTAGGAAATTAATTAAGTCACAGCACAAGAATATTAAATTGTATAAGAATAGAGTAGAGCGTGTCAAACTTATAGAATCATTATATTCATGTAAGAAGCAATTAAAAGATACCTTATTTTTGCACAACAGTGAAATGGAGCACCTGAACTTTGAATTACAACAGAAAGAACTATACATAAATAGTCTTATTGCCAAATATGATATGTCTCAAAAGACCATCAATGAACAGATTTTAGCAACCTCACACTTATTGGAGCTTAGTAAGTACAATGAGGATAGATTTGATTCGCTAGTTAATAAACATTCATGTCAGTGTGCTCAGTTATCACCGTGCTCCACCACATCACAGGTTAATAACAGTTTGTGTGAAGCGCTTCATAATAGTAGCAACGGCATGCCCCTACCTCAGCATAACACAACTACACAAACTGTTGTATTCTCAGACTGTATGGGGAAAAACATAGGTCAGTTATTGTACACCCATATAACAGGCGAAGTTATTAATTATTGTATGCCCGGGGCCACATACAACCAAATAGTTAGTAAAATTAAAAGCTTTTCACTTGGTGCCCATGTAAATATTGTAATATTAATAGGAAATGGTCTATGTATTAACAAAAGTGATCTATTAGGGAGCTTAGAGTTATTCTCCCAATTAAACTCTGGGAAAATTATGTTATGTGCATTCCCATATTCTCAATGTTACACAGATAGGCAGAACCAATATATAAGTAGGTTAAATAACCTACTGCACACGACGTCCCGTCATAGTGACGGTTTTATATTTTTTGACACTAATAAATTTATTAGTGGACTTAGGGTAACTAGGGATTCCTTTTATATCCCTAAACAATGTCTTAAACTGATTGCTACTTTGATAGCTTACAATATTAACGACGTTATAGCAAATATAACAAAACATAGGTTAAGGAATGAATCTGAGTATAACAGTACTAGTAACACTCCTATTGGTGTTTTAAACTAGTACCAGAGACAACAGCTGTGCCCAGTGTCTCTCAGCGTTGTCGCTTAAATGTTGTTCATCAGAACATACAGGGCTTAGCTGGCAAAGAATTAGAGATAGACTTGTTTTTAGAATATCACAATGTTCACATTTTATGCTTAACCGAACATTGGCTGAAGAACCATGAGCTATTGCTCACTAATACAAAATATAGACTTGCAAGTGCATTTGTCAGACGTTCAGCAATACATGGAGGCTCATTAATCATTGTTTCAAATGAAGTTAAATATAAGGAACGGAAAGACATAGTTAATATTTCCGTTGAGCGCACAGCTGAGTTATCGTGCATCGAACTTGATAAATTTGTTATTATTTGCGTGTACCGTCCCCCCTCAGGGAACTTTTGCTTATTTGAATCTCTGTTAGAAGATGCTATACAGCGAGTTTGTGTACTTAATAAAAGTTTAATAGTTTGTGGCGACTTTAACGTCAATTTGCTAGACAGTGGGCCATTAACGGTTAGGTTGGTTAGTCTTTTTAATTCTTTTAATTTAAAACATTTATTCTCTGAGCCTACCAGAATCACAGCAACTACAGCCACATGTTTAGATAATATATTTTGCGACTGCGAAGCCACAGATAGTGCTATTATTAGTGATCTCACATCTGACCACTGTGGTCAAAAGATGACTGTTTTGTATACAAGTAACTTAGATACACAAAAAGTAACATGTAGGCCTATCACAAAGAAACGGTTAAATTTGTTTAGATCTAACATAGAAAGTAAAATTCCATATTTGCAATGTTCACAAACTGATCCCGATAAACGTTTCAAAAGCCTATTTCACCTTATAAAAAATGAGTTTAACAGTACCTTTAAACTTAAACCAGTTCATAAAAACATTAAAGCAAAATTTAATGAATGGGCAACTCCAGGTATACGTGTTAGTAGAAATAGGTTGTATGAGCTATATGGGTTGAAACAATGTAATCATAACCCAGAATTTATAAATTATGTACGGACTTATTCAAAAACTTTCAAGAAAGCTTGTATAAAAGCTAAAGCTCTATACCTCTCGTCTAAAATAAAAAATGCTGATAACAAGATTAAGGCTACATGGAATATGATTAATGCGGAGACAGGGAAAATAAAAAGTCGCGATACCCGAATAGCCTTGAATATTAATAATAATTTAATCCGCGATAATATTCAAATTGCAGAAACGTTTAATAATTTTTTTATTAACATTCCGGTAGCTACAACTTGTTCTTTGCATTCTTCATCTTCAGACGCTGAATCTCTTCTTAAGTCAAGTGTGTCAGAATGCGACGCCGGCTTTTGTTTTTGTTCCGTTACCCCATTAGAAGTAATTAGGACATTTAAAAGTTTAAATTTAAAAAAAACGGGTGATTTGTGGGATATATCTCTAAAAGTATTACACGATATAATAGATATAATAGCCCCAACCCTGGCTGAAATTTTTAACAATTGTATTAAATTAGGTAAATTTCCCGATTTGATGAAATATAGTAAAGTTATACCATTGTTTAAGGCTGGTGATATTAATGATCCCAATAACTACAGACCGATTTCAATTTTACCTGCTCTTAGTAAAATTTTTGAGAAAATCATATTAAATCAGCTAGTTATCCATTTCAACATAAATCATATTTTACACAATGAGCAGTATGGCTTCACCAAAGGTCGGTCAACTACTGATGCCGGTGTTGCACTTCTTCGACATGTATATAGGGCTTGGGAGAACTCACATGATATGATAGGTGTATTCTGTGACCTATCTAAAGCGTTTGATTGCGTCCATCATGAGACATTATTGCTCAAATTAAAACACTATGGAGTCAAAAGTACTGCACTCGATTTAATTGATTCATATTTAAGCCAGAGGGTACAGAAAGTAGAGGTAAATGGCGTTAAGTCTTCCGGGTCTCCGGTACTGATGGGCGTGCCGCAGGGATCAATCTTAGGGCCTTTTCTATTTCTGATATACATCAATGATTTACCGCATTTTGTTAAGAATATTTGTGATATTGTACTTTTCGCTGATGATACATCACTCTTGTTCGAAGTTAGCAGAGGTAAAACGGATTATGACGATGTAAACAGTGCCCTTGACAAAGTATTTAAATGGTTCACTGTGAATAACTTAGTTTTAAACGCGAAAAAAACAAAATGCTTAAAATTTACTTTACCTAACGTTAAACCTGTTCCGACCAAAATTATGATCAATGGTGAAAAACTGGATATTGTTGAGTCAGTAGTTTTTCTAGGTGTAACACTTGATAACAAACTTCAATGGGGCTCACATATATCTAGTCTATCGGGGAAACTCAGCTCGGCAGCATATGCCGTCAGGAAAGTAAAGCAGTTCACTGACGTAGACACGGCACGATTAGTTTATTTTAGTTACTTTCATAGTGTTATGTCGTATGCTATCTTGCTTTGGGGCAAAGCTGCCGATATAGAAGCCATATTTATATTACAGAAAAGGGCTGTAAAATCAATCTATAACTTAGGATCTAGGGCATCTTTGAAGGAAAAATTTAAAGAAATAGGAATTTTAACAGTGGCTTCGCAGTATATTTTTGCAAACTTACTACTTGTACATAAAAATATAAATTCTTTTCAAAAGAAGAGTGATGTACATAATGTCAACACAAGACATAAAAATAAATTAGTAGTACCTACACACCGCTTACAGAAAGTCCAGGGATCATTTTTAGGGCAAAGTATACGCTTTTATAATAAATTACCTACATGTATTGTAAATTTGCCCTTTGATAAATTTAAAGAAACTGTAAAATCTGTATTACTTAAAAAGGGTTATTATACAGTTAGTGATTATATGTGTGATAAGGAAACTTGGAATAATGTATTACCAGACAAATATTGTAAGTAGTCTCATGGACACTGTACTTATGCTACAATTCTTTTTAATATTTCTTTTGATCTTTGTTTTGACTGGCTTGAGTTGTCATGCTCACTAAAATGCCTTTGCTTGCGGCGGCGTCAGGGTGACGGGTCGCTCACTTCCCTCTATAATGGTTGAGGAGGGCGATGGCTGGCATTCTCGTCATACTTGTGAACAGGTGCTGCTTGTGGGGGCTGGTCATCTCAAGCTACGCATTTAGATATAAATAGAACTACTAGACTTTTCTTTATGTTAATTTTTATCGACATTTGTACATTGGAACTGTGTCCATGGGCTTACATTTCTCAAATGATTTATTTTGTTTAAATTGTATAATATTTTTGAAAAGAGTAATTACTGAGTTTCTTGCCAGGTTCTTCTCAGTAAAAGCAACCTTCCGAACCTGGCGGTAGCATGTATAATCCTGTAAATTGTGTCATTCTGACGATTTGAAAGTGCTTTGTATAAAGTCTAATCGAATAAACATATTTTTGACTTTGACTTTGACTTAGATACACTCGCTACTAACATTACCAGCGATAATCCAACTACTATCTATCCACTAGCTTTCTCCCCGCTTGGAAATGAAACAATTATAGCAAACGAGTATAGCGTAGGTTCTGTCTGCCTGATGGTAGAGTGACCACTGCAGCCTATAAATGGTTGAAATATGAGGGATGCTACTCGAGCGTTACCCGACTTACAAAAAGAGAACTACTGTACATCTACTCACCAAACCAGATCCAGTTTAATCTGAGATCTTACCATGAGTCGCGGGACTTTTGACACCGGTACCGAACTCTTCAACGCCACCTTGAGGTTAATAATTATTTTGAGGCGAAAATCGGGACCGCGAGCGTGGTCATCAAAAGCTCTTTGGAATTCATAATTAATTTTAATGGTACGTTAATGATTACATCCCAATTGGCCACGTTTTTTTTTCTTGCACTTATACCATTAGTACCACACATAGTAGACCGTATGGTTAGTATGATGTCAACAGAGAAGATGAGTTATTCTTTATTACAAACTTGAATGAGATTGAGTGTATAAAGTCCTTAACGGCTGTCAGTAAATAATTCGCACTTTATTAAACATTGAAATAGTTAATCCGACTCACGTATCGAGTTAATGAGTTAAGTAATCATTAGAATTGTCACATGTCACACGTTAGGTGGGTGGTGACGCGACGTTCACATATGGAACGGCATCAGGCTCCAATACATTTTAAAATGCATTCATCTTCACGCCTGTCCAGAAGAGTCCCTAGAGAGCTAGACGTTCTTAATTTTCAGCAGTAGTACTAGTGCTACAGTTCTTAATTTTCAGCAGAAATTTCTCCTCGGAATTCTCGTAATGTCTTCCTTCACCGTGAAGCTCCTGCTGAGCCGAATACATTGACTGGCATTGGACCGAGTTCTCCCCGCGTCCACACTCGTAACAGATGTTACAGTATATTTGCGGGTATCAAACCACACGGCCATCACGGCTTTAAAAGCTTATTTGCGTAGATATATCCAGCCTACCGCCTACAGCCCTCGATCAACCTACAGACAGATTTCTAAATTTCCCCAGCAGAAAAAGTCCTCGTGTCGTATGACAAACAATGCTCTATTGAATCTGGTACATGCCCATGTATGGGCAGACACATTGATGGATAGTGTCAAAATGCGCCCACGCCGTGCACTTGGTGTCTCAGTGTCTCTGGGGCCGGTCTTCGAACCCACTCCCCCACGGCTGCCTCCACTGGCGACGATTGCTCGCGTTCAATTAATTACCTGATAATACCCACGTGCCATCAACCCGTATCTATATAATTTAACTTGTTACATTTTATGCGTTGAATTAATTTTATTATCTATCCGGCCGGAATCTACTTTTGTTTCAGACACAATATAATTTATATCGTACCGTGCCTACAATTTCGTTGCCACGACGGATATACCAGTGGGTGGGGATAAACGGGCAAGTATATAATATCTTCTATTAACGTTGTGTGTGATAACCACGCGAAATAAATACTTATATGGTTCTTAATTATGACTGTAGGTATCTTATTCTTCTCCAGGTTAAAACCCTTGGTCTTCGTGAACAGTAGAGTTTATCCACTAACACCCCCTCGGTCGACGAGGAACCTAAGTGCATATACTTACATAAGGGGGCGCCGGGAACTTTCAAGCACGCTCCGATGCCCCCCAGGTCCAGCATGTTGTTCTCAGACGTTTATTTTTTATTATATAGTCTTTTGTATTATTTAATATGTAGTCTGGTTGGCAAATAACTTATTTACGAACAGTTTTTTACCTTGGAATATGGATACAATAGATAGGCATGTCCATCAACTAAATAAACTGGCAATGTTCACGATGTTTACATTAAAGCGAGCTACGAATCCTACGTTGGTGCTCTATAATAACATTGTCATAGATGGACAATATTTGAGCGTGGCGTGGGATCATCTTTTGGCGTCGCGTTGACTAATGATGGCCGGCCTACGTAACTACTGGTACCTAATTGTACAAATATGCCCTCAACTCGAACCCACTTCGTTTGTAATTTACTTTGGACATACAATTGACTTGTCACGATTTTCGCAGCTCATTATTGACCAAAAACAAGTGAGCTGCTCTTCGCGAATACTCAGGAAGTAGAAACACGTAGTAGGTGCGTACTATAATGTATGCTATGGTAAAGGTATGTAATTGTTAAAGTTTCCTGTACATCTATATCTATACAGATAAATAAAATTAAAGTGTCTGTTTGTAATTCCAAAATAACAGCTTTTTACTAAATGCATATGAAAGTGTACACGCTAACGACATCGATAAACCATATTTTAAATTTTTTCTCTGTCTGTCTGTTTGTCTGTTTGTTCCGGATAATCTCTGAAACGGCTGGACCGATTTTAACGAGACTTTCACTGGCAGGTAGCTGATATTTCAAGGATTATAGGATCTACGCGGGTGAAACCGCGGGGCACAGCTATGAATAAATAAAAAATAAAGGTAAGTAACCAACTCTACATAGCAAAATAAAAAGCACTTTAAACTACCTTCTACATCTCGGAAGTCTGTTTCCTAATCCGTTTAATATAATAATGGATGTCTGGGAGACGTATTTTCTACAATCCCAGTGCCTTAACTAAAATCATTTAATTTTTCATTTCTTTTCCAGGTTTATTAAGTAACTAAGTATTTATCAGAATATAATGTACGCAACGGCAAATGGTCACATTCCTTAGTCACGTAATATCTCGCGAAACAGACGCTCGCTCGTGTGAGCTTACGATGCCACGTAGGCGCTATTATGTTATGTTATGGTATTTATGGAGTAGGCACGTGTCCTCACTATTCTGTTTATGGCGGCCATAGTTATATTTCCAACCGATGGTGCTGTTGTCTTACATCTTAATAAACTACGACTAAATCATAATCATTGTTCATACTTGGTCTTTATTAAAAGCTGTCGCTTAAAAGGTAAATATTTTTTTGTGGAGATTCACGTTATCTATCATTACTTAGTAATTTAACTTCACACAATCAGTCAGTCATAACGACGCGACCACGAAGTTTGTCTCATCCCAAATCTCACATGATAACTATGAAACAATGGTTGAAATAGCCAAAGAAATAAATATAAATCGCATCACTAAATGGAAGATCAAAGAAATTTGCATAAATTGTTTCGAAGGACCGCTAAGATTGCTTCCCAATTTTAATTTTATAGGATCATCATAATGAAATAATGAGATGAAAACAAATTAGGTTGTACACCGCTTGTATTCTTTTATTGAAAGCCCTTAAACAAAACATACTGTCGTATAATTTATACAGAATCCTTAAATGTGTTAATACGTGTGGGGACTGGATTGCCTTAAATATATCTACATTTATTATTAATTTCCACGGACAAAGAAAATTAGGCTTAAATCGCCTGATCTTGTCATAAATGTTGACATAAACTGCGTACCTGAATACGTATCGGCATCCGAGCGCCTTATAAGCGATAACCGATGGTAAGCGCTCGCTGCGATGCGGCCCAAAAGTAGGAACCGATAAATATAACACATTTTAGTCATTGCCGTTTGCGGCGCGCCGTCCTCGCGTATATTTCCTTATACCCCACCAATAAGCCCATATTATCGGCCATATTCCGCGCATACTATTGTCTCCTCGCCAGTTATGGTTTATGGCCGGACGCCATCTTGGGAGATCGGTTACTCATTTGTATTTCAGACGCGAAATCAAAAGTGCATTCCCAGATCGCACTGACCTACGCAAACGCGACCTTCAACTCGATGCATTTTCCACTAAACCTCAGATTTGTCTGTAAGAAGATGGGTCTATGAATAGAGTTGTAAGATTTCCCTTTCTAAATATTCCTCGGTTGTCATCCTCCATGCCCCGTGAACTGTTCCGGGTTCAATCTTTGCTTCCAGTTTCACGTTTCATGTCGTGTTGCATTCATAATATTGCACAAAAAACACTGCAATCGGTGCCTGCCTTACGCCGATATTGTGTGCGAGCTAACTATAGGAACGCTTAACTCTTACCTAGTTACCTGCTGCGATCACCTTCAGGCATCGAGTCCCTTTAAACAATAGGGGGTGAGATAACTTGACCTTTGGATAAGTTTGTTTCAGTTACCTTACCTATCGGTAAGGCGGTAGCATGTATAATCCTGTGTAATTGTGTCATTCTGACGATTTGAAAGTACTTTGTATGAAGTCTAATCGAATAAAGATATATTTGATTTTGATTTTGATTTTATCTACGCGTGTTCTATTTACCAACTTGCTTAATTTACTAACTTGTGACCATTTTTATTTAGATCGATGAGTCGATAATACACATACACGTACATGTCACTTTATTATGATTTATAAGAAGCAGATGGCCTCTACTATAATACCATAGATGTATAACAATACATATTTAGATCACCGGGCCCCTGCTCTGGGTAGGCAGCCCGTGTACTGTAGTATAGTGTAGGTGGGAGTAATCATTGCTAATCTGGACTACTGCGCTAGTGAGAACACTGTAAAAGTAGGAATATTATCAGAGTCTTATTGTCGTTCTACTACCTAGTAGTTACCAAACTTACTTTTATATAGTACTAGCGTCAGTAGCAACCCCGCCTCACTTGGCTTCTTCTTGGCACTTGGTTACGATTTAAGACTATTAGAAAACGTTGACTTTACTCCTTACTCTCTTTAATTGAATATGTAGTTTTTAGCTATAAGGCCTCGGAGTTCGTCTCCCACGGGATAATAAAAACCGTATAAAGAATCGCATCGCAGCATTCGCATCTTAGAAAACCAATGGAAGACAAAATAATTAAAGAAAAATGTTGGTAGCCCCCGGCTTGGTCTTAGTAATGAATGTAACATTATTAACACTGGGACACTGCTCAGTAGAATTGTCCATCACATAAGTAGGTACCTACGTAAGTTCTAACGTAGGTATCATTAACATCAACTAACAACCAAGCCAGTACTTAAGTATCTGCATTGGAATTTCATCAGTACATTTCGTTTCAAGAAAAGTAGATAACCGAATACGAAGCCTTATTTGCATATGAAGAATATTTTTAAAGATCGATGTTTTGCAGATGGCAAACTAAAACATTATTTTTGGAAGCAATAAAATCCTCACAGCCTATTATTGTGGTAATTCGTTTGCGTTTTTATACGATTAGACTGTATTAGACCCGCGGCGATAGAACGAAAATATAATAATCGATCTAAACATAGCCATAATGAGCTATTACCCTCGGGCTGATATGGCGCGAGGTTTATACGGGCCACCGGCCTGGGACCGGATCATGTTGCATGCTCGGCTTCATATTTATTACCTAAGTGTTGTTGCTTAACTTACCTAAAAGGGACTTAATTACCAACTAGATATTTGAAAGAAAATTAAGAGTGGGACACTTAGCTGGAGGTACTATTAAGAACGCTTCTGCCTGCCCCATCGAGGAATACAAGAGTGAGCATATGAGAATTACGTATGAATTTCGAGATTGAAGAACATTTTCAATAACCAACTCTACTTATGCTGATCGTCTTCATAACAACTAATACATGTATATGAAAACTATTAAAAGCACAATGTTAATTGCTTCTAAATATTATAATTATTTGTTCTCTAAATCAAAACGACAAGAGACAACGTTTTTATTGTCACTTATTAGGAGGTTGGTGTTAGCGAGTAAGTAAATTAAATTATAACACAATGTTATGTGGCAATTTTGATTTATTGAGTGGACAGATATCAATAATCCCGGAGGTGTGGGCGGCACCCACGGCTGATTCAGCGGGCCTTCTCGGTATAACGTGGCAAAAACCAGATGACAGACCGATCGCTGATCGCCAACAATTACTGCTAATGTACGTAATTAGCCGCTTCATGTCCGCCATGATGAACACACCTACTTCACACATTAATTTAAATAACTTTTATGCAAGTCTTTATTATAGTACCTTAGTGTGAGTATTGTTGCCTACACCACAACAAATTACAAGTAAAACACGTATTATTTCATCTGATATAACTTAATATACTTCGGTAAATACAATGGCAACAATTTAGGTAAATTAGCAATTAGGCTCGCTCGTTATAAAGTGGCCGATAGCGTGTTGGGGGGTGGCCAAAACCGAAGCCTCCGCGCGCCCACGGCCGGCCGGCCGGCGATGCTTGGCATCGGGTGCACCTGTTGCTTACCACTAAGGCTAATATTTATTTTACTGAGGTACTTCATCAGCTGGTTCACTAGGTACACTGCATAGGTTTGCTTGTATAAAAGATCCCAAGGGTCGCAATGTACCTACCTCTAATGCCACTATGTGCTTGTAAGACGAAAAGCTTTATTCGCGTATTACCGATTTAGGTACTCATGTTACGTTGTTATTCTATGAGGAGTATGAAGTATGAGTATTTACGATTGAGAATATATGAGCAATCGTATATATCGTATAATCGTATATATAGTACTATTAGCTAAAATACCGATGACTTTTCTCTCTAAAATACTATAAATATTTTCTTTGCTACCAGTTTTTTCACCCGCAAGTTCCACAGTTTCATAGAGGCATACCTTACTTACGTACTTATACCTCGGTACCAACACTCTACACTTGGGATAATGAACATCGAAAGTGAACGCAGCTTTGCAAAAGCCCCTCGATATAGCGTGTTGAATGTAAATAAACAATCAACTTGCAACGTGGGCTCGCTTAGCGTTTAATTAGGTAAACACGGCGCGAATCGGAATTAACGCCTACTTACATTGTGTGACCACTAGCAGACTAGTCGCTAATCAATCGAAACATGCAATATAAATGTTATATCGTCATTTGTATCGAAGCGAAGGAAGTATGCAAGGATCGTAGCATGTGGCAAACGATGGTCTCTGCCTACCCGCATGATACAGACGCAAGCATATGTATGTATGGAAATATCAATAAATGGTATAATGGCCTATCAGTTGTCACACGAGGAGAGCGGCTACAGAGTCATTTTGCGGGTAAATAAGTTCAATTCAATTCAATCTAGGAAATGTTCAACTACAATATTTTCACGATTGGAACGCAATACCCATTTCGCAGAAATGTGGAAAAGAAATTTGACACCAAATAAAATTCATGGCGTGCTCTACCATTCAGATACAAGTTTCTGTTGCCAAACAAAACATAGACAATTATATCAAGACATTCTCTTGATCGATTTTTATATTAGTACATAGATATGGATTTAGTAGATGTTCATGTTTTAGTATTTGGTAGCAATCCCATTTGAAGCACAAAGTTCCTGAGCCCGAGTAGGTACAAAGTACAAGTACTAAGTACAAACCGGGTCGATCAGATAGCCGCTATGCAAATGTGCAACATTTCTGCGATTATGATTATTGCACCTCAAGGGCTCGCCTCGCGCCCGCACACCAATGTAATGATTGCCTCTAGGTACCTGAGGAATGTAGGCACCTACTAACTACCTACCACCAACGCAAAATAGTACCTGTATTATAATTACATGTACATAGCTCGACTTTATTCAAATGAGTAGAACAGTTAGTTGATACGCGTACTAGACCGTAAAATATAGAATTTCGCATTTATAATATGAGCTCATTAGAGCATAATGTGTGTACTATGTAGGTTAGTACATTGGATGTATCTAAGTAAATAATGTATCAAATTGATGGATAAAAATATAACATTCTATGAAACCGTTTCAAACGTTACTTCAAAGAATTTTCGATTAATATTTTCGAAGCTAAGTAAATAGGTATTCTACATACTACTGAGTCAAAGTCAAAGTCAAAGTCAAAAATATCTTTATTCGATTAGACTTTATACCGTTGCTTTTACTGAGAAGAACCTGGCAAGAAACTCAGTAATTACTCTTTTCAAAAATATTATACAATTTAAAAAAAAAAACAAAATAAATCATTTGAGAAATGTAAGCCCATGGACACAGTTCCAATGTACAAATGTCGATAAAAATTAACATAAAGAAAAGTCTAGTAGTTCTATTTATATCTAAATGCGTAGTTTGAGATGACCAGCCCCCACAAGCAGCACCTGTTCACAAGTATGACTGCGTATCAAACTAGGTACCTATATCCTAGTTATTGTAGTGCCGGTAAAACTATCAAACAAAACTATCATCTCAAGCTGTACTATTATACGTAGTACCTACATTTAGTTTATATATTTTTATCGAATTTGTGTACTGGCACTGTGTCTGTTTTTTATTTATTAAAACAGTTAAAAACCTGTACAAAACAGTTAACAGTCCAAAGGCTTATATATATTTTTTGTCATTTATATTGAGTTACTCGAGTTTCTTGTAAAAGCAATGGCTCGTTGATATATTGAATTTGATAATTTGAAATACGAAAATAATAATGAATCTGAACCACTATGCCCTTATTAACTAAATAAGTAATGTTTAATCTTAGTTTATCGTTATCAAATACGTATTTAGCTCAGATCGCTTGGATCAACAAATTCCTAATGTGGGTAGTCAAACGTGAAGCCGCGCGAACTGCTGTAGCTTTACAAAGTTGCAATAATAGCTAACTCTACTAAAACAGGTAATAGTTCACTACCTAAAACTATAAAATATGATATTTGTAGATGTAAGTAACACTTACGTTTCACAAAAGCGTCCTCACTCCTCCGAATTCCACACATTAGAATGTAATACCACTTATGTACCAGTCACTATGAATTACACTTCAAACTTCACTTAACTTAACTTACAACCTAATTTAATTACTCAAATACTTTACTAATTATAGTATTGTTTTATTTAATTTTAATTAAATTTACATTTTCCTAAATCAATAAACAACTAAAACAATTCAAATATGGCGGCCGCGCGCGCTCTCGGTAGAACTGTCAGGCAAAGGTACTCGGTCATACTGCCTGTCTGCCGGTGCTACAGAGGCTGTACGGCGCGCGTGTTGTGGGTCACCCGCCCACAGGCTGCAATGAGATCATAAAGCTGTTTCCAATATCATGTACTTGGTGCAATTTGTACCTGGCAGTATAGATTAGGCTAAGGCCTTTTCCAGTTTTATAAGCCGATTTATTTTCATCTTATTAGCAGCGGTTATACCAAATTAAAACTATTGTTTAAATAAAGTTGTTGAAATGAATCGCTGCAGGGATTAGCTTGATTTTTCTTTTGCAATTGGTAAGTAAATTACACAGGATAACACGCGGACACCAAGCAAATATTATTAATATTATTTCTTCGGTCTTAATTTTGTCTAGAAGTAATTTTTTTATCATTTATTGTTTAAATTAAAAAAAGTGCAGTTTGATTACCAGCCCTTGCCCCCGTACGGGGTTATTCATTGTGCTTTTCAAACAAGTTGAAATCAATTGCCACTGGAAAGGTATATCTTTTCTATCAATTTTGTCTCCGTTACATCTTTGGATTACCAGGGTAGGGAGTAGATACAATAATAAAACATGATATTGTTTAGTGTATATTATATTGGATACATTTTACAATTTATCATAAATAAATAAATAATAGATCTAATGTGACTATAATTCGACTACACAATGTTATATTATATAAATGGATAATCTAAGGATAGTCATGTGTGAACGGACTAGTAAGAAGTGAAGAGCAGCGACGTCTATGGGCTCATAGTGGAGTTAGTATGTAGAGCGCCATCTGTGGAGTGTGCGAGGCTAGTTGTTGTTGTCGCCGGCGGCGGGCAGCGGCATGTAGTTGAAGAGCATGGCCTTCTTGTCGTAGCCGCAGCGGAATATATTCCACGCGATGTCTTCGGGACTGTCGCCGGACTGGTCCGCGCAGCTCTCTAATATCTGGTACACAATCATATACAGTTGGAATATATTGCTCTTAGTTTGAACGAAGCATTGAGCAAGCATCAAGCTGAGAAGTAAGTTTTCCATGTGTCGGATTTCCTCATTGCTCATTAAACGACTTTAGTCGGGGTTCGAAAGTCGCTTCACGTGAATAAAGTTTTATTCGTGTACTTAGGTACTATAGGATCGGAGAGGGATATCTATGGCCAGGACTGTGATAATGGTAAGTCGGTCACGTTTAACGTTATTAGGATATTAGGATAAGACGTTAGACGTAGACGTTGTGAAGGTATTAAGGATAGCTCATTCCACACCGAGTCGTGCCCGAGCCGAGAGTCGTCCGGCCTTAGGCGCTGCCGCGAAATACTCAAGGATTACATATATTTAGTTTGGAAAAACCACAGGGACTCACTCACGCTGTAACGAGCGAACCTGTGAGCGAGGAAAACGGCCTAAACTACTGTCGAAGCCCCGTCTAGTCGAAGGCCCGAGAATGACGGTACCTTAGTGGCGTTCTTGGTGTCAGGTGTATTGGGCATGTTGCCGAGCAAGGCGGCCTTGCGCAGCTTGCCGTCCTTGGAGATGAGCTTGCAGCGGCGCAGCACGCAGTAGACGTGTCGGCGCAGGCCGGGCTCGGCGCGCGCGTCACCCGCCAGCAGCGCCGCCACGCGCCGCGCCGTCGCCCCCGACGTCGCCAGGCACGCCTCCGAGTGCGCCCGGAACATCGCCCTCTGCTCCTTGCCCAGCGCCTGGCACACAACGATGACATCAATACCTACAGTATTCGTCCGTTCATAATTGGAACCGCTCCAAAAACTTACCTAGACAAAACCTACAGGCGACGTTTTACGTTTCCTGTAGGTTTCGTTTGTGTACTCCAAGTCTTATGTATGCCACGGCATTCCCTATTTCCCCATCTTATAAAATATCCAGATGTTTATAGAAGTAACTATATTTACACCGCTAGCCCGATGATACTTACCACCCTACAGACGGTCACCAGATCCATGGACAGTTATTTTTTTTATATAAAGAAGTGTGTGAAACAAAATGAAAATGAGGTAGATACTCACAACACAGTTCTTACACCCCGTTGCGGCCTGCAAACGACGCAAATAATATTAATGCATTGGATGTTGCTGTGATGGATAATTTAGATATTACAGAGGATATGATAATGTTGATATACCTACATGGTTTATTCCAAGAGGTTCGATAAGTAGATACTTAGTTCGATCTTAGAACTACTAAGAACTTTTTCGCTATCTAGTTCCGAGTAGTTCGATAGGCGTTCTGACGTCCTGGGGTACAGTCAATCATTTAAAATGAAACATTACCGATTGGATAAATCACAGTGGAACATCTAATAGATTCTGAAAACTGATCGCCGACACTTTAAAGTTATTAGTTAATTCACATAAGTTCTATGTTCAGCACGATACCATTATAAGAGACTTCATTCTATACTAACTGATCGAGTGTAACTTGATCGGATTTAGCTAAAAAGCCTGTTCTTTAAATGTTAAAATGTGCTTTAATGTCTTGAGAAGATAGTCCTAGTGCAGTACTCACAGAGTGCGCCGGAGCAAGGAGGGCAGCGAGGGCAGCGAGGGCGAGGATCGTCCAGCAGGTCATGGCTGCGAGCGACGCAGGCGCAGCGACAGAAGCAGCAGCACTTCAACCAGCGACACCCGATGCACGGCCGCACGCTGCACTCGCGCGCGCATCGACGCACACAACCATTTATGCGTACGCGCATCGCTACTATTTGCTCACTCTCTTAACGATGTAACTTCGAGTTTCTTTGATTCTAGAATAAGGCGAGTATCGAGATCAGTGTAGACAAGGAATTATCCTGAAGCAAAATAACTTGTTGAAATGATAATTATTTTTATTATGCGAATTAGATCAATCGCGCGCACTTTTGTACCTACCTACCATATTTAACAAAGAGGAATATTTTTATAATAATCCAGAGGGGTTCCCGAAGGGGCTACAAGTGTTACATCACTTTTAACCGAAAATGATTAAGTGCAACCGTGATAGATTGTGAGTCTATTGCCATCTCCGGCACTTTACTTACGGTTTTTGTCATACTTTCCATAATATGTTTTGAAGAAATATACATAACGTGGAAGAAATATATGTATATTTTTCAAACTACCCGACCTTCATAGTTTGCTGGGTCCAGCCCATGATTATTGATAAGTTAGACAGAAAATTTTGACTTAGTACAAATAAAATAAAATTGATAAGTACAATTCCTTAGTAGGAGCTATGAATAAGATTGGAATGCAACGACAATGCATGTTATGTAAACACAAAACGGACGCACTGTCAAACAGACCATCATTCGCCAAATATTCGAGCATTGTCTCAACATTTAGATTTACAAGTGTAATCTATCTTCATCACCTCGCAATATTATTAAAGTACGCCGAACAAGTGTTACGGGTAAATTTTTACCCGATTACGGCGACGCAAAAAGGAGGGTTATGATTATAATCGGTATGTATGTATGTCGGTGTGTATCTTCATCTGTTCTCTCAGAACTCCAACACTACTTCATATCATACATAATTTGACAAATAAGGTATCGTTACATACGTCTTGATTGTCCCCTGGTTAGGTTTAGGCTACGAGTATATAACATTACATAAAATCTACAACTGGGATTTTACTTACCAACTTTATTGTTATAATTATCTCGCTCTTATATCACGTAGGATTTAAAAGTAGGTAACGACAATTTTTTTTCTTTATTTCGATTTTATATTTTCAATTTTGACTGGTTTACCGGTTCTGTAACGAAATAAATTCATGAAATTAAACATTTAACATGTTGCACCCACCTCCACAGTGGCACATTAGTGGCATGCACTTAGGGTTGAGACTTCCTATACATACGATACGACTTTAAAGATTCTACTTGTCTTCTAATGAAACTTTGTATAAACTACTTAAAATTTAACGCTAAGCAAAGGAATATATAGGTTACTTCGACGGTTAGCAACACACACATTTTGCGCCTGTTAGAGGGCAGTAGCCACTTAACACTATGGGGACTAAGTTAAGGCTTTCATAATAAGTAGGTATAATAAGGGTATAGGTATGCAAGAGCAACTCGCTTGTCAAGGTTGTCGAGGCGGTGCATGCAGACGCTGGAGGGAGGGCGCGGAGGCCGGGAGGGGCACACGCGCTGCAACACGCATGGAGCCATCCCCAGCGCCACCACCACTGTCATCGCCAGCGACATCAGCATCCCCACGCCTGTACACACACATACATACACCACCACTGTCATCGCCAGCGACATCAGCATCCCCACGCCTGTACACACACATACATACACCAGCACTGTCATCGCCAGCGACATCAGCATCCCCACGCCTGTACACACACATACATACACCAGCACTGTCATCGCCAGCGACATCAGCATCCCCACGCCTGTCCACACACATACATACCCCACCACTGTCATCGCCAGCGACATCAGCATCCCCACGGCTGTACACACACATACATACTCCACCACCGTCATCGCCAGCGATATCAGCATCCCCACGCCTGTACACACACATACATACACCAGCTATGTCATCGCCAGCGACATCAGCATCCCCACGCCTGTACACACACATACATACACCACCACCGTCATCGCCAGCGACATCAGCATCCCCACGCCTGTACACACACATACATACACCAGCACTGTCATCGCCAGCGACACCAGCATCCCCACGCCTGTACACACACATACATACACCAGCACTGTCATCGCCAGCGACACCAGCCCACGCCCGATGTAGTTGACATTCGGCGTGGCAAAGGCCGCCAGTAGTTTCAGCCGTGTTGTGTGTGATACACTCGCCGAACAATCGGTAATCAGTAAGTGGATATTTGATTTTACATGTTTCCTACCTATTTGCTTTCGATACCAAAAGATACAAACAGAAAAAAGCACTACGAGATAGAATAACAAGATAGGGTGTTCAGGTGACGATGATCCCACTGACCTCTTGTATAGAGTTAGTTTATTTTTCCAATAGTACGCTCTGGAACTGCTTGAACTCATAATAATTGTTGATACTGATGGGGTGCGTGAACCACAACATGGTAACAAATAACAAATATTAATAATTTGCACAAACTAAAATTACCCACATGACAACTGATGTTGCGAACCAAGTGACATATTTTTCTTTTACAAATATATTAAAAAAGGTTTTCCAAAAAGTCTTTAACATCAATGACATACCTAACGAGATTATCTACCTTCATATTTGCCTTTTTATAATTCATTTGCAAGATTCCACCAGGCCAAACATGCATTGGTAAGAATTTATGAGACAATAAATCTATACTAATATTATAAAGCTGCAGAGTTTGTTTGTTTGAACGCTCTAATCTCAGGAACTACTGATCCGATTTCAAAAATTCTTTCAGTGTTGGATAGTCCATTTATCGAGGAAGGCTATAGGCTATATTTTATTCTCATAAAAATTAGGGGTCCGTAAGTAAATTGCAATTTTGTAACCTAAGGTGTAAAATCGAAAACCTATTTATGCGTACGCTGCAAAAACTATTGACAATAGAACAAAATGATGTACTACGGGTTTGTAGGTCTTATTAAGATCTACAAAAAAGTCCGCTTTAATGTTCATAAAAAAAATGTAATCCTCTGAAGAAAGAAACTACGTTAAATGTGTATCATAATATTAATTCTTATCCGAATCAAGCATTATGCTATCAAGGGTATTCATGTAGAAGTAAAATACTATTTGTTTTATTCCAATAGGACATTGCGTTTAGAAATTATCACGAGTATAAAAACGCAAAGAATTCGTACCTAATAATGAGTTATTTGCCAAGGAGTAATAATCTCTGAAACGGCTAGACCGATTTTAACGGGACTTTCACTGGCAGATAGCTAATGTTACAGGGAGTACAATGGGCTTTTTATTTATAAAGAAAGTTTAGGGTTCCGCGGTAATCAAATTAAATCTACGCGGGTGTAACAGCTAGTGCTTTTATAATATTAATATTAAATATTAACGTGTCGCAATTGGGAAAAAAGCTGCAGTGAAACGTGGGTGTTCAGAACCCAGTGACAAGACGTGGATACGTAATAAAACGATAGATTATTTGTATTTATCGTCACAATATTTATTTATATTTCATATTATTATTATATTTCCTGTGTTTGTCTGCGTTCAAACATCCGTACCAAAATAAACAGGAACATCTCTTCATTACTTAATAAGTAGTATCATTTTATATTAGGTAGGTATGTACCTGTTTGCATTACAATTTAGCTTTTGCCGACATTTTAAATAAATACATAGTCAAAGAACCGCTACGTACTGATTACGATCTCTCTAAATCTTAATGTAGAGGAACTGGGCTAATATTTAGGCCATCGAAGATGGAATAACATAAAATGATCATTATATTATATCATACTTAATTACATTTTAAAAATCTAAGTCGACAATATAAAGTACACAGAGATTCTAATACTACTATTACATTTAACAAGTTGATTTATGCTTAGTATCTTTAATTATTAGTTCAAATAATGATATCGAATGACGCAATATGGATCCAGAGCAATTGTCGATCGAAATAATAATAATGTACAATAGTAGATCATTGATGAATGATCGACTAACAATCGAGTAATACCGTCATTGCACAAATTTGCTGATAAAATATTATATATTTTATTTTTAGTAGAATTATTATTTATACAAAATATGTAATATTTTGTGCGTTTTCAACAAGTCACAACTAGTACTATGTCAGACAGTAACTCATCCACTGGCTTGCCAATTGATTGCAATAAGTAAAATAATATAGATAAATAAATAAAGTACAGTCAACAACAATATATTTGACCCTAAGTCTATCTCTAGATCTATAACATCACTAGTGGCTGCAGCCAATAAGGACAGTACACCCCGTGCCTTTGCAGAAACCATTTATAAACGCCTCTGAACGCAACTTTAAAAACGCCTAGTTCACGTTACAATAGTCCCATTGTACATGAATATAATATTATTGCGTTTGTGGTACCGCATCGGTATATCATAACTGTACCCTTATCACGAGTTTGCCACAATTTTCGTAATCTATACTCGCTAGCGTCTCCGCCGAATATTTGTGTGAGAAATTGTACAACGCCTCCAAGCGGTGGCGTGAAGAACTAAAATATGTCATACAAATATTGTCGGAGACGCTAGCGAGTGTAGATTAGGAAAATGGGTACTAAATATATTTTCAGTCAGCTCGAAGGACCAAAATATGACAAATCAAAAATCACTACTGCCGTCCACAATGGACACTTGTTTGGTAGAAAAAATATATGATAGTGACGTCAGAGACCGTTCGGTATAAATTGAATGAGAATTATGAAAGAAATCAAAGCTATTTTTAAGTAGGAAGTATTTTAGTACTAAAAAGAAAACATTAGCAATTTTCTTACATCTCTTTGTGTTTCATTTTTTTCATTAAACTTCTCAGTAGGACCAGCATATGTACCTTCTGCGCAGGCACAGGCTGACTTAATTATACCTCTATATCTCACTATTAACACAAATAGTTAAATGATTTACGTTCCATTTTGGAATCCCTCAAAAAATAAAATAAAAAATAAACTCACTCATAGTACCAAATAGGGTGTATCTAATAAACAACCAAATAATATTCCACTCGGAAAATCTACATACATTTTAATTCTAAGTATTTCACACAGCCTATGTGCGGGACACCAGCCGGCGTCATTGTTAGTCATCTTATTTAATAAAATACATATTTTAATAAACGACAGTAGTTTTAATACTGGAGTGGAGTAATATGAATTTGTTTAAGATAGCATTCCATCAACAAAAATAAATATGGTAATAGACACTGGACCACAGACAGGATCTTATCCGAAGGTGAAGACTTTCTTCTCAGATTTATTTCAATAGGTCGATATAAAATACAGTGTCTAGGTCCTAGGTAGTTACATAGCCTTTAATATGATATGTTTTGGTCCGCTCGAGCGGTCCTGTAGGCCTACATTAACAATATCCTCTCGACATTGACCTTGCATTTGACAGTTTAGACACCTTGCCAACAATCGAGCGCCATTTATTCGACGCCATTCATGCGACGATAATATTCACCGCCATTATGGTTACATTGTCTTCCAATTTAGTGCTGGCCTGGTCCGCTGGCGACAGTAGAGGCGGAGGAGCACGGCCAACAACACTAGTGTGGTGCTACAGCGTGGTCGGCCGTGCTGGCCTGGTCCGCTGGCGACAGTAGAGGCGGAGGAGCACGGCCAACAACACTAGTGTGGTGCTACAGCGTGGTCGGCCGTGCTGGCCTGGTCCGCTGGCGACAGTAGAGGCGGAGGAGCACGGCCAACAACACTAGTGTGGTGCTACAGCGTGGTCGGCCGTGCTGGCCTGGTCCGCTGGCGACAGTAGAGGCGGAGGAGCACGGCCAACAACACTAGTGTGGTGCTACAGCGTGGTCGGCCGTGCTGGCCTGGTCCGCTGGCGACAGTAGAGGCGGAGGAGCACGGCCAACAACACTAGTGTGGTGCTACAGCGTGGTCGGCCGTGCTGGCCTGGTCCGCTGGCGACAGTAGAGGCGGAGGAGCACGGCCAACAACACTAGTGTGGTGCTACAGCGTGGTCGGCCGTGCTGGCCTGGTCCGCTGGCGACAGTAGAGGCGGAGGAGCACGGCCAACAACACTAGTGTGGTGCTACAGCGTGGTCGGCCGTGCTGGCCTGGTCCGCTGGCGACAGTAGAGGCGGAGGAGCACGGCCAACAACACTAGTGTGGTGCTACAGCGTGGTCGGCCGTGCTGGCCTGGTCCGCTGGCGACAGTAGAGGCGGAGGAGCACGGCCAACAACACTAGTGTGGTGCTACAGCGTGGTCGGCCGTGCTGGCCTGGTCCGCTGGCGACAGTAGAGGCGGAGGAGCACGGCCAACAACACTAGTGTGGTGCTACAGCGTGGTCGGCCGTGCTGGCCTGGTCCGCTGGCGACAGTAGAGGCGGAGGAGCACGGCCAACAACACTAGTGTGGTGCTACAGCGTGGTCGGCCGTGCTGGCCTGGTCCGCTGGCGACAGTAGAGGCGGAGGAGCACGGCCAACAACACTAGTGTGGTGCTACAGCGTGGTCGGCCGTGCTGGCCTGGTCCGCTGGCGACAGTAGAGGCGGAGGAGCACGGCCAACAACACTAGTGTGGTGCTACAGCGTGGTCGGCCGTGCTGGCCTGGTCCGCTGGCGACAGTAGAGGCGGAGGAGCACGGCCAACAACACTAGTGTGGTGCTACAGCGTGGTCGGCCGTGCTGGCCTGGTCCGCTGGCGACAGTAGAGGCGGAGGAGCACGGCCAACAACACTAGTGTGGTGCTACAGCGTGGTCGGCCGTGCTGGCCTGGTCCGCTGGCGACAGTAGAGGCGGAGGAGCACGGCCAACAACACTAGTGTGGTGCTACAGCGTGGTCGGCCGTGCTGGCCTGGTCCGCTGGCGACAGTAGAGGCGGAGGAGCACGGCCAACAACACTAGTGTGGTGCTACAGCGTGGTCGGCCGTGCTGGCCTGGTCCGCTGGCGACAGTAGAGGCGGAGGAGCACGGCCAACAACACTAGTGTGGTGCTACAGCGTGGTCGGCCGTGCTGGCCTGGTCCGCTGGCGACAGTAGAGGCGGAGGAGCACGGCCAACAACACTAGTGTGGTGCTACAGCGTGGTCGGCCGTGCTGGCCTGGTCCGCTGGCGACAGTAGAGGCGGAGGAGCACGGCCAGGAACACTAGTGCGATGCCCCCGGCGCCGCCCGCCGACACTCCGTGACCGTAGATCAGGCACGACAGAAGGATCGACACCGCCTGATGCAACACATTATATCACCATCATGACACCAATCTATTTTTCGTACCTAATTTAAAGAGAAATTACGTCCATAATTTCATTATATTCATAGAACATATCAACCCACTTAAATATAGCTCGAATGCAAAACTACAATCTGTACGTGTAAAAGTTGCAACACAATATTGTTCTAGATGAAGCTTTCGATTCTGTATGCAAGTGTGTGTAATGCTAGTGTACCTGTCTGAGAGTCATGATGATAGTGAACACGACAGCACCGAACTTAGATATAGTGCGGTAGATGAGCAGCTGGCCCAGCGCCGAACTCGCACTCAGGATCACGCAGTCCGTGAGGAACACTGGGTTCTGCACAAACATATCAAACATGAATCATCAAATATAGATATAGGGTGAGTAATAAAGAACTAATTTATTTGGGTGTGAAAAAGTGAGGAACAAATGGGAATATGTCGGGTGGTGGCTGAACCTGGATGGAGTGAGTTCAGTTCCCTGGACGGAACGGTGGTCCGTTACCTGGATGGAGTGCGGTCGGTTCCCTGGACGGAGCGGTGGTCCGTCACCTGGATGGAGTGCGGTCTTTTCCCTGGCCGGAGCGGTGGTCCGTCACCTGGATGGAGTGCGGTCAGTTCCCTGGCCGGAGCGGTGGTCCGTCACCTGGATGGAGTGCGGTCTTTTCCCTGGCCGGAGCGGTGGTCCGTCACCTGGATGGAGTGCGGTCAGTTCCCTGGCCGGAGCGGTGGTCCGTCACCTGGATGGAGTGCGGTCAGTTCCCTGGCCGGAGCGGTGGTCCGTCACCTGGATGGAGTGCGGTCTTTTCCCTGGCCGGAGCGGTGGTCCGTCACCTGGATGGAGTGCGGTCAGTTCCCTGGCCTGAGCGGTGGTCCGTCACCTGGATGGAGTGCGGTCAGTTCCCTGGCCGGAGCGGTGGTCCGTCACGTGGATGGAGGGCGGTCAGTTCCCTGGGCGGAGCGGTGGTCCGTCACGTGGATGGAGGGCGGTCAGTTACCTGCAGCAGGGCGATGGATCGCAGCGTGTCGGGGCGGTGCGCGAGCGCGGCGGCCGTGAGGAGGCAGGAGAAGCCGTTGACGGCGCACACCATGTGCAGCGGGCCCACGGAGCGGTGGTCCGTCACCTGGATGGAGGGCGGTCAGTTACCTGCAGCAGGGCGATGGATCGCAGCGTGTCGGGGCGGTGCGCGAGCGCGGCGGCCGTGAGGAGGCAGGAGAAGCCGTTGACGGCGCACACCATGTGCAGCGGGCCCACGGAGCGGTGGTCCGTCACCTGGATGGAGGGCGGTCAGTTACCTGCAGCAGGGCGATGGATCGCAGCGTGTCGGGGCGGTGCGCGAGCGCGGCGGCCGTGAGGAGGCAGGAGAAGCCGTTGACGGCGCACACCATGTGCAGCGGGCCCACGGAGCGGTGGTCCGTCACCTGGATGGAGGGCGGTCAGTTACCTGCAGCAGGGCGATGGATCGCAGCGTGTCGGGGCGGTGCGCGAGCGCGGCGGCCGTGAGGAGGCAGGAGAAGCCGTTGACGGCGCACACCATGTGCAGCGGGCCCACGGAGCGGTGGTCCGTCACCTGGATGGAGGGCGGTCAGTTACCTGCAGCAGGGCGATGGATCGCAGCGTGTCGGGGCGGTGCGCGAGCGCGGCGGCCGTGAGGAGGCAGGAGAAGCCGTTGACGGCGCACACCATGTGCAGCGGGCCCACGGAGCGGTGGTCCGTCACCTGGATGGAGGGCGGTCAGTTACCTGCAGCAGGGCGATGGATCGCAGCGTGTCGGGGCGGTGCGCGAGCGCGGCGGCCGTGAGGAGGCAGGAGAAGCCGTTGACGGCGCACACCATGTGCAGCGGGCCCACGGAGCGGTGGTCCGTCACCTGGATGGAGGGCGGTCAGTTACCTGCAGCAGGGCGATGGATCGCAGCGTGTCGGGGCGGTGCGCGAGCGCGGCGGCCGTGAGGAGGCAGGAGAAGCCGTTGACGGCGCACACCATGTGCAGCGGGCCCACGGAGCGGTGGTCCGTCACCTGGATGGAGGGCGGTCAGTTACCTGCAGCAGGGCGATGGATCGCAGCGTGTCGGGGCGGTGCGCGAGCGCGGCGGCCGTGAGGAGGCAGGAGAAGCCGTTGACGGCGCACACCATGTGCAGCGGGCCCACGGAGCGGTGGTCCGTCACCTGGATGGAGGGCGGTCAGTTACCTGCAGCAGGGCGATGGATCGCAGCGTGTCGGGGCGGTGCGCGAGCGCGGCGGCCGTGAGGAGGCAGGAGAAGCCGTTGACGGCGCACACCATGTGCAGCGGGCCCACGGAGCGGTGGTCCGTCACCTGGATGGAGGGCGGTCAGTTACCTGCAGCAGGGCGATGGATCGCAGCGTGTCGGGGCGGTGCGCGAGCGCGGCGGCCGTGAGGAGGCAGGAGAAGCCGTTGACGGCGCACACCATGTGCAGCGGGCCCACGGAGCGGTGGTCCGTCACCTGGATGGAGGGCGGTCAGTTACCTGCAGCAGGGCGATGGATCGCAGCGTGTCGGGGCGGTGCGCGAGCGCGGCGGCCGTGAGGAGGCAGGAGAAGCCGTTGACGGCGCACACCATGTGCAGCGGGCCCACGGAGCGGTGGTCCGTCACCTGGATGGAGGGCGGTCAGTTACCTGCAGCAGGGCGATGGATCGCAGCGTGTCGGGGCGGTGCGCGAGCGCGGCGGCCGTGAGGAGGCAGGAGAAGCCGTTGACGGCGCACACCATGTGCAGCGGGCCCACGGAGCGGTGGTCCGTCACCTGGATGGAGGGCGGTCAGTTACCTGCAGCAGGGCGATGGATCGCAGCGTGTCGGGGCGGTGCGCGAGCGCGGCGGCCGTGAGGAGGCAGGAGAAGCCGTTGACGGCGCACACCATGTGCAGCGGGCCCACGGAGCGGTGGTCCGTCACCTGGATGGAGGGCGGTCAGTTACCTGCAGCAGGGCGATGGATCGCAGCGTGTCGGGGCGGTGCGCGAGCGCGGCGGCCGTGAGGAGGCAGGAGAAGCCGTTGACGGCGCACACCATGTGCAGCGGGCCCACGGAGCGGTGGTCCGTCACCTGGATGGAGGGCGGTCAGTTACCTGCAGCAGGGCGATGGATCGCAGCGTGTCGGGGCGGTGCGCGAGCGCGGCGGCCGTGAGGAGGCAGGAGAAGCCGTTGACGGCGCACACCATGTGCAGCGGGCCCACGGAGCGGTGGTCCGTCACCTGGATGGAGGGCGGTCAGTTACCTGCAGCAGGGCGATGGATCGCAGCGTGTCGGGGCGGTGCGCGAGCGCGGCGGCCGTGAGGAGGCAGGAGAAGCCGTTGACGGCGCACACCATGTGCAGCGGGCCCACGGAGCGGTGGTCCGTCACCTGGATGGAGGGCGGTCAGTTACCTGCAGCAGGGCGATGGATCGCAGCGTGTCGGGGCGGTGCGCGAGCGCGGCGGCCGTGAGGAGGCAGGAGAAGCCGTTGACGGCGCACACCATGTGCAGCGGGCCCACGGAGCGGTGGTCCGTCACCTGGATGGAGGGCGGTCAGTTACCTGCAGCAGGGCGATGGATCGCAGCGTGTCGGGGCGGTGCGCGAGCGCGGCGGCCGTGAGGAGGCAGGAGAAGCCGTTGACGGCGCACACCATGTGCAGCGGGCCCACGGAGCGGTGGCGCGCGAACAGCGCCGCCTGCCACGAGGACGTGAAGCTGTCGCTCGCCATGTACAGCGCCAGCAGCAGCGCGCCCGACGCCCCCGTCCACACGCCGCCTGCACACACACACACCCTCACCGCCTGCACACGCACACATACACACACACACACCTTTCTACCTTCTACCTTTTACTACCGCCTTTCTACCTTTTAACGTCTACAAAATAAACTAGTTGGAAGACTAACTGAGAATATTATGCATAAACTCTATAAAGACGAATACG
This sequence comes from Watsonalla cultraria, assembly GCA_964035505.1. NCBI lineage: Eukaryota > Metazoa > Arthropoda > Insecta > Lepidoptera > Drepanidae > Watsonalla > Watsonalla cultraria. The sequence continues at coordinate 9,635,023 of OZ037730.1, forward strand.
TCACAGAATAATATTTCTCTCTGTGTGATTTGCCGTTTATTCCATCAGGTCAGAATTTTATTAACTTCAGTAATAAACGGGTCCTTCAGGAAAACTAAAAGGTAAAAATCTCATATGTATATATAGTAACTCACTGTTATAATGATCGTGGCTGCCGAACATGAAGAGCACCATGCCTATGGATATGAGCGCGGCGGTGACGTATTCATAGAGCTCGTACTTGTTGCGCGACACCAGCTTGCCCATCGCCATCACCGGCACCACCTTGCACGACTTTGATAACACCTGACACAACACAACACAACAATCTAAAAACTTAAGTAAGTCCGCTGTCGACGGTACGAGTAGATGCGAAGATCGTTGTATTGATTTAAAGCGCTATAAGAAGTTTAACATTCTTATAGCGCTTTAAATCAACACAATACGACATATTGCAACAGACAGTCTACTCTGAGTATAATTGTATTAGAAGAGTGGCCATGTTTATTCTCGTACACAGATGTGTTATTATGTCTTGTTTACAATTTGCCTATATTAATCAGTGATAATGTATCATTCAATGGTGAAAAAAAATATTTAACGGTCTAGTACTTTTGGAGCCAATTTGTTACAAACATACATGCAAATCTTTCCTCTTTATAATATTAGTATAGATTAAAATGCGTTTGAAATCTCTCATACATCCCCTCGGATGTAGATTATCGCCTAGTGGTTCACAAAGTAGTTGGCGAGTTGCGAGTAGTAGTAGTAGGGGGAGTAGGGGGGAGTAGGCGTATGTCTGACCTGCGTGGGGAAGGAGACGTACTTGAGGGCCTCGTACTGGCACCAGGCGCTCAGCACGTTGGAGAGCGCGCAGTACGAGAACCGGTACAGCGGCGCCGCCACCCCGCCCGCGCCCGACCAGCGCAGCCAGCCGCCCGCCGCCAGCAGCGCCAGCAGCCGGTTGGCGAACACCAGGAACTGCGAGTCGCTGAACTGCACCCGCGACCCGTCCGCCGTCTCGTAGCTCTGCCCAAACCACTCACTATACCACTCGCTATATCCAAACAATCATATTGTAATCTGTACGTCTGCAAGCTGGTGACCGGGAGTGGGTCTAATGAGAGACAACTGTTCCATTCGAGAGACGCTGAATGACTTATATACCTTATAACTAATGCATACGAGGAAGGAGATGTGTCACACGCTACACGTCTGTTTGCAGCGAAATTGCTGGTAGTCTGGCATCTAGTGCTGTCCCAAGCTTTCCCAAGTTTCGCTATTTACGTTTTTTTATGTTTTCCTGAATAAACAGATAAATGGCGAAAAAAATTCGGATGTGGTACGAATGTAATATTAAGTCCAGTGCCTAGTTCCTAGATTCACAGGTCCGTCCTGAGTGAAGACAGAGTACCTTTGAATGGGTAGTAATTTTGTGAGTATCTATCTATATGTAAGCTGCGCGTTCTTCACTCGCGACGAAACCTGTACCTCTTATAACATCAGTTATCTACCAGTGAAAGTCCCGTGTAAATCGGTCCAGTTGTTTCAAAGTTATGAATGAATAATAATCGTGTACCTGCGTCATGATCTTCTCCTGCAGCAGTCCCCAGACGAGGTAGGTCCCCATGAGCCCCGTGAAGCAGAAGGCCAGCTCGAGGCCGTCGCGGCCGCCCTCCTCCCGCGGCTTGGCCTCCCCGAGCCTCTCCCCGGGCTCGCCGAAACACGAGAATAACACGCGGTACACCCACGTCGAGTTAGCTAAAAAGTACAGATGAGATCACTAAACGAACGAAAAAAATTTTCTGTATGCAGTTTATCACTTATCAAAAGTACTTAGTACAAAACCTTGAGAGCAACTTAGGAAAGAGGCTAGAGTTCTGACAACTTAAACTCTTAAATTTCGGCATAGAACGCGTAGAAATTGATGCGTACATATCATATGCGTGCTTTTAACAATTAATTGAGATAAACGTTTCATTATTGACGTTTGCAACATCGTTGCTCTCGAGCAGTTAAAATTTTTAATTAGACTTTTAGTTAAGTATTTTCGTCAATGTGACATGATAATACAGAATTATTTATGCTACCAGTCGGTTGCTATTATTGAGAAAAGTCCAGCAAGAAACTAGGCAAATAGGCACTCTTATACAAAAAAAAAACACATTTGAGTGTCTCAAACATTCTCTTCACGAATGCTTTTAACTCACTAAATTCCTGTGTAGTTTTTTTTATTTAGATATATCAGAAACTTGTACTATTATGCTTTTCCTCATTGAGTAGATCTACAAAAAAAATTATTGCCCCACAACAAATCCTCAGCTCCCAAAACTATTCAATACGCGATAAAATCGGTGTAAAACCTGTGACTACATAAATGTAACACCGCGTTTATCACACACAGCTGCGATAACAGCGTCTGGCAGCGAAGGTAACGTTATCACCGTTACGCACCGCGGTAGGAACACACGATAACGATCGACAATGCCGCCGATCATCGCAGCTGGGATTTTCGACAGATCTAATTTATGATTGCCTTTACAATATTTTTTTATTGCAGGTGTTAAATACTTGTAATATTTTAATAAGGTATACATTTTTTGTTGTGCAGACGTGTTTCAAGTACTTTCTGTGATGTCAAAATAAGTATATTTTTGATTTATTTTACAATGTAATTAAGACATGATAACAGTAGGCTCTCTTTTCCAGAGACACTTAACAAATTAAACTGTATGCACATTGTAGAAAAATATAATTTATATATGTGGTAAAATATATTAATAAACTATATGTTTATATTATGTTTTTATTATAAACAGTTTAGGTAAATATTAATATTTACTGTCAAATTGATAAACTCCTGTTTTTTAAGAAGTTGTTAAAAAGAAAGCTTCGAGTCCCATGTCGTGATTAATCTGCTACTGCAGTTAGAATAGTTCTCCATGTGAAGCTGTGCGCATCCTAACCATCGTCTATTATTTAGTAAGGGTGCACTACACTATATTTGTCTAGGTATGTCTACATATCTACTAAGAAGATCTGCCTTCTGTATGAAGATAGTTAACGGTGACTATTGGACTTTGTTACACATAATGCAAGCACTACTTACAAGTGTTGAAAATTATAATGTCAAGAAAATTACTCCCGGTTCAGACACTAGCTTTCAGAAAAAGGCCTATGTATGAAGTACTTACAGACTTTTTCAAAATAATTTATTCGTTGGAGGTATTTGTAAAGGAGGTACATGGGCAAGAGCACCGTGGTGTACCCTGCCAGGTTCAGCAGCAGTCGGAACAACCTGTAACACATAATAAACCAATATCAGTTTATTGTATTCATATGGGTATGCTTAAATTACTATAAGAACATTTTGTAGGCAACTTGGAAGGCTACTTGTTAGTATACTATATAAGAAATTTATTTATTTATTTATTTATTTATTGATCACCAACAAGATGTACACCATCACAAACAAAAACAAACATTGTAATCATTTTGAGAGCATGCTTAATGCCATCTTAATTATAGGTGAAAACTGCATGCATGAAAGAAGACAACTAAAACAGTGAAATAATTGAGTATACCCTAATTATACACTAGTTTTACTTAAATTAAATACGAACAGGTTTTAATTATAACTTAATATAATTTTTCTAAATAAATCTTATAAATTTGAGTGACTAAGAGAATGCCTAAATTGTGAAGGTTTGTCAGAGAATATATCGATGTTATTACACTTACATTGGTTGTCCTTGCAATTGGTAACAGTGATTTTATGAAGTGCATTGTAATGTATGATGAACCTATTGATGGGGGAGAATCGGCCCTGACGTGAATAAGATTTTTTTTCAACAAACGGTTTGGCAGTTTTGGATCTGGGCCGTCGCTTTGGTGCTGAGAAATTTATCGAGCTCAATAAATGAGGACAGTCTATGATTCCATTTACAATTTTGTATAAAAACATGTTATCAAGCTGTTTTCTGCGACTGGAGAGAGATGAAAGCTTAAAGTGTCGTAATCTGTCGTTGTATTGAGGAATTTTATTGGCTAATTTACTATCATGTACAATGTGCCAAATAAACCGTTTCTGAATTCGTTCTAATCTCTTGCTGTGAATATCATAGTGGGGATTCCAAGCAACACTACAATACTCTAAATTGCTGCGTACTAGAGATGTGAATATAGAAATTTTAGTTTTTGCTTCCTTGAATTCCTTGCAATTTCGCAATACGAAACCGAGCATCTTGAAGCCCTTGTTCGCAATATTATCAACATGCAAGTGGAAGCGAAGCTTACTGTCCAGGATGACGCCCAAGTCTCGTATATGGTCAACTTCGCGTAGGATTTGATTGTTGATAGAATAAGCTCTAGATATTGTTTTTTGTTTCCTAGTAAATCGCATAGTGTAACATTTGTCAGCATTTAGGGTCATGCCGTTCAGCATGCACCACTCAACCAAACTGTCAATATCCTGTTGCAACAAGAGTGGATCACTTGGAGTTTTAATTGGTCTAAATAGTTTTAAATCGTCAGCAAACAAGTAGAACTTGGAATACATAAAACATTTGCTAATATCGTTGATAAATATATTAAAAAACAATGGTCCAAGGTGAGAGCCCTGAGGGACACCTGAATAAGCAATAAACGGTTCAGATCTGTATCCATCTATGACAACCATAGATTTTCTATTATCAAGATACGATAGACACCATTCTAATAAATCACCATAAACACCTATAGCTTCAAGCTTTTGTATCAGCATTTTATGATTCACTCTGTCGAATGCTTTACTGAAGTCAGTATATATAGTATCTATCGACTGTCCCTGATCCAGACAGTCAGACAAATCTTCAACAAAGGAGACTAGATTTGTGGCTGTTGATCTAGCTTTAACGAAACCGTGTTGTTGAGGTATTAAGGATTGTTTAAAGTGCCATGCTATAACTGGATAAACAAGCTTTTCAAATATTTTTGCAAAAATTGAGATAATGGAGATTGGTCTATAATTCTGTACGAAGCTAGTGTCACCATCCTTGAATAGCGGTATGACTATGGCAACTTTCCATGCAGATGGAAATACTCTGGTTCTAAGAGACTTATTTATAATAATGGAGATAGGATAGGCCATTACCTCAGAACACCTAACAATAAAGACTGGTGGTATACCATCATGACCTGCTCCCTTATTTATGTCAAGTCTTTTTAGAACTCTAAGGACCTCTCTAAATGTAAATGATAAATAACTCAGGGTACCTTTATTGTAATTGGAGTCAGATTTATAGATGGAAATAAAATTCTTGTCATAGACAGATGAAAATTGGTCCGCGAAGAGGATGCAAAGATCAGAGCCACTGCTTGCGGTGCGGTCTTGAGAATACATGTACTTTGGGTAATTACTGCAACCTTTCCTTTTATGTTTGATAAATGACCATAACAATTTCGGATTAGATGTTAAGGATGCTTCTAATTTTTTTATGTACATAGCATAATTAATATTGAGCTGTTTGGTACATCTGATTTTAAGCAGATCAAAAACCAAAATGTCGCGCGGATTCTTATTGAATTTGCGTATTTTCATTCTCCATTTATATTTCTCTTTGAGTGATTTAATTAGGGACTGGGAAAACCACCAATAATACTATATATCAATAGTTCAAAGTATTTAAATTATTATGGAACTCTAACTGGACCAAAAAGCCCATCTAACTTTAGCCCAGATGAACTCCAGTCAAATACTTTGATAATTATGTCAATAAACAAATTTTTTTTTACTAATTAATACAAAATACTGTACTTAATGACTAATAAAAATAAAATCTTGACTGGTATTGCTGTCTCTCCAAATTATGACGCTTATTCTTCTTATTATAGGCCAAGGCTTCATTAATAAAAGTATTGCCATAAATAAATTAATCTTTGAGTATTAGTTAATATAACACCAATATAGATTTATGTATTAATGAAATAAAATGAATGTTACCATGAGTATTCAACATCAGTGAGTGAGCCGGAGTGCTCGTACGCGGAGAGCAGCTCCTGGTAGACCCTCACCAGCAGCCACATGAACGCTGTGCACGACACACCCACCAGTCTGGCACCACACAAATATGTTTTAACTACATCATTTAAAATTATGAATCTGATTTTGATTATGAACATAAGTAAATAATATTAGGATACAAATGTCAAATCAACACACTTTTAAATCAATTGTAAGTTTCTTTGAAAGAGCAGTATAAATACTTCTTGTGGAATTAGACTCTGATCAGAGCACTGCAGCAGATATGTACTCTTTATGTATGAAGATAATTCAATATACATTCCATGGGTATAATTTAATTTACCCCATCACACAAATAATTATTCGATACAAATGGTACCGTAATGGTTCAAGTAAGAAATTATAAATAAGTATAGGCATTTGTAAAAGTACTGAAAGTATGTAGCACACAAGCATACATTAAATTACAATAATTAAAGACTAGCATACAGTGGCTCATCGACACTATTGACTCTGTATAATGTATAATATTTCATTTCACGTGTTATTTAATGTTGTGTGACATACATTAGCGAATGAACAAATATACCGGTGTTGTTGCTCCCTTTCCAAAGGCATTTTTACTGTACGTTGATTCGTGAGCCGCAGATGATAATGTATCACGCATAGCGGTATAATTACATTACGTTTTACTGCTAAATAATACTGAATAAACTATAAACTCACCCGATCACGATTTTCGAGCGCATTTTGATATTACTTACAGTGACCGATCAATTACACTCACTAAATCGTACAAGAATATTGATAGATATGCAAATAAATGCCTGCAAATTATTTAATAATCATGATTTGAGTCTGAAACATTTTACATGTGTATTTTTTTCCTAGTTATCGTGTTAAAAAGTACAGAAATCACAACAATCCCAACGAATCGAGCAAGACCACAGGCCACACCACCCACAACCTATCAAACTAAGTCCCTCCCCAAATGTCAAATTCAATGCAATCAAACAACGCAAACGTCACAACCACATGACTTTAACACTCACTTTCTGACCTCTACTATGCTAGTTTGATTACTAGTATAATAGAAGTCAGTACTTCAACTGTACGAAGAAAACTATACAATATATTTGTGGTACAACCGGTGGTTTTCAATCTATTTTGGCGCCGTCTGAAACTGCCGCCCAAGCTGGGTGTTCCGGTTAGACTTACCCCCTAGATCCTAGGCTGCAGGGATATCCACCTTGTATCATTGAAGATGCCATTTTACGACACTGGAGTACAAAAACCTTAACCTACTCGTACTTTGAAGGGGCTCAAATAATTTTGAAAGATATTCAAATTAGCTTTGTGTCAAATAATAGTTTGATAACTTCCGTACATCTTATTATTTTGTTACAAATTATAGCAACGCAAATTATATATTTTTTCTATTTAGAGTTCCTAAGTATACATTAAACATTTTGTACATCTGTTTATCAATGAAACAAATATCTGTAAAATTATAGATAGAGACAACAATCATAATCGTGCTAGCCATATGGAATCTTATTTTTGCAAACTTCTATTCGACAATGTGGTGTAACGCGGTGATGTTTTTGTTGGAGTTTCTGGCAGCAATGTGTGCAGTGGCTGTGTGTGGACCTTGCTTGCTCGCGTGTGCGCGGCGGCTGGTGGTGGGCGACGAGTTGCTGCGGCGCGGCGGCGGCGGCGGCGCACTGCGTGAGACCGACGTGCTCGGCTGCGACGAGCCCGCCTGTCCCTACTACAAGCACAACGTGCGCTACATCATGCTGCCCGCCGCCGCCAGGAGGCGGAGATACACCTCGCCTGCACGACACTGCTCTTAATATTTTACTTTATATCATTGTTAGTTTAATATACATCTATTTTGTTGTAATTTTTTGATTAATTTAGAAGTGGACTTATAGTAGCGTAAGCTGCATGAGTTCAAATAATCTTATCAATGAGTTTCAGTGCCCATGAGCTTCTATGGGTAGGGGGTGACCCACGGCTTCTGTACGGTGACAGAACTTTACACTAGTAAAAATTATGGTATAAGGTAGGTAGGTAATGATTTCACTCTAAAAAAAAACTAAAAAAACACGCTTTCATAAAAAATCCAACTAAAAATCAGAAAATAAAATTTAATAAATTTGGATAAAGAATATTGTAAATTAGAAATGAATGTACATTTTTGTAAAAAAGCGTGGGGTGCATAGTGTTTATAATTATAAACATTTTATTGACAGATAATGAGTAGAAGAATCATCACTTTGATAATATAATATCTTAAAAAGCGCATTGAATACACCCCACGCTTTTTTACAAAAATGTACATTCATTTCTAATTTACAATATTCTTTATCCAAATTTATTAAATTTTATTTTCTGATTTTTAGTTGGATTTTTTATGATAGCGTGTTTTTTTAGTTTTTTTAAACTATTATTTATTTTTCATTTTTTAGTTAAATTTTTTAAACTATATATTATTTAGTTCGATTGGCTAACTATCAACCGCCCTCAATACCGCAAACCGCCCGCACTAGCTCTATCTCTCTTACTCGCATGCAAAGGATGCGGAAAGAAATTAATTAATCCTGGCGAATCTAATTAGGATAATCGGATGCTTCGATCGGATTATTGCATTGTCATCGACTTTTGACAGGTGTGCAAAGTTTGAATTAAATCTGATCGTACAAAGTAGGACAAAATCGAGCTCAAAGGGGTCGGTTACATACATACATACATACAGGTGAAGCTAATAAAAAAGCGTGTTAAAATAACCTTCATTCTTTATATTTTATTACATTATACGATTTTTATAAAGATACATGAATGGTAAGACTATAGGGAAGTGACGAATCCAGCGCAATATAAATCTGGCGACTCCAAAAAGGACGCAGTAAAATAATATAATATGCAGCTATGCACTCAAACGAAAATATGTTTTACTCGTGGTCATGGGGGTGGTGGCCAATATTTTCGTCATCAACGCTGATGTCGGGGTCGCGTTTGTACTTGGGCCGCGGGCAGTGGGCCTTCATGCAGAAAAGCTCGCGGGCGCACACGTAGCACTCGTCACGAGGGTGGCTCTCGGGGCTCTGGCTTGTATCTCCGCACGACTCCAGTCCAAACATCAATGAGCTGTTCTTTGACTGAAACAACGCAGGTACTATTTATTATCTGCCTCTTTCCATACAAAAATAAAGTTAAAATAGTAAAAAAACATAAGTGCCTAATGATACAGAAAAACTTTTATTTTTAAATGCATATTTTATTCAAAGAGGTGCATAAATGATAAATAGAAACAAGTAGGGGTGCTACGAGATTAAAGCATTCGCAAATAGAGGTGCTACACGACTCAACCGGATAGTGTAGGCATGATGCTGCTCAACATGGTTCTACGGAACTCAACTAAGAACGTAGACATGCTACGCGACTGTACACGAGCTACGAGACATGCTACGAGACTCAACCATATAACAATTATACTGCTGTACAAGCAGTTAGTAAATAAATAGAACACAGATAGTATCAAACACTATACAAAATGCCACATTCGTTATTTGGGAAAAAGTATAATAGATAACGTTAAGTATAACGATATCGACCATAAATTCTCTGTCAATACTTTGTTTGAACAACTTTTTAGATATTATTACTTACTTAAATAAAGTATCGTATACCTGTAGCGTGCCGACCCGACAGACGGCAGCGAGCACGGATCTCTGGCGCACGAGGTAGAGTACCATAGTCACCACAACAGCCACCGCGTGCACCCATCTCATACCCATGACCGTATATGGGTGTAATTATGCTTTCTTCTGATACCTATCACATGACTACACATGGAACATTTAATTAGACTTGTTTTAGGTACGATTTGGAAATTAATAAAGTATTTTGTATATGCAGACTATTTTTTGACTTGTTTTGTACTGTCACGAAAATGTTATTGTCAGAGACTGGTTTAAACCCATAAAGCAGAAAACTTTTTAATGTTGTCAACGTGAAACTTCGCAGATAAGGAACCTACTTGATTGTATTATGAAGCTTTAGAACATAGTAATCCAGTTATTGTTCGGAAAGTAATCGTAGTACATATTTCTAAAAACTACGTCCAACAGATTATCTTTATCAGTTGGGATCAAATTAAATTATAGTTAGTGAAAGCTTTACTCTTTTATGTAATGAATTAGGTTAAGAAAAAGGATTTAAAAGCAAAATCAATTCATAACTCATGACGTCGCGGTCGGTAGGAACTATATGTAAATGTCGGCTTCATCAATACATCATTCTCATAGTTACATTTTTATAGTTGGAATTCACTCGTATTCTCGGGCCTTTTATTTGAATGAACTATAACTATCTACATAGATACTGTGTCTTATGCATTATTATTTTTAACTGAGCATAAGAACTATGTCCACAGGTTTAATATTTTCTTAAGATGTATTGTAACGATCAACCAAGACAGAACCTAAGTACTTACCTATTTATTTTCACTAGCGGTATACTTGCATGTTACATTTTGTGCAAATGGTATTTACATTATTCCCGCTAGTTAGTCATTGCAATTGCTTCTTGAACGTTGTAGCAAAATACGTATAAGCATGTAACAGTTCAGCCGCCAAGCATTATATGAGTAAGCTTTCATCATAGCAACAATGAAGTAATTCCCAATATAATTTGGCAGTAATTCGTTGCGTGATAACACTATCTATAACCTAATGTCACCTTCGCAGAGGTCAAGATGCTAGGCAATTAAGCAAATAAAGGTGGCAGTGAGGAGGTCGACTACACTAATAGGGGAAATTCCATTTGTTTGCTTAATACGATATAGGTACCTGCCTACTCGTATTAAGGCACTAATTTGAACTTATTGCTTCGGCCAAAAATAGACCTAATATCAAGAACAAAACAAACAAGGTTAGGCTTCGTCCACACAGCGGTTCGTATTCTTCAGTCTAAGAACAAGCTACTTATTTGGTAGTAAGTACAAAAGATTTTCTTTCAATGCGTCTCGCTCTCAGCTGAATTGGATGAGAATATTTCAGTTACCATGAAAAAGAAGAAGAAGAAAATGGCATTGCACCTTATTACGGTATTGTAGGTAAATGACTCAGACAACTGCATCAGTAAATCGATAGAAATTCTAAATCTTTTTTATTTATATTTTACTAGCATTTAGCGTGACCAATGATTCAATGATTTTGCAAAACGCGTTTGACATACCTGATGACAGAGGAATTTGCAGCTTAATAACCTTAGATAAATGTAGTGTGCCTGCGGTGAGTAAGGTCGCGTGTGTAAGTGTTCCTAGGAGAGGATGTACTTAAGAAGTGGAGTCGCAGTGCAAGCATTAACTGTCATTAAGTCGGCACAGCAATAACATTTATGAAAGCAGGCAAAGCGCCAGTGATTCTCTTGCAAGCGTTAGTAGACTACAGTCGCCGCTTACCATCAGATAGGCTGTCACCTTTGTAGTAAAATATTTTTTTTGTTATTTTTGTCTCTGGTTACCTGAAGGGACCTGAAAGCGGGAAAAAGCTCTCGGAATACTATAATAACAGAACCATTGATAAAGTATGTAGCTCAATCGTCATTACTCCTGCGGTCTGGGTGCATTATAGCAATAGGTTGTTGCGGTTTCTTTAGTGATTCATTTCATATTGTCATATTAATTATATTATTTAATATTGTGATAGTATTCATACGTAGCGAGGATAAGAGGTTGTTACGTAGCCATTCATTATATTACTTCAAAGTAAATAAAATGTAAGGAATGTAGTTAAGTAATGCTAAATTTGATATCTCTACGCTGACCCGCAAGAATCAAAGGGTAGACAAGGGTCCTACAACCCAAGCTCTTATGGAGGAAGTATATTTTTAATTTAAAATTTTATACATACAAATAATTATTTGCATTACGATATACCATTTAACTAAAGCCCCTATTTATTATGTATAAATGAGTTTATGTTCAGTTTTCAGTGAAAAGGAACTAACATTAATTGAAAAATCATACATTTTTATCATGTACGTATATATCCAGTGGAACCTAATTGGAACCCATATCGGCCGCAGTTTGTTTGTGGATTGAAGCACCATCAAAGCTGTCAAAGCTACCAATAAATGGTTAGGCGCCATTAAAAACAGTCAAAATGGGCTATTAGACAGGAGCTCGTTAAGAAACAGACCCCAGTGGTGACAATGCGCTGGTGTTCATACAAGGCGCGTGCCATACTGGTAAAGGAAGCGCCCTACATGGACGCACCATTGTGTTGGGAACTTGTACTAAAGTAACGCGCACAATACGCTCCTCGAACGCCTAATTATGAACTCTTTCAAACTTACTTGTCTGTTTGTATGTGTGTTTGGCTTCCTTCCACTGCGGCTCCTGCCAGAGCGGCAGCTGCCAACTGGGCTTCGGCAGCCCTACAATATAACGTAGGTATCTAAGGTATGTGTGCCATCAACTGCATCATGTATATGTACACTGTTTCATTACATACGATAAAATATTGTTACATTCATAGTACCTCAAGTACCGTTACGTTTCTCGTAAAAGACTAAGATCACAAAGTTTTATTCGGTTTATCTGTTAAGCAAGTGGCCCGATTTGAACGGGACTTTCACCGGCAGATAGCTGCTGTTATAATGAGTACATTAAGTAACATACTTTTTATTGTTAATTCTTTGCGGGTTAAACCGCACGGCACAACTAGTAATCAATATTGTGATGCTAAACATAATTATTGGTTTATTTTATTTAACTTTATGATTTGTGTGATATTAATAACTACAAAACTGGCAAACACCATAATATTAATTACTTAATGGATGCTACGTGGCTACTGGTGCTGCCTATCGAAGTATGGAAATAACCACAGTACTACATAATTTCCAATAGCCAGGCTCTGTAATGCTGGAAGCCCCACAATATGTAAGAAATTACTTTGTGAACTAATTGTCCTAACAATGTGTAAAGTACTTCATAATGTAGATCTTTCTAATTGGTCATTGTTATCTGGTGGCGCCTCGTACTCTGCCCAAATAAATGGCCTTATCATATTTTCTGGTGTAATTGCATGGCGAATGCAGCCGATAATGATAAGATAGGAGGACAGTTGCCCGCTGCGATACTTACTCTATCTGTAGTGCATCCCTAATTGTTTCCTATTCACTTAAATAAACAATCATTCGGATGCTGATCCGATTCGACTGCCTATTTGGAAGGGGGGCATGATTCACCACGGTGTTTTCTTTATCGTAAAGTTCGACTTGTCGAAGTTTACTCCCTGCGCTTTTTTAATAAATAAAACGTTATTATTTAAATTACATGTTTAGAATGACAGTGGTTGGGACATCTTATTTTAAGTTACAATAACCTGCATTAGAAGAGTCCCCTCTTTTTTTAATAAAATGTTTTAGAGAGTAAAACTAACTTAACTAAACTAACTAACATTAGCACGACCGTTGAGCTCTGTACTTGCATTGCTCCCATGGTACGCGATTACTACACTGCCCTCACCATGCTTGTAAATTGGGTATACAACCTATTTGAGGTTATGGTAGTGAAAAGCTGTAGTGATTTTAATGGCAATTAATTAAAAGCTTATTAGAGGTATTAACCACAGATTAAACTATTGTTTTGTTACCAAGCTAATCAATGTGTCTGGGTATTTTTTCATACTCGATAGGTATACTTACGTTTGCGTCAACATGTAATGTTTGTACATATTACGTGTAATGGACGAACTCCTATTTATTTCATCTACCGTGTTTTCCAATTACCTACAAAGCGCGAGGTACAACTTGCCTAGTAATCGCTTAACTAATTAATTATGTTGGGACACGGCAAGTTGTAAATGTGCACTTACTTTATTTACTTAAAATAGTTTAAAGCCGGCCGGCATCTTCGCTGTGTCACCTCCAGCCGTATTCCAGTCCAGTTTCAAAGATTTGAAATTGGACTTCATCTTCGTGTATTATGTATAAATTTAGCTGAGAAACCTTACAGAATAACGCGACAGAAGCTACAAACAAATACAGAATATCGACTCACGCATAGTGCAGACACATCTATATATCACAGCAATCTTCTATGTACGGTGAGAGTTGAAGCAAAGTAAATATTGCGACTGAAATATAAATTAATGCGCTTCTTAATGATTAACCTACCAAGCCAAACTTATGTCTTAGGCGCGTGGTACATACAGTTAACGCGTTAAGAGGCATCGTAATTCCCGTATAGAATGAGACACGTTCATAGATATGCGTTTATGTGTGTGCAAGCGGCCAATAGATGGGAGCTGACCTTCTGTATGTTTGTACTGTGTGCCACAAGTGTATTAGTATGTGGTAGTATTCCTGTGACCGCAGCCTGTAGTGGCCCAGCAGTCAGTCAGTCAGTAGAGCCCGCGGAATTCGCGCGAGAACAAGTGTGCGTGCGTAGCCGTAGCCGGGACTTGTGTAGCGCGCTACGATATCACAAAACATTATTGGACTTCACTTGAACTTTACAAATAGTTGGCAGGGGACTTCGTTGTTCAGTGCTTTGTATTGAATATGTAAGTGATTTACTATGGATTGCTTTTAAAAAATATGCATACAATTTTAAATATTTTTTATGTAAATTTTTTTACATCTTGAAATATTAATTCGTAGCATTAGAAGGATGCAAAGTTTAATATCATTTGTTTGTTACTTTTAACCTAAGTAAGTATATTAACCAAAAATATTATACCACAAATAAAATGCACGCCGTGAGGATTAAAACAATATTTCTACGCAAAAGTGAAGTTGTTGCCGACTGCCGCCCTTTATACGCGTTGGGTACCAACTTCACAATGTACTATATTCGCTCCCTCCATTTATTCGTCAGTTCAAAATAAATACGCATATTTATAATCCTACTCGAAGTTATAATATATTATGGAACACATGACTGCTACTACACCCTCGACGTGTCTAATGGAAACAAATATCCATCTGGATATCCCAAGTATATCCAAGCTCCCAATTCTGTAGTAGGTATTTTACGTTATTTACAATGGTATCTGCCTACCCACATGGGATACAGGCGTAAGCATATGTATGTATGTAAATGATCTTTCCTTCCCCATCACTATCACTGACCAGTCCAAATTCAACTCATCTATATTAAAGCCCCATGTACCTATTTCCCAGTTTTCCCACACATGAGTAAATTACAGATGGTTATGGTACCTAAGTATATTTATGTAATTATTTTAATTTAAAATATTTTTTTTTCTTAATATTAATGTATTACTTACCTGTATTTGGATCAGGAGTTTTAAAGTAAAGTACTGAGGTAATTTAAGAATAAATTTCTATACTAATATTGATCGTATTTTGTATTTTATATACCTCCCACTATTGCGGTCACCACAGCTTTTGAACGCTTGCAATACCAAGCAGACCGTACGAACAACTCTGTAAGAAATTGTCAGTTGGCAGATCAACTGGACGGTTTGCAGAGGTCGTGGGTGCGAGTCCTGCCTCGTGTCCTGACCATTTTGAACCCCTTAAGGATCACTGTAGCACTAGCACACCCTAATTGAACATCACTATCCTGGTCAAAGATCGAATTGAGGCAATCAAACAATTTAACGCCATTAGTCTGTGTATGTTTTTTGCATCTATCAAATTAGCATGCTAATTTTGAAAAATCTTAACTATTTTATTGCCCTGACATAATAACAACCTGGTTGGTACAAGTTATTAGGGGATGGGTACTCTACATCTTGGGTTTAACGACTTTGTAAATTATCCTTGGAAAGCCTTTAAATTGACCTATTTACTTGTGATAGAATTTCAAATGATTAGAGACGAGCATCTCGTTAGATTACTGAATAAAACAACATCTCCGCTGGCCCTCAGCCATCGCACAATATAATATTATATCACGTTGTGTAACTGCAGTTTATTATTCGAAAATATTTAAATTGCAATGATACTGTTGTTTTTCTTCAACTTTCCTATCAGTAGATATCTAAAGAGAATCAAAATGCTGCTACGCTACTCCGACAACTTTAATAATAGTCATCCAAGTATTCTCATTTGTACATAGGTATTTTATTATTATTTTTATGAGCCTGAATTGTCCCAGATAGGTATACATTACATTATTTATTTACGTGTGTGTGAATGATACATATTGTGGGAAAGCATTTTATCTTCTTAAATGTATTAATCTTACTTATTTATATTAATAATATGTGAAGGAAGTTTCTCTTTGATTAAAAAAAATGTGCTCACTCTATCCCAGAATTGTCTGCTATGAGAGGTGCTGTAATACTCAACTCAACTCAACTCAAATATATCTTTATTCGATTAGACTTTATACAAAGTACTTTCAAATCGTCAGAATGACACAATTACACAGGATTATACATGCTACCGCCAGGTTCGGAAGGTTGCTTTTACTGAGAAGAACCTGGCAAGAAACTCAGTAATTACTCTTTTAAAGAATATTATACAGTTTTAAAAAATACATAATAAATCACTCAAGCAACTATAAGCCCATGGACACAGTTCCAATGCTCAATTGTCAAAAATAAAAACTAAAAAAAAAAATATTACAAATATATGTGAGCATGGCAAATTCCAGCCAGTCAAAGCAAAATTAAGATTAATTAATTGTAGCAAAAGTACAGTGCCAATGGGATTATTTACAAAAAATATTAGACAAAGGTACATCCCAGGCTTCCATATCACAAATATAATCACTTACAGTATAATATCCTTTTTCAAGCAAAACTGATTTAATTGTTTCTTTAAATTTGTTGCAAGGCAAGTTTAAAATTTTTGTTGGTAATTTATTATAGAAGCGTGTGCTCTGTCCTAAAAATGAGCCATGCACTTTTTGTAGGCGATGCGCAGGCACTACAATTTTATGTTTGTGTCTTGTGTTTACGTTATGCACATCACATTTCCTTTGAAACAATCCAATGTTTTGATGCACAAATAATAAGTTAGCAAAAATATACTGTGAGGCCACTGTCAAAATTCCAATTGATTTAAATTTTTCCCTTAACGATTCTCGCGGTCCCAAATTATATATAGATCGTATAGCCCTTTTCTGAAGTGTAAATATAGAGTCTATATCAGCAGCTTTACCAACACATACTAACATTATGGGTAGGTATAGTGCTCTGTTTCAGGAAAAATCCTTAAAACATTTGCCTGATAGTTTTGTCCAGGCTATTATCAGAATAAATATGTTCTGGATAATTTTTCCGTTTAAGTACAATAAAAGGAAGGTAAACAAACTTTAATTAGGTCTTATAATCATTGCTTTTCAAGAAGTTTTCCGCTAAATCCTTGGCATCGACATCCTAAATTATATATTTTGCTATCGCATCTAACTCGTCATACAAGGACCCAACAGTGCCGTAGTCATACCGTTGCATGCTGGTTCTAAGCTTTACTCTCGTAAGCCGGTCACAACCTTGATTAAAAACTGCGCAAATTAACGCGCTAAGTATTTGTTATCTTATTTATTATCTCAGACATGGGTACAATATGGTTCTTAAATAGGCGCTGTCCCATAGTCCACAAGTATTCCACCCATTACAAACATGGTCTATCTCTTTATCTCACTTTGTTTACTTCATTACATTTATGTACCCCATTAGTGGACAAGCGGGCTTTATATTATTATGCTCTATTTAGTAAATATAACATAATGTTCCTCAGAAGTTCAGAATTGATAATTGAAGCACTAATGAAATCAGATTGGTTAATATATTGATTTACTTCACCAGATATGTAAAGGAAACAATCGTTAGGCTGTACTATAATCACTGGTCTTTAGATTTTGTTATAATATTAACTTATTGCTCACTCGCTCTCGTCTCACTGGTTTAATTACTTTCATTTACATTGATTGATAACGTACTAACGATTGTTAATATTGCTCCCTGTATTGATAGTTGATACTTGGACAGTGCTCCTCACTATCCTAACTCGGTTTATGAACGGACGGATGGATGGTTTATATATCAACCGACGTCATATACAATCGGTTACAGAAACAATAAATAAATTATTAATTTCAGTCACAGTTCCGGTTTGAAATGTTTTATATACTTTATAAATTTCCTTAATTTTTTTATCCACCTTATATTATTTCATCACCTTATTTTCCTTTATGCACCTTATAATATTGCCTTAGTACAGGGGCGTGCATTGGATTTTCAGAAGGGTAGGCATAAACAATAACAAGGTGGGTAGGCAGGTTACGTTCATACCTATGTGGCGCGGCGTAGCTACATACGTTTCGGTATAGACAC
Source organism: Watsonalla cultraria (assembly GCA_964035505.1). Classification (NCBI taxonomy): domain Eukaryota; kingdom Metazoa; phylum Arthropoda; class Insecta; order Lepidoptera; family Drepanidae; genus Watsonalla; species Watsonalla cultraria. Next base: position 9,653,332 of record OZ037730.1, read on the forward strand.
CCACATAAACATAAACACAGACATAAATAAGACGAGTGTATTTAGTCATCAAAAATTGTAAGCACTGCTTATCTGCTTATATGCAATGCACGCCACTGCCTTAGTATGTAGAATGTAGATGTACGTAAATAAAGATCAGAATGTTAAAAGCCATTAAACTTTTTCAGATATTCAGTAACTCTTGACGTGCGATGTGCCCACAGCCCTCTACAAAACTAATAAGCTCTCCTCACAACAACTCGAAGATCGAAGAACATTCCGAACGAATCGCCGCATGCTAGTGACCAGTGATTTGGCAGTTTGAGAAACAAATAATAAATATAAACATGGATAATATAACGACGCTGGTATCGATTGCGAACCTCACGGCGGAACATCTGATGATGAACGTCACTAATACAACGGTGCATCATGAGGTGAAGAACTACGGCAGGGTGTTCTCAATGATGTGCAAGGTGGTGTACGCCATCGGGATCGTGGGTAACGCGGCCGCCATCGTCGCGCTCAGGGTCGGCGAGAGTAGAGTCAGGAACAGGAAGCATTTGCTGCTGCTCACCAGTCTCGCTGTTAATGATCTCGTCGCTCTGGTAAGTACTTTTATACAGCTTTTATTTTATCTTAAATACTCTAAAAGTGTGAAACCAAAGCATTGTCCTGTATTCGCCATCAATAAAATTTAGGATGCGTTGTTTACACGTGTCACGACCGCTGAATGAAAATAGTGGGGGTACCTGCGCATGCTTATTCGCGTCCAGTAATACAGACAGACAGAGACAGACTGATAAAGTTACTACTTCGCATTAAAGGGTAGCACTCATAACTCTTGACGACACCTATACATAAACATTGAACCCATTAAGTAAACCATCATATCACCTGCAGGTACTCCCACCTTTTCGGGGCACTTATGAATGTAGCTGAAGCTCTTTAGTGGGTGTCTGTACTATGTGATGGTGGTAGATGGGCATGATGTGCCTGATGTTGGTGGCGGAGCACGTGCCGGGCGTGCGCAACACGCAGGTGTACTGCGGGCTGCGCGTCGTGCTGCGCGTGTTCGGCATCGGCAGCGTGTGCATCGCCGTCACCATGGCCCTCGAGAGATACCTCGCGCTCACCAGGCCCTTCCTCTACCAGAAGGTACGTCGCTCTGCATCTCGCTACATTGTCGACTACTGCGGCTACTGCACTGCTAGAAGCTCTCAAATTGAGCTGTGTCGTTTTTGGATACGAACTTCTCTGAGGTGGATTTAGTTTAAAGGTGATTGACTTCTTGATACAATTATTACACATAAGGTTACGCTCAATTTAACAAGCGGTAAGTATAATAGACAAACTTTGAAATTATGTTTGTGTGAGAAGCAAACTCTACAAGTATGGTTTGACTTTTTCAATTCAAAGAACCATTTTTAAACTTGTTATTCAATAGACTAGACTAGGCATTCTAGTAACTCTCTCGCAAATAATAAAATGATACACCGCCTGCTCCCAATGCCTCGAGGTGAACTTTTATTATGACCTAAATACTTGCTATACATACAAGATTGCCCACGAAACTAAATGGAATAACTATAAAATATTTTAGTTTGATCAAAACATCACTTTTATTGATACCTAAAAACCTAAGTGCTCTTGTTTGCGTATGTCTTCAAAGGATTGAGTAGAAAGTGTGGGAAATAAATATTCTAAGACAAGATTTCTGCTCTTAAATTGTATTCTGTGTCATTGAAAAGCTTTAGTGAGAAATAAATGGTATCTAATCCTGAAATATTGCATGAATACTTCATAATTTATAACGTTAAAAATATATTCGGCTGATGTGCAAGAATAAGGAAAGTGTCAGATAAATTGTGGGATTATCGACAAGAAGCTGAGAAGCTCACTTTATGTTTATTGACACATAAAGAGGGAGCAGTTGTTGTGTCTTTTGTTGGCTGACCTCTGCCGGACCCGTGTAACAATCATTGACACCGACTTAAATAAACCATTGTGGCGTCTACATCTGCAGCCAATGATACTATTTCAAACAAACGTTTTTATTTATTAAGTAGAAATGGGTAGGTAACCCATAAACTTTTAGATTATCAGATGGATTGTGCTACAATGAGTGGGTAGAAGATGTTTTCCTGAATTAATCATCATCCGTGTGTTTTGTTTAGTACATAAGTAGGGACTAATAGAGTAGCCACTACAATAAACAATTCAATAAATAATTTGGGAGCAGTACCTAGCTGTGCATATAATGGGTATTGTGAGCGAATAGACATGGCGGCCGTTATCGCGCCATCAGGCTAGAAGTGCACATTGTGTGCGCCCAACTACCATGGCCATATTGGCCACTTGTGCCACCCGCCGCCACCGGTGACGTCAACTACTCAGTGGACACCTGCTAAATGACATTTACCGTGAGCTTAAAGCTAAAAATAATTGATTACATCAGTCAGTACTTAATTGTAGGTGTAGTTTGTTAATTTTTGTCTTTATTCAGTAAATACGATAACGGGAATACCTAGGAAGCTAGGCTTAACTAATCCAGTTAACTGTCCTCTTTTACCTGCAAAGTACAGGCTTAGCTAAGTACCTGCAAGCGTTTACTTGTAACTTCTAAGTTGTAGCACTCGATATCACGATTAAAATACTTGTTCATTATCGCGCGAGACATCATGTGTAATTAAGTTCTGAACTAAGAAGGTTATGTTCGAGTCATTCTTTGCAAGTTACGAGGAGAGTCTCCGAAAGGTCCGATACAATCCCTCAGACACCACTGCACATAAGTTATTCTACTAACAGCCTTAAAAAAATCCATAATACATATTTATAACATTTCAGGAGGAAATATATTTTCAAACACAAAGTGACTATAATATACAATAGTTTACAACATGGCATGTAGAAACTACCTAAATATATATGTAGTGGCTGGTTTGAATGTATCAATTGCACCGTCATAATATCAAATGCAATTGTAGTCGGTTACATCCACTCACAGCTCGCTCGTTGGTCCCGTCTGGGTCTTTATTCAATAAACCAACCGAGGTTTGCTAATATTTAACTGATTACTTATTACTTCGTTAGATACACGTACGAAAAATATGAGAGGCTTTGATTCATAAAGTGGCAATAATATCAGAGATTTTTTTTCAAACACATGTTCACCTGAATCCACATCTCCTAATCTATACTAATATTATAAAGCTGAAGAGTTTGTTTGTTTGTTTGACCGCTCTAATCTCAGGATAGTCCATTTATCGAGGAAGGCTATAGGCTATATTTTATTCTCATAAAATATAGAGGTCCGTAAGAAAATTGCGATTTTCTAACCCAAGGTGTAAAATCGAAAACCTATTTATGCGTGCGCTGCAAAAAAAATTGACAATAGAACAAAATGATGTACCACGGGTTTTTGGGTCTTATTAAGATCTACAAAAAAGTCCGCGAGAGCATATATCTAACTATCATAGTTTGGTCACAATAACCGCTTTTATGTTCATAAAAAATATTAAATCGTCTGAAGCAAGAAACTACGTTAAATGTGTATCTTAGTATTAATCCTTAACCAAATTAAGCATCATGCTATCAAGGGTATTCATCTAGAAGTAAAATACCGTTTGTTTCATTCCAATCGGACATTTCGTTGAGAAATTATCACGAGTATAAAAACGCAAAGAATTGGTACCTAATAATGAGTTATTTGCCAAAGAGTTTTATCAACACGTCTGTTTATTCCGGGTAATCTCTGCAACGGCTGGACCGATTTTAACGGGACTTTCACTGGCAGATAGGTAATTTTACAAGGAATAACTAACTTTTATTTAAAAAGAACATTTGGGGTTCCGCGGGAATCATATTAAATCTACGCGGGTGAAACCGCAGGGCACAGCTAGTGTACACATAAGAAAACAAAGCTATCATGTCTTCTCAGTTTCTTGTCGGGTTCTTCCCATGTATGACAATAGCGGCTTTCCGAACTTGACGGCAGAATTTATAATGAATGACGAATTAAAAGTGCTTTTTTGAAAATATTATTAAATTTAAGATATTTTTGATTTTAGTTTAAATTGTGGAAATGAGTTTTTTTCAGTTACGGTGTGAGTTCTGACAATTGGGCGGGGATGAGAGAGTGCATAGTTAGACTACTTAAGTACGTTAGTTGCTTGACTTGTTTAACACTGTGCTATACTTTTCCATTGCCACTGACGCTTAAGTGTTAGCATTGAAATATTACTTGTATATTTAGTATGTTCGTACTGATGCAGAAAGCTCTGGAGTTATTTGAATGCTAAACTGGTTTACAATGTTTGGGTAATGTGCGCGAGCGCCTTCCGCTGCGCAATTACACTTACACAGATTATGTATCTTACAAATACGTAGTTAATATACTTACAAATACGTAGTGTTACCAGAGTGTATTACTCCCTGTCATAGACGAAGGTATGTAATTATTGTTTCAAATTGGTATGCCTGGAAGAACATACACCGAGTCCTACCGCGATATTCGCATAAGTTGGTGGACATGGAGGATAAACGCACTTATAAAAAAAAAATTCACCAAAAGTAAAATAATATCTACGGAATGAATTAGTTCACTACCTAATATTATATTCAAGTAGGCGCCTGATAGGTACTACAATTAAACTACAGCTCGTCAATGTCTATAAAAGCTCTGCACATCACCAAAGATGAATGTTTAATTAGCGAATTAAGACAACTCGCGGCAAATTTTCAAGAAGAATGTGGTCACGACACGGTATCGAATTCAGTGGGTGAACGAATTATCATCCCCTATTTAAAAATAATCGGACTCGGTACTCCGTAAAAGTCATGTTTGATAAACAAGAAAACCTCCTCTTCATAATTATTTACATCAAAAGCTGGAAAATAATGTGAGAGCAGTAGACGCGTGTACAATCGTACACATCCTTTTGAATGTTGCTATTTACGGAATGCTGCATCGATCCAGTCAATATTTACATTCATATTTAGATTTTAAGGAGTTACAATGTATAGTACTTACCTACGTATATATAAGTACATAGCGAGTACCTAGCCTAGATGAACACGTATTCACTGTTAATGTGCAAGTAAATTCAATCAATTTTTTCTGGCTACGAATGAGCACGAACCAAGAAATCTGAAAACAATACATAAGTAGGTAAGTACATAATGTAATGCATTTTCGGCTGTATTTAAACCAGTATGTAGAATCAGAAATTATACGATCGATCTACTTTCTGAGTTACCTTTTAAATCTAGGGGAACAGTTTTTTTCAGATCGACAACTTAAAAAGTTTGTGTAAGGCTTTGACTCCCTTGTGATTCGAGCGAAAATAAATAAAAGAATGATAGAGAGTCTGAAATATATTTTGAAATTATAGCAAAATGCAGGTGTTGATCTGCATTGATTGAGATGCACCGTTTCAGTTCGTAGCACCAATACATAATGTGAGCACGGACGCCACTCACCCACGCACGGGAGTCGCATCTGCATTGTAGAAACAACATTATTATGCCCATATTGTGATAGATCAAACATTTACAATTGACCGAAATACATAAATTGATATAATAGGCAGTTTTAAACTTAAGTTTGACGTAATACACGTATTCTTGCAAGTAGCAACACTCGTATAATCTATGATGTTGATCATGAACGCACCACCCACAAAGGCGATTAAAAATGCAATGAGTAGGTATTTATGTACAGTGTCTTATACATACAAAGCTTTACATTAAAAGATCCTACTAGGTATGGATAAACAACAATTTGAGTGTCAGCTCTGCAGCATTCGTTAAACTCATCTGAATAAACCCTAAGTTTATTCACGAATATGCTTCAGTTCTTCTTAACCAACATCGTCAACTCGTCAATCTCAATTAAATAGGGCCTTTCAACTTTCAATAATAATATTATATTTCGTCAAAAAAAACAATAAGAATAAGATTTACAAGATCAATATCAAATTCAATAGCAATAGTAATGTAACAAAAAAACAAAAGACAATCGAACTAATTTAAAATTTAAATCATTCTTATTTTTAATCATAGAAGGCCAGTATTCAAATAGGCCCTGGCCTTCTTGCTACTTACTCCAATATAAATTAAACACATCCATTTGTAATAAAATCATCGTATTTGCCCATCGGCGGCTGCTGGGAGCGGAGGTGACCCGTAACGTAACTGTGCAAATACAACAACATTGCACGCAATCGAACTCATCAGCGGGTTGTTTATGTTCAGTATGTAACCACACCCGAGGGAAAACTCAAATTTGTTAGATTATAACAATTTCGTCATAACAAAATTTCTAAATTCAAATACATCTCTCAAATGTTTGCTCAAACTGCTTGTAAGCCGCACTGTTATTATCTATTTCAAACGTTGAGGTACAGCCGATAAGAAAATCCAGTGTAGATCTGTTCTCTTGATACAATTTTTCCTGAAGTTTTTCAGCCACTATAACTAAAAGTGTAAATGCAGTAAATAATAGACAGTTCACCCAAGGACGCGTTGCAGCCAGACACGTTCTCAAGACGATGCAGAGCTGGTTGAACGCGCCCGTGACTCCCCAACGCCAACGAGCAGGAAAATTAAATAATTTCTCTCATATCGCCAGCTGCTTCACCGCAGCTGACAGACGATGAGGAAACTTTCCTTTGTTCTCATAGTTTTGATTTGATTCAATCAGAACTAGATACTTTTGTAGTTTTGTTTGTATATGTATAAGTACCTTAGACGTTGTTTATTAAATATTTTTTATATTTTACATTTATTCCATAGAAACTTAATTACATATGCAAGGAACAGGGGGCCTCACTCTCATAGTGCATTAAGAACATCTGAGCTGAGACGTTCCACTTTGGTCCGTAAAATTGAACGGCAAAGCTAAGAAGTTCTTAATACGCGCTGCTTAAACGATCATAGTTGCCTCCCAGATATTATAATGATGTGTAAATAAAAAGTTGATACCATAATGTGATTATATTAGCTTAGATATCCAGACCTTACATAACAGTAAGTACTAGGTATTTAATACGAAAGGTTCAATAGACAGATAGTCCTAAGTATGAATCCAAACTCCTCTGAATGACTGAAAACGAGACACTGGTTATTTGACAAAAAGTCGAATCGTAGCGAACTATAAGATACTCGTAAACAACAACGTCTAAAATATTGGGCATGGTTCTCTAAGTAGGTACGTGCCTATCGAATTAGTTGAAACAATAAGTATATTTGTCCGCAGCAAGTAACGTACTTTGTCATCCGCACGACGCTGCTGGTGTCGTGGTTCCTGGCGGCGTTGCTGACGTGCGCGCCCATGTTCGGCATCGGCGCCTACTACAACGGAGGCCGCGGGGGGCAGATCCAGTGCACCAGATACAGGCAGGCCGTTAACACATACGACTTTGCTTATGGCATCTTCTACGTTGTTATGGGTAATTATCTAACTCAACTACTTACAGGTGTCTTCAAGAGCTTTATATTGTAAGTTTATAGACCCATCACGACAATCAGCCAATATGAAGCTTTGTAATACCAACACGGATTTTGTCAATTGTTTGCAAATATCCGACTGACATCATTAGCATCAATTAGTTATCATATATATGAGGGGCAATGCCCGCTAATGGTTGTTGTGTTGACAAATACGGTATTATTATGTTTCACGCTACACTCTACATTCCCTAAATGTAGATGGTGCTTACCTTATGCGTGTAAGTATACCAATGCAGTTCAATAAGGAACGCTTAGAACTTACCAAATAGATTGCTGATAGTCATACTTATTAGGCCGGCTGATAAGTTTTTGTTTTGCTCGATAGGTCTTACTAGTACTGCAGTGATAGTCTGATATTGTGTAGTGTGTAGGAGGTCGCCGTGTGGTGTTATGACCAGGTGATGTTAAGTTGTGGTCCGACTGGCAGGTACGGCGCTGTGCGTGGTGCTAGTGTACTGCAACGTGGCGGTGATCAGCGCGCTGTACGCCATCACGGCGCCGCGCGCCGGAGGGCCACCCGTGGTGCGCCGCGTGTCCAAGACCAGCTGCCGCCAGAAGCAGCGCAGCCTCTCCTCCGGGACCAACCTGCAGGCCATGACACACAACGCGGCCACGGCCGAAGAGGTCGCCTTCAGCCGCATCATGGCCGTACTCTCCGTCTTCTTCGTCATTTGTTGGCTGCCACAAATGGTCAGTACCAACTACTTGCTAAACGCTAACATTATGATTAATGAATACGTAGGTACCTACGTGTGAGATAGCTTGAATTCTGGAAAAAAATTGGTAGGTTCTAGGTTTCTGGTTTAGGTGCACATAATTAGGGTAAGTTTGAGAGACCACGTAATAAAAGTTTGAAATTAGTGATATGACATTAGCAGAATACCTAATTATAATCGTTTTAAATGCACATTCTTTGCAGTGAATTAATTTTAGTTTCAAAAGAAAATTATTAATTCATACCAAAGTATTATAAATCAGCAACGCACTAACTAAGGAAGTACCTAATCCGTTGAGTGATTACCCATAAAGACGTCATGTCTTATAGAGTTTGACACGATGCCTACCAGCTAAGTACTCACTTTGGGCATAACATTATATATTTATTGACATCAGAATAGCATAATCCTGACAGCGATAGAATTAAGCGAGCGCCGGCCTACGCCATGGACACTTGGTCACTCGCCGCACGTCCGCAATGGATCAGTATCGACGGCAATAGGTATTCAATACACATTTATATTCTCTAAATGTATCGCGATGGTATTGCCAGTAATGCAAAACAGGAGTTCCTCGTGCTTTGCGACCTTGGGTGGACCCCATCGCAATGTGGTGATTCGACTTTTGATGCAAATGATTCATTGACCATCGTCGCTAATCCTTTTAGAGATTCGCAAAACGATTTATTTGTTGTTTTTGCTGGATATATTCCCACCTTCCTGATATTGTTGCGAAGATTGAAGTCTTCTAAAATATGAAGGTTCTCCATGCTACAGGCTATATATATATATATATATATATATATATATATATATATATCTTAGATTTGATGTCGCGTACATTGGAGCCTGCAGTGGCGATCCTGGAAATGCTAAAACTTTATCGATGACTCTCTATTTGTAGTCTGTAATACAGACTCACTATGATGACAACAATGGTTTTTAAACTTTTGGGATTGATACTCATATTTGAAGTTCCTCGAAATCCAGTGAGTGTAGTGTGGTCACCTTTACATTTCAATCCAAAACCAAAGATTGAAGAAGAGTGTAGATGAACAATCTGCCAAAGTTTCGAGTCGGCTGGGAGACTCTCGCGATCACGAATGGTGCAACCCAATTGAAACGCCGAGGGATGGTACAAAATACAATATTATCGTGATAAGTCCCTAGGAAATATAAAAAGTATGACACCAGCAACGTCATTAGATATAGTGTACTACCAAGTCGAAGTAGTAGCATGTTCCTTCCTCATTACTATTATACTTCTAGGGAGCGTTACAATAACGAGCTTTATAAACGGCGAGGATGAAACAATATATCGATTCGACGGAGCTCTACAAGTGTTGATTGTTGTTCACTCCGGCCATCAGATAGTTAGTATGCAAGAGGTGTTTCGTGAACTGCGAAAATATTTCATTGTTTCTTTAATGGCATTCTATAATAGCTTGATTTTTATTCATAAATGAACCACGCCTTAGCGAGCCGGATTTATAAAGTTTGGTTGTAACGATTGAACAAATGTCTTAGGTACTGCTGAAAAAACCGGTTTACTATAGATTAGAACATACATACATACATACGCTTACGCCTGTATTACCCGTAAGTGTCGGCAGAGAAGTATTTAAGTCCCATCTAATAGGGGGCGTGCTTATTGCCACTAACCGGGAACTTATTCAGATTTTGGACCGCTACTAGGATATTACAGATTTAAACTCTTTGCCCGACCCGCTGATCTAACCCAAGACCTGGTGTTCCGCAGTACCGTGTAGTACTGCGATCACTAGACCAACGAGGCAGTAGATTAGAGCTATCAATAATACCGTAATGATAATACAATAAACGAAAGATCTTTGTTTTATGTACGTATAGTGCCTGAGACGACGATGGACTCATCATCTACCACGTTGGCACTTAATCATATTCGATGAATTTATAGGCGTGTTCAGTTGCTGTTACAACACCTGCTTATCCCTTCAGGGAACCTTCTGGGATAGCGTCAGCATATTTTATTATTAACTTTGTTTTTGTCGATCTAAGACAAAAGTCTTCAATTATACAGCAACAACAATAAGTACCGTTGGATGAAAGTGACATTACAAAGTAATTGATCAATTTAAGCTAATTGGTTAGTTATTGGCACCGTGTGGTGCGGTAGTTACTTCACATCACCAGTCACATTATCCTTATTTTGTAGCTACTAGGTATCTGTATATTTTATATATCGACGCAAGTTCGAACCCCAGCGGCCTGTATCTCTGTTTTTTTCTAAAACACTTATGTGCTTTAGAAAAAAACAAAGATACAGGCCGCTAAGTAGGTAATTTCACACCACATGCTTTACGATGACGGAAAACATCGTGAGGAAACCTGAATAAATCTGATAAGTAATTCAAAGACGTATGTATGGATGGAGGCTGAGACGACGATAGACTCACCATCTGCTTAATGTGTGTGTGTGTAGATAGTATCGGCATTGTTCCTGGGGAGGGGTCCGAAGCACTGGAACGGGCTGGCGACTGCAGGGAATGTGGCCGATATACTAATGTTGCTGAACTACGTGCTCGACCCCATCCTGTACGTGCACCGGAGGCACTGGCGCCGCCTCGCTCCCGCCACCATCGCACGCTGCATTGCCAACTGCTTCAAGAGGGTAACATACCATCCCAGTTAACTTTACCTTGCCCCACGACTTGACACTCTGGAGTAAATACCGTAATATGATACTGAGATATTTTGACGTGTGGTATAAACATGGAGACATACTGTGGAGCTGAGGGTTAGTGGATAACACACGCTATTTTCTTTCTCCATATATTAAGAAGTTACTTATCTTATTCTTGGCAGTGATTGTTCTTGTAGACAGATACAAACTTTATCCGATAAATAATGTTACACAGAGATCCAATCCAAAATTGTAACTTTAAAATGTCCTGTACATTGGATACTGTACATTCCAGAGTCACAAGACGTCGTCGGAGTCTGCATCCATGAAAACATCGTGCTGCCCGCAGGACACGGTGGTCGTGAGCAGCTCGGGGGCCGAGATGAAGCCGCTGCGGGGGCCCAGCACGCCCTCCGCCGGGGGCCCAGCCGGCGGCCCGCACCTCACCACTAGCTTACTTGACATGGATTACTGACACATACAACGTTTCTGATTCGATAAAGAACGATAATACAAAACGAAAATTTTATTGATACACATTCATGTGGATTCTTGTCTCTCGGACTTACTTTGTTTGATAATAATTTTATACCTAAGTTGTAGGTTAGCGTTAGCGTGATCATAAGTAAGTACACGTTTATGGTAGCCGAACTCCATCAGACATAGAGCATCGACTACTTATTAGGTTTAAAAATGTACAGTTAGTTTTACATGAAACTTGGAACATTTACTTGAAATAAGGAACTGTTTTATTCTATTAAGTTGTACGGTTTTATGAATCACGTTATCAAGGGAAGTGTTACTCACTTGAAAACATGGTTTTACAGGACTATTGTAAGAACATAATGGTGAAAAACAATAAAATACATGGTTAACTTTTATGTGAATATACTCGTAAGGTCTAAATTGGGATAACGATAAAATTCAAAAAGAAAGTCCTATTTCATATTTCAAAAGCTGTCCATGTGTGTTTTTCTGGATACTTGATATACCCAAGTAAGTACGTAGATTTTATATATACTATTATATTCAACACATAATTTTGGTTTGTTCAATATTTAATGTATAATAAGAAGTCTAGTCTCAACTCATATTAATAAATTAAAATCATAACAAACATATATCGTCACCGGAAAGGCTATAATACTAAAGCGCCAAATGGCCATTTTACAGTAGAGCGATTTAAAGTTTTTTTTTTAACAAAAAAATTCATAACTCTTTTCCCATAATTCCAATCGAAAAACAGTAAAGAAAAACAAATATCGTGAATTTATTATCTATGTACTGAAATAAAGATTTTCAGCATATTTCCTGTAATTCAGGAGATAGCTGTCGCTTTAGTACTTATGCTCTGTATAGTTCGTAGGCAGAAATTACTTATCTCCGTAATAATGTTTAAGTGCAGTGAACGAAAAGTACTGACAAACCACATTTCTCGAAATGTTTGTTAAGAAAAAGTACTAACCCGCATTTTGAATAGATTATACACTCAGTAAATATCACTTAAACACCATATAATGTGTCAAGACCGATTGGAAAAATGATGTAAAGCACAATTAGATGGTATCATTGTTATGCCAAAACGCCATAAGTAACAGATAAAGGATCAAAAATTAATCTTTTTTTTCTTAACCGTCATACTAATGTGTAAAAACTAACAATGTGTACTAGCTGCATACTAAATTCATAGGAATAACAAGTCTTTTTGAGTAACGTTTTTAATTCGAACTTCAATTTATGCTTTGCTTGTTATTACTTACCCCGTTTTTATATTTTTCAATAAAATAGTTAAGTGCTTAAATAATTATTTTGCAATATTTTTTTCCAATGGATAGCTGACGCTAGGGAGAAGACCAGTCGTGATGATGAAATGATGATGTGTATAAGTTAGACCATATAGGCCATGACTAGAAGAAGACTAGAGTTAGCTGATGTACTGAAAGTAAGACTTACAAATGTGGTATATCTTGAGAAGATGAAATTCAAGGGTTCAAAAGCTAGGCTGATAAAGGCTACAAGCCCTATCACATTGGAAGTCTATGCAAACCAAATGGCATGTATGTGTTTGATAGTAAATTGAATAATGAATGATGTATGGGAAAATAATGAGTGATAGGATAATTTTTGCTACAATAATATTTGACAGTTGACATGAATGTAATGAAAGTATGAAGGCATGTTTCCTCTTAAAGCTGGAATTGATGACAGGAGAAGAAATTTAAATGGTGAAGTTGAAAGAATAAATTAGAATTGTGAAGAGAGTAAATACTTGAAGATTGTGGTACATCTGGACTCGAACATTGGGGAAACTCATAGTCACTATTATCTGCTGTAAAAGTTACCATGATTTCCAACAAATTGACAACTTCTTCGCCAGAAGAAACAAATTTTTTATTATAAATAAAGGGTCCATAATCTAGCATATTCACATGATGGATCTGGAGCGAAAATTGACTATGCCGTTTTAAAAAACTCAGTGAGGTAGATGCAAAATATCTTAAGCATGTAATATGTATGAAAGATGCAGCCATCTTCTGTTATAGTATACTATAAAACGTCTTTGAATGATGCTAGTGAGTGGAACGGTATATCGAATGGTAAACTAGTGAATACAGGTATGATTTGCCGAAATGTAGAATAAAGGATGGAAAAGAGAGGAGATGAAAGTTGTTAAAAAAAGTATGAATGCTCACCCTATTTCTTGCTGCGCTAGCTATGTATGAAGAGGTGATCTCCAATGAATGGTGCATGCCAATGCTCGTACCCATCTTTCACAACAAAGCTGATGTGCTAGACGCTAATTATTATGGAATAATAAAGCTCGTGTCCTATTAGTATGAACATTTGCGTAGTATGCGTGGTGGTAGTTACCATAGAATTAAAAATACTGTAATAAGAGACAGTTACAAGTTGAAGTATGATGTGGTGACCAGAATTGAAAGAAGTACATATTTTGAGATGGTATGGACATCGAATGGATGAGTGAAAGGCGATTGTCGAAATAAATTTATAGAGCGAATGTGAGTGGAAGTGTCCGTAGAAGGTGTCTAAGGAAGAGCTAGCATGATTCGTTTAACAATCTATTACACAAAGGTCAAATTCGGAGTACGTGGGCTTATGTATGTATTTGGGGAAAAGTGATAGGTGGAGTTGGTGGTATGTCCAGTCCTGCGAAGATAAATTCGGGCGATGTACGATAACCAGTCTGCTTAAACTGGCTTTGCGGCTGATGATGGACGAAACAGCAGCAGTTCACGGGGACAATATTATACTACCTCTTCCTCCATAAACTGTAGGAGATAATATGCAAGTCAATTATAATCCCTGCTGGTATATGTATGGACCTGAATATAAAGCTACGAAGTGAAGGGGTGAAAGGAACTAACAATCAATTGAGATAAGGGATGTGTGGCATAATTAGAATGACAATTAGGATTAATATAAAAGGGAATGTTTTTATGTAGCACCAGTAATTAAGTTGAAGAATAAGCTTTTGCTATGGACACGCCATGGTATACGAACCGATGAGGACAATGATGTGAAAACAGTTTCGTGTATGAATTTGTATAGTCATAATGGTAGAGGAAGACCTAATATAATTGATGGATTGTGAGATATACGATATGCGTAGATAGTGAGTCAATACAGAGATGATTACCTATAGAGAAATGTAAGAGAAGAAATATTTCACCGTCCACACATGATATCGAGGAAGGGTACGAGATAATTATGAATAAATTTTAGTCTTATCTCGGTAGCTTAGATGATAAAAGAATATTCTTCATTTAAGAAATCATGGTACTTATAATAGCTAGGTTTTTAATAGGTTTTTTCAAAAAGTTAATGATAACCTCATTTAATTATATTACCAGCCCATGGATTATGTTATTCATTATGATATTTTTTATTAGTTATTATGATATTCATTATTTTCAGTAGAAATTGATTGAAACTAGATTGACACCCAAAATTAATAGGCAATTTGAAGAAATATTTTGTAGATCTTTTTACTAACCTAGTGTGCCAGTGATAACTCTCGCACAAAATACTAAATACTTATCTACTAGTAATCACAACAAAACTTAATTCCAAAAGACTAAACGTAAAATTTTTTGAAATTTTTTAATACTAAACGAACCATAGGCCCATTTTCGAGTTAAATTTACCATGCTTACCATACTTATTCGTCGATTTCATGAATGCAACACGTCTTAAAAGACACTCAAATACATAGATCCGTAAAGCAAAAATACTAATCACGTCTCCCCTCAGAAAAGTGCGTAGACAGAATAAACTAAAGCGCCATGTTCATCAATACCTGCATAAAGCAAATTTACTTATCAACCCAATCCAGGTATGTTTGCAACCAGCAAAAAATACTGAAGTGACTATAATGATACAAACTACAGTATTTTGACTTGCTGAATGAGGAAAAAGTGGATAATGACAGTGAAAAAAATTACTTAACTGACAAATTAAAAAAAAAGGTTAGGATTTGTATTACGTAAGGATTTTTCGTTGAATGGAAAATATGAAAAATCACATATTTTTCAGGTGCTGAAGCGCCAAAAATTGGCTTCGATCTTTATGAAACCTACACCAATCGACGCAGAAAAAAAAATCCAGTTCAACGATATATATAACTCATATTGGCCAAAATGGCGCTTTAGTAGTTTTGCTTTTCCGGTGACGATATGGTGGTAAGTAATTAAATATTATGTGTAAAACTTGTATGTACTTGTTTATATGTAGGCACTGCTATTTCCCTGGTTATTCAAATGAAGCAAGTAGGCGAAAATAAACGCAAATATTTTGTACCTAAGTAGTTAGGTAGGTAGATACCTAATAGCTTTCTAGTGTTAGGGTTTAGTAAGATAGGTTGTAGGAAGAAAAGCACCTGAATTTTATATAAACACTTACTTATTATACACTTACCTACTTGTTTATTTTCTATAAGTAAGTAATTAAGTTAATGCAAGTACGAACAACTAATATTGTGGTGTAATTCAGCATGATCTTAAGATAATAACAATAAAAAACATGACAAACTCACATTATTATATCGATTTAAATTTAGTAATATTTCGATTAAAATGTCATGGTATATCGAAATATTACTATTAATCAGCATAATTTTGTAACTGCCCACCTAATAAAATAAGTTTATTACAGCTCCTCAGATCATATAGAGTGAGATAGTCCGAGGAGCGCTGGCTCGTTATGTGTTACGTCATACCTTAGGGCCCAACGCTCTGAGGGCCCAACCCAACAAGGCTAGCCACGCAATAATGAGAATAAGCATATTATCAATGCGAGTAACATTCAAATAGTGCCTAAGATTATTAAAATCACCCATGAGTATATCTAGTTGAGTATTTACATTAATAATAACGAATGTACCTTATTATACATATAATATGTGTGTAGATAAACATATAATTTTTATGAATGTTTAAGAAAACAAACTTCAATGCTGTTAAAAATTTTAAAAGCTCTTAAGTATAATTGTTTATGTGATAATGCGTTTAACAATAAATACCCATGTACCTTTTATTGGTTTTCTTTATTCATTGTAGTATTTGTACTTTTTTGATTCAAGTACCTAGGAACCAAACAAATTATTATATTCATTGGGTTTATACTTTAATCAACAATACCTAATCGAAGGGCTTATGATAACTTTCCCACGGCTGGGCAAAGACCAATTTCCTGTATCTAAAGTTGTATTCAAGGAAGGACTATGACATCTTTTAGCCTAGAGGCCACTTCCACTAATCCCCAATATGTACTGAAACCATAGACATAAATGGTATTATATATTTTATACGTCTAAGTCTGAAGACTAGGAAGAATGGTATTGGATCATGCACCAGAATGAGCGAACTTAAAAAAACTACATTCGTTCGTTTGACAAGCATAAAAATAAAATGTCAAACCATCGTATTCAATACAGCTGTCAAAAAGCCCGAATTGGATTTCGGCAATATTTCATTTGTTAAGTAAAGGGGCTAAGTTTTTGGCATTGGAAACAATACATAACATATTAATTACAATGTTAAACGAACAAATTATTGAATTAGTTGTATAAAGTGTCGCAACGTGAACCGTTGTACTGTTACTCACCTTGATTAGTCAGCTCTGCTTTCCGGACTCCGGCGAGTCCCAACACAATGTCTAAATGGTAATGTATGCTTTACACTAGCTGTACAAGTAAACAGTCACAGAATCAATGAAGCGTTCATACTTCATGTAATTTGAATCGTTTTAAATCACCTTTGACAATATTAGAAGAGTTCCCCATCTATAGTGTTCATGGCTTACGCTGCCTGCGTACTTAGTCATCCTTAACGACCACCACAGGACAGGGTAAACACAAGGACAAGTAAAAATGCCTTTACATTCATATATTTTAAACCTTTAGATCATTTTCTAGAATAAAAGTTAAACATTTAAACAGTTCTGCTACATGCTACCAAAGCAGCTATATTATATTATAAGTACAGGGATCCTCTATACAAATGATGCAGGAGACTGGCAGTGTAATTCATCACACATAATGACTTTGGTAATTGTAATATCAGGCAGTCAGAGCGCAGTATCCACGAGATGCTGAAAGACACTCCCCCCATTCGGGAGTCCAGCGACTCCATCACATCAGGCACCGAGCCCAAGTTCCCCACTTCACGCTCCATGCCTTTCCCACCTGCCTATGGTAAGAATATAGTTATATTGACCTACAGTATATAATACCTACCTTAATAGTTCAGTGATTTCAAAATGGTCTAAGATTGAAAGATTTTTTGTCCTTCTTGAAAATATTTGTTGTAAACTCATGCTCAAAAGCTTCATTTTATTGCAGAAACTTAGATATTATAATAATAAAAAATTTTGAATTTCTAGATCTCAGTCGAGTGATACATGCATTTTAATTACTTATCCTTATAATAAAAACTTATTACTCATCATATGGTTGACCATCAGCTCCCCCAGATGTATCCCAGAATGGTGCAGGATCGAGCACTCTCCTGCGAGCGGGGTCCTCCAAGCTGGAGTCCCTGCGCAGCTGGGGCGTGTCCACATACAAGTGCACCAAGCAGATACTTTATGAGAAGCTGGGGAAGAGCTCACGCACAGTGGACACTGGTGAGTTGCTCCCAAACTCATTACATATCGTATATATTGTCTCGTTTTTATTTGCAGATAAATACTCGCTGTTGTGGTGGAATTATTTTCGAATTCGCAACAATATTATAGGAGACATCCTGGAGGCGCGCACCACCGAGTCACAATTATAATAATCTTTCAGATGTGTAGGAACCAAATCAATAAGGAAATCATTATTGCGATACGATGCCATCATACTTGCACCTGTTAAACAATTCTGTTTCTTGCCTGTAACGTGAGGCAAGGAGCGTAAAGTACGTAGTGTAAGGGTGCGCGCGTGTGTAGAGCTGGAGGCGCAGATCGAGATGGTGCGCGAGACGCAGCGCAAGTACAGCGGCGTGCTGCGGCTGAGCGCGTCGCTGGCGGCGCAGCTGGCCGCCGCGCACCACTCGCAGCGCGCGCTCGGCGAGGCCTTCGCCGACCTCGCGCAGAAGTCCCCCGAACTACAGAACCAGTCAGTACACCCCCGACACGCACGCGTATAGCTTGTCGATGGACCGGTACACGTTTGCCACCGTTTTCGTAATTTATACTCGCGAGCGTCTCCGCCGAATATTCGAATGAGATACTGCACAGCGCCTCCTAGCAGTGACGTGATGAAATAATATATCTCATACGGTTATTGCAAGAGTCGCTAGCGAGTATAAATTACGAAAACGGTGGCAAACCCACGATAGGGGTGCATGCCTACTCTCTAAAGTTAAGGACGAGTACCGAAGTTGTATTTCAATCCCCTAAGCGCGATAATCAGCGAAATTGTATAGAAACATGGTGGTACAATAAAACCAAGCCACAGTAACATAGTAGTAATGTTAACCAGCCAGCTTTGATATGATTCTAGTTTGTATTGAGAATTTAATTACCTTACAAAGTATAGAGATGAAATTATTCCATTGAATGGCTCATCGTCGTCAATAGTGCCGTATTATTGACAAGATACAAAGGAAGATACAAAGAAGTATGATAATTAGAAGTATATATATCGTACACTGCTCGCTAGCTTAACATACTATCTAAAAGTACCGTAATGGATACAGTGTGTGTGTGTGTGTGTGTGTCAGGTTCCTGTACAACGCGGACACGCAGCGGTCGTTGACGCGCAACGGGGAGACGCTGCTGGCGGCGCTGCACTTCTTCAACAACTCGCTCAACACGCTCACCAACAAGACCATCGAGGACACGCTGCTCACCATCCGCCAGTACGAGGCCGCCAGGTAGCCGCTCGCTTACCTAACGTTTTTCAAATTCAAATTCGAAAATATCTTTATTTGATTAGACTTTTAACCAAGTACTTTCATTTTAATTTAATTATTATTAAAAACTAGCTGTGCCTTGCGGTTTCACCCGCGTAGATTTTAATTTCATGGCTGCCCGCAGATCCCAGATGTTTTTTTTAAATCTAAGTAGCCTAAGTTATTCCTTGTAACATTAGCTACCCGTCAGTGAAAATCCCGTTAAATTCGGTGCAGCCGTTTCAGAGATTACCCGGAACAAACAGACAGACAGACAGAAACATTTTAAAACTTTTAGTGTCTGTAGCGTGTATAAATTCCTATGCATTTAGTGAAAAGCTGTTATTTTGGAATTACAAACGGACACTTCAATTTTATTTTTCTGTATTTCTGTATATAGATATAGATGTATAGACAAGTTTGATGTACGACTCCTGCCGACGCTCTCCAAAATGTTCATTGACTGTGGTAACCGTTTGTCAGCGTGTATCAACTAAATATAAAAATATAGAAACAATAAGGTGTAGAGCGTTGATGTTGCGTCCAGAGTGGAGTACGACGCGTACCGCAGCGAGCTGGAGGCCAGCGGCGGCAACCCGCCCGAGTCGCTGCTGGCCGCCATCGAGCGTCACCGCCGCCACTACGAGCGCCTGCGGGACGACTCCGCCGTCAAACTCCAGCTGCTGCACGAGAACAGGGTACTGCCTCGCACTGCCACGCCTACAACCACCCACACCTACTACCTTATCCTTACATTTAGGAGTGGTCAAAAATTTCACTACACCACACACCTTTATGTCATCAATATTTTCATGAACGATTACTCACACTGTTCACACATATTACTAATTGATACATTTTATAATTGACTTGGACTATGATCTGTTGAACATAAGTCCATATTAGCTATTTAAAACAAGGCTTGGAACGGCATCATTAGCCATATTTAACAAAAGTGCATAAATGACATAGTACTTACAGACTTACTATGAACCCGTTATTATTTTCAGGTGAAGGTGATGAACAAGCAACTGCTGTTGTTCCACAACGCGGTGTCGGCCTACTTCAGCGGCAACAACGTGGCGCTCGAGGCCGCCGTGAGGCACTTCAACATCCATACGCCCGCACCCCCCGCGCCGCCCCCCACACTCCCCCATTTGCCCCCCAGCCTGCCTCCCACACTCCCCCACTTGCCCCCCAGCCTGCCCCCTACTCTCCCCCCGCCGCCGGCATTGCCACGCACCGCATAAACCATCATATTGGGGGCTCGAGTGATAACACATTTGGTGTAATGTCGAGGAGAGGCACTTCACAATCGGCGCCATGGATTCCAACCTCATTGAAATGATCCAATGACTCGATGTAAAAGAGAGATGTTGAAATGTGTCGTTGTTTGTGGAGCAATGATTGCAATAAGCGTTGCTGGTTCGGCCCCAGATGTACTGATGGACAGGCGGTGCGATACACGCGCCGTGTGATACCTAACCTAGCGTTGTTTCAATACAATATTGTATTAATATCTAGCTTGCTAGTCAGAAATGTTCATGTTTATCACATATAGGTATTAGTAAATTATTCTAGTATATTTTTAATACTAATTTTATATAATTGATGAGTATTATGGTCCATTCCATGTATTGCATTCACGCTTCTCTGCAAGTAGTAAGGGTATTTGAAATTTGATAATGATTACAAATTGTCTTTAGTCCAATCCTTTAGCTCAAGTTCTCCTTCCATTCTATACACAGACAAGCTTCTGTATTCAGATTATGGCTATTTTCACTTAGTATATTGTGTAAACAAAATATCAATATTCAAATATAACTTCAAATTATAACTGGCACATTGTAAGATAACATTAAAACTAAGGGTAAGTTGGGCTGAAGTTGTGTGTGTGTAATATGTAACATATTACAAGTGTGACAATATGGTAAACATTCCCTATATCGCTGGCGTGGTGTTTACACGAGGATCCAACTAGCTAGTCAAACGTGTTTCTCCTTAGTTGGTAATTGTACTGTGACTTATTTAAAATATTTTAGAGCAAATAATTATACATTAATATAGGCTTAAGTAAATAATGTGTTTATCATATTTTTAAGACTATGAAATAAATCACTTGCAATAAATTCAATATTTCAATAGCACCATAACATCTCTTTATTATGATACATAAGAGAGAATTATAATTCAACAATATTCTGTGGTGTATATGTTATACTATTATCATATAGCATGTGAGCCACATCCCGTCTCTCCCTGCGGAGGGAGTCCACAGTTCCGTAGGTAGACCGCCGATTGCAAGTCTGTACCGAGGTCAACACTAAGCCTTCACAGCTTCCTTGTCCCCGTCATCCTTCTGTATCTCCTCCGCCTCCGCTTTAAATTTCTCCTGTAATGCACATACAATCTATGTAGATTATAAAACTAAATAATTCTTATTGGAATATGGATAAGTATTATAAACAATATCATTGTAGTAACGACATTTGCGGAATGTAGGTTGTGAATGAGTGAAGTATCGTGATTACCAAGTCGTAGATGACCTTGACGACCAAGGAACAGCTGGGGCATGTCGCGACCTCTTCACCGGCTTCAAGCTCCTCCTGCCCATACACGAATATAACTTTATATACAAATACTTGAGGTATACTGTACTTGAGATAAACAGTATGTCATAGAAACAAAATAATTTCAAAAACTAACCTTACTGATTTGAAACCGGTCTCCACACGGGCATGGATAGTAGTACATTTCTTCGTCTTCATTGTAATCAAAGTCCTCAATTTCTATTTCATCGTGAAATATAGTCATTGTTAATGGGCTATAAGCTCACAATAAATGGAGAATTGCTTGCTATTGCTAACTATTTATTTACGCCTTTTCTTCAATTAATCACCATCACATTATTTTTACCTTTGATTTGATTACCAACCACAGATAATATAACAACATAAAATTATACTATAGTATAAGTAAAATTCACGAGGTCCTAGACTTTGATTTTAGCTAGATATTACACTTAAAGACACAACATTTGTGGATATACGGATAGTACTTAGAGTTTATTTAGCCTAAGCCTAGATTTTAATGATTTTGTGCACCAAACATACGTAAGTGTATTTTTTACAAAAGTTTCGTTATAATATCATTTAACGTGTCCAAAATTAATTACCCACAAATATCAAAAAACATTACATAGTTATTGGACCTATTTTTTTTTATAATTGGCAAAAATACTTGTATCCAAAGCCAACCAAATCTCTTACAAAAAAAATTTAAAGTTAACGTCACATCACACGTCACTTGACATTACTCACTCTGTTTCATTTCATTTTTGTGGGGAGGATGATCGCGATGGTCTTGTGATAATTTGTTGTGGAAAATATTTTATAAAAAGTGGAGTAGTGCGTGAACAAGTGATAAAGAGTTCGTGCAGTTCTAATTTTATATTAACCTAGAGGATATTACAACGGCGCAACCATGTTTAGCTGGCTGAAAAAAGAAGGTGAAAAGTCCGAAAGTATCGAAAATGTCGTGGAAGGTCTCAAAAGGATTTATAAAACGAAGCTATTACCGCTGGAGCTCCACTACCAGTTCCACGACTTCCATTCGCCACAACTCGAGGAGCCAGATTTCGATGCAAAGCCGATGATCCTCCTGGTGGGCCAGTACTCGACCGGTAAAACGACATTTATCAAGTACCTGCTCGAGCGAGACTTTCCTGGCATCCGGATCGGTCCGGAGCCGACCACGGACAGATTCATCGCTGTTATGTTCGACGAGAAAGAGGGCGTCATTCCTGGTAACGCGCTCGTTGTTGATCCGAAAAAACAGTTCCGGCCGCTGAGCAAGTTCGGCAACGCCTTCCTGAACAGGTTCCAGTGCTCGACGGTGAGCTCCCCCGTGCTGAGAGGTATCTCCATCGTAGACACGCCCGGCATATTGTCAGGAGAGAAACAGCGCGTGGACCGCGGCTACGACTTCACCGGCGTGCTGGAGTGGTTCGCCGAGCGCGTGGACCGCATCATCCTGCTGTTCGACGCTCACAAACTGGACATATCTGACGAGTTCAGGCGCAGTATCGAGGCCCTCCGCGGCCACGACGATAAGATCCGCATTGTACTAAACAAGGCTGACATGATCGACCACCAACAGCTGATGAGGGTATACGGTGCTCTCATGTGGTCCCTCGGCAAGGTACTGCAGACACCAGAGGTAGCACGGGTCTACATTGGATCCTTCTGGGACCAGCCCCTACGCTATGATGTTAACAGAAGGTTATTTGAAGACGAGGAGCAGGATCTCTTCAAAGACATGCAATCACTACCAAGAAACGCCGCCCTCCGTAAGCTGAATGATTTGATCAAAAGAGCAAGGCTTGCTAAAGTCCATGCATATATTGTAAGCGAGTTAAGGAAAGAAATGCCATCAGTGTTTGGCAAGGACGGTAAGAAGAAAGAGTTAATAAAGAATTTGGGTCAAGTATATGACCGCATCCAGCGAGAGCAGCAGATCTCCCCTGGAGACTTCCCAGACTTGAAGAAGATGCAAGAGACGCTGGCCAACCACGACTTCACCAAGTTCCACCCGCTGAAGCCCAAGCTGCTGGAGGTGGTGGACCACATGCTGGCCACTGACATTGCCCGGCTCATGGACATGATCCCCCAGGAGGACGTCAACATTGTCGCGGAGCCACTTATCAAAGGTGAGTCACACTTCTTACTATTTCATTATATGACAAAAATTTATAAACTTATTAATTAGTTTAAGTATATATATTTGTATTCCTGTGAAATCATACAAAATTTTCTTAAAGGGTGATCAGGTGATCTCAATATGTACTATATTTAGTGGATTATAAATATTGAAAGTCGGAACAACTACTTAGTAACCTTTAGTGTTTACAAATATTATAAAGTACCCTGATTTAATATTGGCAAGGAGCTGCGCTATTTAAGCCATCGGAATATTGAACCTCATTAGCATCCCTACAGACAGCGTCATCTCTTGGCGAGTGGTCGAACTCTTATAAACTCTTATGATCCCTAAAGCTTGAACTCAACGTGTGCGCATTGTAATATTCTATGACAATAATAATTGCAATATTACTCGAGTTTAACACAGTGTAGTCTTGAATTGTTGCTTGCTTGTTATAATATCAGGATGAATTGCTCGGCCTGTTACAGCATTATTGTGGATGGTGAAAATGTTATACCTTGCACATTTCCGAATTGTAACAAAACCTATCATCTTCCTTGCATTGGAATAAATAGCTTATATAATATTAACAGTGAGACATGGGAATGTCCGGAATGCCTTTGCACGCAGAAGAGAGGCGGTGATAACAGCCTCACTCCAGTTGGTTCTAAAAATAGTCGTGATTTTAATATAACGTTGCGAGCGAAACCTTCCTCGCTTATGATTTCGGAACCTAAAGGGGTATGTAATACAAACGAACTTGCAACTGAGATATGTTCATTACGCCGAGAGATGGAGACACTGAAAGATCAACTCTCGAAAGCCGTGTTGCTCATAGCCAAGTATGACGCAAATATTGAGGGCTTAGCATGTCAGGTTGATGTTTTCAATAAAAACCTATTAAAATGTGGTACGTGCAATAATTATTCCATTCTAGCCCCCCTTAAGGTCGACGAATGCCTGCCGCACTCCGACTCAATCTCCAAAGGCACCCCTGGGATTGCAACCACTATCGACGGTTCCACAAAAATCAACTCTGGCTCGAACAGACACGTTGCAAGGAAGGCTCCTCCCAACACAAGCATCTCCAGCACAGTCCCAGTAACGCGAGTGAAAAAGTCCAAGCAACCTCTTCAAACACAGCCTCCGTCACGCCCAGTTGTGATCGATACACTGACTGAACATGATGATTTGTCCCAAGAAAGTGCGCCTCAACACTCCGAGCAAACATGGACTGAGGTGGGAACGAAGCGAAAATCCAAGCGCGTTGCACCTCTGTGTGGAGCCGCAGGGCCTGCAGTTACAACGCTAAAAGCCATCGAAGCGCGTAAATACCTCCACCTATGGAATATGGCCAGCAGCGCCGAAGATATTCGTGACTACCTGAAACAACTATGTCCTACGGGGACATGCACTGTGGATGAATTGACGGCAAAAGGAAATTATAAATCCTACAAAATTGGTGTGCCACTTGACCACTACGATGGGTGTTACTCGAAAGATGTCTGGCCAGTTAATGCACGAATTAAGCCTTGGATAAACTACTACCGCAAGCAACACTCTAGAACATCAGTGGACGGCAGTAAGAAAGCTGGAAACCAGTCCTTTCGCTTCCTGCCAAACTCAAAATAAGAGATTCTTCAACATCTTGTATCAGAACGTGCGTGGCCTCAAAACTAAGCTTTCTACGTGGCGAAACAGTTTAGCACTACTCGAACACGATTTGATAGCAGTGACTGAATCGTTCTTGGATGATAGTGTGGAAGACGCAGAGCTGTCGTCAGGCGAGTGGAGCGTGGTGCGACGCGACAGGCGCACGCCCTGCGGCGGTGTATTGCTCGCGGCCCGAGCGCCTCTCGCGCTGCGCCGCTGCCCCGATCTAGAGACCGACAGCGGCGAGGACCTGTGGGCTAGCTTAGATTGGCGGGGCCGGTTAATACATGTGTGTGTTGTTTACCTAAAGCCTAGTTCTACCGACGACGATTACATGAAATGGTTCTGTAAAGTGGAGAGTTTTGTAAATAGTACTAAAGGAATTGTAATTATCCTAGGAGATATTAATCTTAATAGTGCCTCAACAAATGTAAATAATTATTATTGTTATTTTTTATCTTATTGTAGTTTGAAAGAGAAGAATATTGTGGTTAATTCGCATGGAGGTATGTTAGATGTAGTATTGGTCCGGGAGAGCGTTGTTTCACGTGATGTACGAGTCGTCGAGTCCGAGGGGCTGGTGCCTCCAGATAGCTATCACCCACCTTTGGATATTGAGGTGAGTGTCAACACAGCTCCTATAAAAGGTTTCGTTCAGCCCAGCAACATAAGAATCAACAGAGATTGGAATTTTAAAAAATGTGACCATGAGTTGTTATACAGCATGTTATCTAAAACATCGTGGGAGAAAGTCCTGCAAACTGATAATGTTGATCTGGCTGCACAGTATTTTTATGATGCTGTTTACAATATATTTGATACCTGTATACCCAAAAAACACCGTACAAACAATAAGAGTAGACGTTATCCGGTATGGTTTAGCCGAGACATCATTTTAGATATTCAGCGAAAACTAAGGTTGCACCGCAAATGGAAACGTAATAATGACCAAGCAATTTTCCCTATATATTCAGAGCTCAGAGCTAACTTAAAATTACGCATTTCATCCGCTTATAATACACATATTAATCGTATTGAGAGTGAGATTGGTACCAACCCGCGGTGCTTTTGGCAGCACATTTCAAGCCTCCGATCTAAAGGTGGATTCGAGCCTACAGTGACCTACGATGGTGAAAAGTTCGAAGGTGTTAAAGCTGCTGAAGCTTTTGCAATGTTTTTTTCTAGTGTTTTTTTATCTGACGTCCCAGAATTAAATGCCAATAACATCTTGAGTAATGATAATGATTACAATAATAACTACGTAAATACATTGACATTCACTGCATCTGACATTAGGACAGGCATTAATAAACTAAAGTCAAATAGCGCTGTAGGCCCAGATAATATTCCATCAGCTATTCTTAAGCGCTTTCAAAGAAAGTTTTGCACTCCTCTTTCTCATATCTTCAATCTGGCTCTACGAACTGGTAAATACCCACCGCAGTGGAAGGTATCACGAGTCACTCCTATACCTAAAAGCTCTGACAAGTCTACTGTAGAATTGCATCGTCCAATTGCTAACTTATGTTCCCCAGCCAAGGTATTTGAAATTTTACTTCATAAAAGTATTTATAGTCAAGTCAAAAATAATCTTTGCGACGAGCAACATGGCTTTAGACTCAAAAGGTCTGTGAACAGCAACCTAATGACGCTCGTTGAGTTTATATCGTCATGTCTTGATAGAAAGTCCCAAGTAGACGTGCTCTACTTTGATTTTAGTAAGGCATTCGATAGGGTTAATAACGACATACTGCTGGCAAAACTTTGTGCATTTGGCTTTTCTCCTGGTGCTCTCACATTACTCGCTGACT
Organism: Watsonalla cultraria; assembly: GCA_964035505.1. Classification (NCBI taxonomy): domain Eukaryota; kingdom Metazoa; phylum Arthropoda; class Insecta; order Lepidoptera; family Drepanidae; genus Watsonalla; species Watsonalla cultraria. Next base: position 9,680,762 of record OZ037730.1, read on the forward strand.
ATCTCCAGGACCGCCAGCAGTATGTCAAGTTGGGTATGTATGAGTCCCAGCCTTATCACACGCGGTCTGGCGTTAGTCAAGGCTCCGTGCTTGGACCTCTGCTATTCTTACTCATGATAAATGACCTACCGCAAGTTCTAAAGCACTCAAAGTGTCTATTATATGCGGACGATCTGAAAATATACAGAGAAATTCGCTCTGAGGCCGATTGTGTTGAGGTGCAATCTGATATTGACGCTGTATGCAATTGGAGCATTGAAAACAAGCTGGATTTCAATCATTCTAAATGCCATGCCATGACTTTTGGTCGGATGCGGAGCCCTTTCGCCTTCAGTTATACACTTCATGGTGACGCTATCATGAGGTCGCAACAAATGAAGGACTTGGGTGTTACATTCGACCGAAAGCTCACTTTCCACGTGCACATTGAATCAGTGGCTAGAGACTCTTTTAAGCGCCTAGGATTTATTCTCCGTAACACCCGAGACTTTAGCAGCGTTCAAGCCCTGGGACTAGTTTTTAGTGCCTTGGTCCGCACCAAACTCGAGTCGAGCTCTTGCGTGTGGAATCCACACGAAAGCAAGTACTCGATTCTGCTGGAGAAGGTACAGAAAGCATTCCTTAGGTACCTATATAAAAGAATATACGGATATTATCCCTTAATGTACCCAACGCAGTTCCTCCTTGGCAGTCTAGGATATAATTCCTTGAAGGTCAGGAGGAAACGAGAACAGATGGTAACGATGCTGAAGACAATTCATGGTCACATCGATGCTCCAGTCCTTCATGAGCAACTGTGTCGGTTCCATGTGCCCGATAACTATACTCGTAATCGAAAACATAGACTGTTTAGTGTACCCGGGAGCCGTACGGTCGCCCGGGCACGATCCCCTGTCCCCCGCAACCTCTCCGCACTCAACGCTCTTGTGGACAAATATCCTGAATGTGATTTGTTTGCGGATGAATGGAAGGATATCATGTCAGTATGCTTGGAGTACTGCGAGAAGACTGAGTAAAGTGCGTACCTATTAGTGTAAGTGGCTTATAGCCGTTCTAACAAGGTTTAAATAAATAAATACTTTATTGGTAGGATGACATCACAGTCAACAAAATATTTTTCAGAATGGCATGCCTATAAGATAGATAATATTGAGTTGAGTTGTAAACCCGAATAGTGTTTATAGTTTCATTTAAACTAAACCCAAATTTTTTTACATGCTATTATAAAATTGTGTGTGTTTATTTGGAGGCTTGCAACTCAGTATTGTGCCGAGTGATGAACAAGAGTGCAAATATGTAATATTAACAATAAATGTGCAATCCACTGTGCGGGGAGTGCCAGTTATCACACATTTGACAAGGCTGTATGTGTTAGTTGTACCCTCGCACGGTGCTTGTGGCGTAAGAGCTAGATGTCTGCTATCACAAGATATTGACCTGAATAAGCATCCTTATCAGCCGTGATAACACATGTTGGGAATTTGCTAACAGTTACTATTAGCCTTAGTTAGGCAAACGCTATAATTAGATGATGTTACCACTCCAACTGCACACATCATAATTTAATTATATTATTAGCAATTTTGCTTATAATAATGCTCATGCTTGGTGAGGTTAATATGGTTTTAGATATTGAATGCAAGCATTCTGTACAATCCTGTACAATGTCTCTTACATAGATTGAAGAACTCTCATGAGACATGCTAGGTGTTATTATAAGTCTAGCAGTTTATCTACTCCAAGGCTAGAAAAATTGGATAATTTCTTGTCTAGTACAATATCAACATTAATGTTATGAATTACATCATAGTTATATTGTACTAGCGGACGTCACGCGGTTTCACCCGCGTAGTTCCCGTTCCCGTGGGAGTACGGGGCTAAAATATAGCCTATGTTACTTGCTGATGATGTTTATTCATTGCTGAAAGAATTTTCAAGATCGGTAGTTTCGGAGCCTAGCCAAACAAACAAATCTTTCCTCTTTATAATATTAGTGTAGACTAGCTGTGCCCCGTGGTTTACCCGCGTAAGATTAACAATAAAAAATTAAGTTTTTTGATTGATGCTTCGCTCCTGTTGGTTGCAGTGTGATGTTATAAAGCCTGAAGCTTCCCTCAATTAATTATCAAAATCAACATTTTTTTTTATTCTAACTAGTAGTTCCTGAGATTAGCTTGACACTGTACCTGCTTTAATAACTACCTACTTTATGTAAATACTAGCTGTACCCTGCGGTTTCACCCGCATAGATTTAGTTTCATCCTTATTTTTTCAAAGTCAAAGTCAAAAATATCTTTATTCGATTAGACTTTATACAAAGCGTCAAATCGTCAGAATGACACAATTTACAGGATTATACATGCTACCGCCAGGTTCGGAAGGTTGCTTTTACTGAGAAGAACCTGGCAAGAAATTCAGTAATTACTCTTTTCAAAAATATTATACAATTTAAAAAAAAAACAAAATAAATCATTTGAGAAATGTAAGCCCATGGACACAGTTCCAATGTACAAATGTCGATAAAAATTAACATAAAGAAAAGTCTAGTATTGTCGCGGAACCCTAATATATTTAATTAATAAAAGTAGCCTAAGTTACTCCTTGAAACATCAGCTACCTGCAAGCGAAAGTTCCGTTAAAATCGGTCCAGCCGTTTCGGAGATTACCCGGAACAAACAGACAGACAGACATAGAAAATGTTTAAAACTTGGTTTTTTAATGTCAGTAGCGAGTATACTTTCATATGCATTTAGTGAAAAGCTGTTATTTTGGCATTACAAACAGACACTTCAATTTTATTTATCTGTATAGATTTAATACATAGTATAGTATCATAGTTGTTGCAGTCAAACTACTGTTCGGTAGGATGATTTAGCTTGTCTCTCTACTTTTAGAGGATGGTTGCTAAACACGAAAAATATGGAATACTCTTGAAGCTTATTAGGGATATATAATTACTTTATTAGGCATTAGTTGCTGCAGTATCTTTAGAACTGCAGTAAGTAGGTAAGTAGCAATCAGTAGTGCGAGCAGTCGAGCACCCATGCAGTGCGCAACGAGCGCCGGCGTCGGCGCTGCGCTCGCGGCGAAAGTGTCGACGCCGCATTTTGAGCTAACGCTCCCCTGACACGTTCTGATTGTCGACACAATTAAAAATACCTACATTCGTATCTACCTACAAGTGCCAGTAAAATCACGGCCAAATTCTCGGCACGTCTCGAACAATTTCTCTTCGGAGCGCTCGCTAATTTAAATCTAAGCGGTAAATTAAAAATTTGCCAGCCGAGTGGCCACTACCTAAACTCCATTAAACCCCCAAGGTCTGACTGGCACGTCAGCGCAGGTGACGCCGCGCCGAGCCAGAGAACCTTGCGTAAATAATAATAAATGTCAATATATACGGAACATTACGTTAGCGAGTACCTACCTACTAGTAGGTAACTGCCCATTCAGGTATGTTACTTATGTAATGGTATAAGGGCCTTATGTCAATAGGAGATTAGATCAGCGGGTATGTATTGCAATTGTGGCATCTTGTATAGCGATTGTGAAGCTTGGTGCAAAAGGCACGTAGCTTGAATGGAATGCAAGTACATTATGGGGGATTGCTAGTGAACGCCAGTGCACAGACAGTTATCATTAGATCCCATGCGTGACGTGTGACTCATCGTTTGCATGCGTGATGCGCCCCGGACCGGACGTTTCCAAAATGCGTCACGCTGTCTCTGTACATATCTGTCTGTATCATTACCATCGGTTGATTTCATTGTCGGCGTGGAATTACCATACACTAGTAATTATAATTATGTTGGGTTTTGTTCTTCCTCATCGCACTTTGATAAGGAAATAATATTCGCAAGTTACCTACCTATGTAGGTTTTACATTTAAACAAATGTGTAATACGGCTGATTGACCAAAATTAAACAGTCCGTGGTGGGTTGTGCAAATCACGACGAAAACTGAGTTTCCTTTAAATGGGCTGCACTTAAAAATTTTATAATGGGTGCAGTCACATCACACACGTGGTGCAGACATGACCTTACTCAGTGCAGAACGTTTATCGATCGTCTTGCTGCAGTCCTTGCACCGCGGACCCCAATAGCATTATTCTACGCTTCATTGCAAGCTCCTGTCCCGCAGCAGGGAAGCCTCATTCCTCCGTTTACAATCTACATATACTTATCGACTCTGTGCGACTCTCATTCAAATCTTCCCTTGCTCTTTCTTCCATCACGCATGCGAATGTTTGTCTTGCTTGCTATAAACAGTACTAAAGGCTAGATACATTTGGCGTCAATGTGCTCAAGATGCTCTGTGCCTGGTTATTGTTAGCATATGTGTTTAGTTGAAGTAAACGATTCAAATTGCGCGTTTTGGCATATAGCCGGGTCAAGTCAAAATGTGACCTCCTTTGTTCACGGTGCCCCTTCAACTAAGCATTGTTCGGTTTCACTCGTTTCATTAACACGCGCGTTTCTTTTTCAGATAATTAGCCATATGGAATAGACTGCCTTAAAAGTATACACAGTAATCTTTGCCAGTACTGGTGCCCCTCTCTATCCAGTCAATAGGAATTTTATCCTGCACTTTTGTGTTATAAGTATGTTATGTGATTTGTTCAGTCAATTTCCTCAAACATATATACAATAGCTGTGCCCTGCGGTTTCACCCGCGTAGAGTTAATTGCATTATCCCGCGGAACCCTAATGTTTTTTTTAAGTAAAAGTAGCCTAAGTTACTCTTTGTAAGTGAAAGTCCCGTTAAATTGGTCCAGCCGTTTCGGAGATTACCCGGAACAAACAGACAGACAGAGAAAAAAATTGATAATTGGTTTTTTAATGTCAGTATCGTATATACTTTCATATGCATTTAATGAAAAGCTGTTATTTTGGAATTACAAACAGACACTTCAATTTTATTTAACTGTATAATGTATAGATTCAAAGACCTTAAATACTTTTAAATAATCTATTTACTTACTACGATAGACCTAAACAAGAATAGTTTTCGTATGATCATATTCATATTATATGTTTGCAATAAAAATAGGAATATTAGTGATGCCCCAGTTCCAAACAACAGTTTCCATCGTGTGTGTGTTGCTACTGGCGAGTAGGTATTCATGACGACAAATGTTAAGTGTCTAACTTACTCTATATTGTTTAGTTAGTAGTCTCGCCTTCACGATGTGTCATGGGAATATGTTTTGTGTCACGTATTATCATTTAGGTGATCATGAAGTTATGTGTATTATGTAATTAGTTCATTGCCAAAGACAACTGTCTCTCTTGCTTGCAATGCTCATTCAGACCGAATATATTTATTTATTTATTTATTATATATTGCGCTTATCTGTCTGTTTCGTGAGGTTGTTTGTCTATCTGATTGACTCTTAAAGACAGGTCTGCTCTACCGGCTATAGGTAATTCGCCGCATTAGTTCAGCTCAGTTTTGCCGCTTCAATGCAATGTAAATCATTTAAATGAAGACCTATATCGTTACCAAAGCCAATTCCATCTGTTATCTCGTGCGCCGTACTGTGTGCTATGAGCTAAGCTGCAATTAAAGTGTGAGCATGTGTACATTGTAGTGATAAAGCAGTATCGCGGGCGCACCTTTCATGTACCTTGGCGGCAGTGCGCGCGCCGTCCTTCGCCATTGTACCGCCACCATCAACGTCCAATACAATACATTCAACAATCACATGACTTCTGATGCTGCTCTACATTTATGAGTCATCACTCATTCAAATTAGCGGATTTTAGATAAGTACTTACCTACATCTGGCTCTACCGAATTGATTTGCTTAGTTTTCGAATCATATGAAACTTTATTTGCGTTGTTTGTTGTGCTGTGTCTTTGTCTTTGAATGGTGATTTGTGACATCAAGGTTACACTCGAATACAAATGTGATGTAGGTACTTAATTCAATAACACAATCGTATCGCTTACTTATGTAAAGTGACACATATTTAGGTGTAACTGTGACGTCATCAACGTACATACACAGATTATTGTTCCTCTTCAATGTTGTATCGAGCCGACTATGCCATTAGCGGTTCAGTTATTAGTAATGTCAAATTTGGTATCGATGATGCAATCTTTTGCTGATATAAAATTGCGAAAAGCGGAACCTCGTTGAATTAACAATTTGTTTGTAGGTGTACAATAAGCTGTTATCTATGGAGTGGTTGTTATCTATTACCTAGTAGTAATCGGCACGGCGCTGGCGCTGGCGTGGCAACGGCGGCAGACGCCGGTCCCACATGCCTCGGTGGCTAACCAGTTCTGCAAACGTACTTCACCTCGCCTTGCATCATGCTCGCTGCGTCACCGCCACTCACTCATTACTCATCAACAAACCTCCACTCTGCGCAGATATTGAATCAGCATTTGTATTGTATCCACGTACCACTTTTATATCGATCGTGTCCAGTGTTTGTTTTCAATTATTGCTTCCACGTAATTGTGCCGGTTGTCACTTATTTATTGTCGAACAGTTCGCTACAGTATTTGTATTGCTGAAAAAGAAAGTATGCCAATTGAGTCCCATGGTTCCGCTTCTTTATTTGCATACGAACAATCAAATTATATACTTACTGTCAAAGGTCTCATTCCTAGTGTATTATCGGTTGCAATTAATTTCACTTTGCCCGATGCTTTGCACTTTTTCTGTTGTGAGTGACCTACGACAGCAGTAGTATTACAACACCGAGTCAATCCCTCATTAAGTTAATGCGGAAATAATTGAGGCAGTAGCGAAGAGCCGAGTGCTCGAGCATTGCGTTCTATGTCCATGTGGGTCGTTTCCCTCTGTTCAAAATATAGCATTAATTAAATTACGCGTGTATCGGTGACCGATTGACTTCAATGTCTCGGCAATAATTTATGTAATTTGCACTGATAACCGATTCTCTATTATGTTTTTTCAAGGTGCGCCCGAAAGCATGTTATACAAAAATGATTCCAATAACTTGGAGAAAGAGCGCGTTCCCAAATGTTTAACGATCGGTCGCAATGAAACGGAAAGGGAGACAATTGGCGAACCTTGTAAGTATTTAGATGCAAGTTGGTATCGTTATCGTTATCATAGTTTGTGTGCGATCGTCTACGTGGGCCGTCGGGGGTGTCAGGTTAATGTCAAGGCAGGTGGGCGGCAATTGGGGCGCGCCCGGTCCTCTCCCGGCACGTAGACCGGCCGCAATAGTTGAATGTGGTCTGCCGCCGTGCCTGCAGGCTACTGGCCACGTCACGCTACAGGTTGTTGTCTCATGCCATGCTATTACCAGCCCGAGCTCAATTAACACTACATACTAGTTCATTGTTCCATTTTACATTTTAGTAAAAGTATTTACATTTAATTCGCAAGTGTCCAAAAGGTTTTTTGAGAATCATATCCGTTTCCCGCTTTTATTTATTTTGTGGAATTTGCGTACGCATACATAATGGAACTAGAGGAAGCATAGATCTACTTTAATTATTCTAAATGCCTTTACTACTTGATCTATTTTAAATGCCTTTGCTTGCGGCGTCGTCAGGATGACGGGTCGCTCACTTCCCTCTATAATGGTTGAGGAGGGCGATGGCTGGCATTCTCGTCATACTTGTGAACAGGTGCAGCTTGTGGGGGCTGGTCATCTCAAGCTACGCATTTAGATACAAGTAGAACTACTAGACTCATCTTTATGTTAATTTTATCGACATTTGTGCATTGCAACTGTGTCCATGGGCTTACGTTTCTACAGTGAGTTATGTTTTTTTTTAATTGTATAATATTTTTGAAAAGAGTAATTACTGAGTTTCTTGCCAGGTTCTTCTCAGTAAAAGCTACCTTCCGAACCTGGCGGTAGCATGTATAATCCTGTAAATTGTGTCATTCTAAAGATTTGAAAGTGACAAGTTTGAAACTCAATGACAAGTTTATTTGTAACCTCCTGACCTGATGCAAAATAGATCAACGAACGCTGGCAAATTAATAGATGGCCCAGCTATCTGCAAAGACAGTAACGGGGTCATGAATGGATAGTTAATCCAGTTCGGTCGGTGCCGGTGCGATCGATGGCTCTCACTCGGAGTAATCAACGCGTTGTTGACGTCCGCCGCGGGCCCATGTGAATGTGGCGGCTAATTGTGACCACCCATTGTTCCTGTATCCGCTGTGACATCACTCCTCGTCCATTCAGACGCATCTGACCAGCATCCATTGTGAGCGACCCACTTGCTCAATGACTGCTCATTGTGTCCGCATCACGACCATGCACTCTACCAATTGGATCGTACTGTTCTTTTCGCTATGAGACAGCCGACGCGAAGGAAAACAATTTGTTTTCATTGTAGCTCCTCGCATCGCCTATTACTGTCATATCAAGTTCATTTCATCATTCATACATATCTTATCGTAAGACGATCCCTTAGTTGAAGGGTAAACGAACAGTTGCTCTAACTAAACTGTAAATGATTTGAGTGTACATGGCATTCTCAAAAAGCATAAGGAATTATGATCATCGAATACAATTACACGTAGGGACAGCCATTCGGCATTTAGTCACACGAGTTTCGCATTGCTACCTAGATTCGTGTGATCGAATGTGCTAGTAGAGAAACAGAAACTATAAACAAACAATAGGCGTCAATGCATGACAGGCTGAGTGGATGTGGGCCGTGTGGCGCGCTCAATGCTCAATAGCTGGCGGCCGTATGCGCGTGCGCCTATTAATTCGCCCATTTACAGTTCCTCAGTAGTCAGTACGTGCTTCACTCTACTTTTGCCTATATTTATTAAATACTTACTACTTATATTGATTAATTTGCATTACGATATTCGTAATGTGGTTATAATGAACTCTGCTTTACCGGAGCTTTTCTGTGGCTTTGCACCACATATTGAGATAACGTACTTGTACTTATGAAATTGTTGGTTGGATTTTCCATATCACTCCCATACACCAAATTCTGATGTACTGCCCTTTGTCATAATGTCACTGTAATCAGTTTGTATGAGGTATGCTAGTGCCGGCCGGACATATCGAGTCGAACATAACGGTTTTATGGGATCCATCGATGGTCGTATGATAATGGCGGCACTAGCATGGCAGACGTGCGGGGACTGGGCACGTGACTGAATGCACTATACTCCAGCCATGCCAGCCAGGATCAACCACACTAGTTATTTGTAACCGTGTCGAGTGTGTCAAGTATAAATTATTAATTTCGCCCATTGATGCGTGGCTGGCCACAGATAAAAACTGCTTATCTGCCCTATCAAAACACACTGTGTTGAATTTTGTCGAGTTATCATTTTTGTCATAACTTTTGGTGTTCGTTTATCAAATACAAATGAATTGTAAAATTCGATTCATTAGTGTGTTATGCTATAGTGACGCTTCTCACGTCCAATTATGTTGAAACTGGTTAGACATTACCCAAACAGGTTAAATATAGTAAATTGCATTTAAAGCATACGTGAGACATAGATATCTGTTAACACGCTTATAGCGCATTTATCATTTTCACTGTAGATGACACTTACGTAACGATGAATCAGGGTTTTCTGGCGACTAGCATTAGTGCTATTGCATGTTTGTGGTAGGCATTTTCTAGTTAATATATCGGAGCTCAACTGTTTCAGTTTTCATGTCACTGATACCAGGTACGCTCGAGCGGGCTTGAGGCGGGAACATTAGTACAATTATGTTCACTCGCTTGTTTGGTCCTTAGAGTAAACATAAGCATGCTATGCATACTGTATGGCTGTCATTATCAATCGATAGTTGTATTGCGCGCGGTACAAGGTGAGTGGAGGGCGGCGCGAGGGACACCTGTTCCAGAGTGGTGCGGTCAGTCGCGAGGCACGATTAGGGAAGCTCATCAATTACCTTCTAGAAGTGTGCGCCGTGGGCGGCGGATGCGCATCCTCCTTACGGCGAGGATACAGCTATCCTGTGCAGGACCAGGCCTCCGCGACCTTGAGCTTCGTTGGGGAGACAATATTGGACGTCGTGCATACGCCTCTGACCAATTTGAGTAATTTGGCCTAGATGCATTAACTGTGATCTTGGCATACTACACGCTGTTATGGACTCATTTAGTATCTTTTTACGCCAGATAAACAATAGCTTCAAGCAATGTGCACAGATGTACTGGATATAAGTACGTATATGTCGGTGATCGATTACCATCAGCTGTTGCAAATCGTTTGGGTAATCAATGTGACGTCGCGTACGCGTGCTGCAGCATTATTCAGTAATGATCTAGCCGGTGTTGTCCGTCGGCGGCCCTCCCGCTTCCTGCACTTTCACTGCAATCCACCGACTAGTTGGTATTACATGATTCGCAACGCTGCACGCACTGCATTTTCACATCACATGTGGCAAGCGACCGAGCGACAGATGTCACGTGGGAGACGCTTGATCGTGTTTTAATGAATGTGCTCACTTTTTCTTCGCCTAAGATATTATCTCATGAAATGTGTTCTTATGGAACGTCTCAATCTTAGCAAAGACAGAATTCTATTTCTTGATCTGGGTTTCAATCACCAATAGTTTTAAGGTATAAGCCTTGTAGTTTGTTGTTTATGTAAACAAACGAATGTAAATGAAGAAACGTATGTAAATTGAAAGGAGAGTAGGTATTTCATTTTAACATGATGTTGATACAAATTCGCGCGATATGTCCTGTGGCCGATGGACTAGTAATGTCGGCGAACAGGAAGTACCTCCCTACATTTAGATCTTGGGTGTAACTAACGAGCCTCACGCATGTTGTTGGTGGCTTCTGTTTGACCTCTTGCTAGTATTATGTAACTGCTCGCGTTAATCAATTAAAGGATTTTATGTTTATCGGGTACTTGAAACCATCCTTCAGCTCACAAACAGAATGTATACACATTTTGATTTAACTAAATTAAATTGAGATGTGCACACTGGAACAGTGGAGCCACATGTAAACATTGTGCACAAATTGGTAATCCTGGCTCATTACATACGGTATCCTAGTCTGTCTCTATGTAACGCCACATTACTGACAATTTTGCTTATCGTACGTCGAGAATGCAAAAGTTATAATATTCCTTTTGTTTACCGGAATATGTTAATGTCATAATTTGACTTCATAAGCTGAAGTCAAATTATGTGTTTTCCTCCTAACGCTAAATATATATTGGCTGTTGGATAGCACCCAACCCAAGTATTGAGTGAGAATTTTCTGTTTGTCGCATTTATCTGTCTTGTGATATGTTCTGAGTGCTGACTCTAAGTCTAAACATGTGTAGGCATCGCGTAGTCGCCAATGAATGAGACATCATCACGGCGCCACTAATATCTACATGCACTTTGTCTCGTGAACATTGTACGCAGTGTAACGAATGACAAATCTATAAATACAGATAAATAAAATTGAAGTGTCTGTTTGTAATTCCAAAATTACAGCTTTTCACTAAATGCATATGAAAGTATACACGATACTGACACTAAAAAACCAAGTTTAAATTTTTTTCTCTGTCTGTCTGTCTGTTTGTTCCGGGTAATCTCTGAAACGGCTGGACTGATTTTAACGGGACTTTCACTGGTAGGTAGCTGATGTTTCAAGGAGTAACTTAGGCTACTTTTATTTATCAAAAATATTAGGATTCTGCGACAATAGGATGAAACTAAATCTACGCGGGTGAAGCCGCGGGGCACAGCTAGTAAATAACTAATAATTCCGTCACGTCCTGAATAGCGTGCCACTTGTGGGGTGGTGGCGCGCGGGGAATATCAAAATTAGCAGATACGACTCTACCTTCGATGATGATACTGCTAGCAGGTATATAATGCACTAGTGCTAGAGGCATAGACTGGAGTGACAACGTTGCGTAAGTCGCCGAGTGTTAGACGCTGAACGGTCGGTTAGTTCGGTAAGCGGCCAACCGGTGGCTGGTGACCGTTTTTGCCGCCACTGACCTACATACTGTCATTATTGTACAATCCTTGAAAACACAATTGGTGGTCGAATTAAAAAGCGTTCGAGTGCGATATGATAATAAATAGGTATCATAAAACCAATCGGCTGGTCCCGTAGCGCGGTGCAATACTAGCTTGTGACCTTGCGCTCGGCGCTCGGAGATAATGTTTTGTTTATCTTATACTGTTGAGTGATGGGTGAAGTGCAAGGCGAGGTGGCGACCGCTCACCTCTGCCTTATTATTATGCACATACATACATGTGCACACTAACTGTACCTACCTACTTACCTATTAGATACCTAGTTTTTTGTTGCAGTTCTTCCTCCTACTTAACGTCCACAGTCGACTTAAGTTGGTAACCATTACATAATAAGCTTTGTTCACTGCACCTATGTTGAGGTGCGTATTGTATATATTCTAAAAATGGAATGTGTTTGCGGTGTAGGAATCGTAGAATGAGTGGTAACAAGCATTCGATGTAGTTGTAACTAAACATGCATAAGAATGCCCTTAGGTAATGGACAGTTTTTGGAATGTGTCGGTCACGCGGCAATAAGTGATCCGTCGAAAGTGGCCGTCGTCGGCGGAGGCGTGCTCCGCGAATGTGGCACACCGACTGGCTGTTTGCACTTCCGACCACGTCTGCTCCGGTGTTATTTACACAAACTGCTGCTTTGTTAACAATTACAAACTATGTGCTTTGTTTTGAACGAGCGCCCAACATTTACGTTCATGGAATGTGTCTAATGTTATTGTACAATTTTCAACTGTTGCTCGGACGTAACGTAAATTATTTTAACAAAAGCAGTTTAGTAATTCTTTATTTGTTCAATTGAGAATCAGACCAGGATAATGAAGAAAATGTGTTTGAGAGAATGGTGTTTTAAGCGTTGTTCGATGTCGATTGCAGGTGGCGCGTTCGAAGGCGTGGAGGACCAGGTGTCGCCGTTCGGCTACGGCCGCGGCGAGGGCGTCGACGCCGGCCACGGCGACCCCGAGTGGATCTGCAGCAAGGAGAAGCCGCAGTACGACCAGATGTTCCAGGCGCTGAGCCCCATCGACGGGAAGGTCACCGGCGCCGGTAGGTCGCCCCCCCTCGCCCTCCTCCCCGCCCTCATGGCAGACAAGGCCCTCGACGCGCTGCTCTCCACCAGCCACAACTGCTCCCTCCTCGCCGAGCTGTGCTCCGAGGAGCGCGGCCGCGACGTCGATAGGTTCGACAGGCTGGTGGGCGTGCTCGCCGCCGCCACCAGCCACGCGACCTCCCTCGCCCGCTTCCTGCTGTGCGTCCGCGAGGGGAGCGCACCCTCCGCCCGCAGGCCGTCCGTGGGCAGCGGCCGAGTGTCGCCCGCCCTCTCCATACATAGCCTCGCCGACCCCGTAGCTATCGACCAGCCCGTACTTGACCGATGCGACTCTACAAATGATCATCATTTCAGCCGACAGACGCCTACTGCTGGGCATAGGCCACCCCCGACGACTACGAATGATACCACTTTCGATTACGACACGTCGAATGAAACTAATTTAGGCAACTCTCGAGAAAGTTACGATAGCATGCCGGACACACACGACGCCGACCTGAGCGACTCTGATAGTTCTATTGAAATCCTTGAGCCCCCCAACGCGTCCAACTTGCACGACCCCCACGGTTCTACCGGGAACACGGGCTGTCTGAAATCAATTTGGCGATCCATTAAATTTGTATGTTTGTTGTTATTGAATACGGTGACTATAACGATAACCGGGCAGGTGCTGTTCATGTCGCTAGTGTACGCGTTTACCGGGGAGCGATGCCTCCAGTTCTATGTGGAGAAGGCTCCCAACTCGTGGTTCGAAAAAGCGAAGCACGTGGCGTTCGGTCCACAGGAGGAGTTGGTGCAGATACATACTATCTTCCAACTGTTCCAAACGCAAAATATTGTAAACTTACTCAAATACTGCATACAGAAATTGTTATACAGCGATACCGTGGTGACATAATAATCTGTAGGGGATTGTTAATGTCACACTTACTTTGTGTCTCAAATTGGTCGCCAGCGATAGTATTTTATATCGGTACGAATGATATCAACCAGTAATCAGCCCTTCCTAGTACTCACTACCCAGGATTTGTAGTTGTTTTTATCCGATTTATTATTTGATAGGTTTGAAGTGTACACAATTCTGAATGTGTTTTTGCTTGCCGTTTTAATCCATTGAATCATTTGTAAATATATCATGTACAATGCGCACTTGATACTGCGTCGCTGGACATCGCTTTGTGGCTAATTCACCCCAACCGCCGCCGCACAGTGCAGACATGATCGAACATTATAAATTATTTTTTGTTTATGTGCCTCGTTTATTGGCAGTCGTCCCTCGGTGAGAGGGTTGTAATTAGCCATAATGTGGATATTCAGTGTGCACGTGTGTATGTATGTGAGGTGTGACGGTCGGTTTGCTCGACAGCTGCCAAGACGGAGATGGTGAAGTCGAAGCTGCCCAACTCGGTGCTGGGCAAGATCTGGAAGCTGGCGGACATCGACAAGGACGGCTTCCTCGACGACGAGGAGTTCGCGCTCGCCATGCACCTCATCAACGTCAAGATCAACGGACACGACCTGCCGCCCGAACTACCCGCGCACCTCGTGCCGCCCTCCAAGAGGAACTGATCCCTCCCCCTGCTACCCGCGCCACCCCCTACCACCCCGCTGGACTAACCTTGCTCCCCCTATTCATTGTAAGTCACAATAGCATGTGTGATGAGCCGATCAAGCTCCTTCTCTAATGTATTTAGCTTGCATTTGATTCCCATTGGTTGGGATATTCGCGACGTTGTTTTCGTACATAAACCTGCATAATACACAGTGCATTTATTATAATAATTCAAGCGAAGGGTTACCGTGCGAGAGGTGATGTAGGCGTGGTGGCTATAGACGTTGGTGTGTGTTTGTGTTCGGAGCGCCGCGATGGTATAGTTGAAGCCATTACTAGTACATGGCGGCCGGCGCCCGTCGTATGTCATCCTGAGAGTATTTATTGTATAGTTGAGGCGAGGCTGTGTTGCCACTCACCGACGCTACATTATTGTAATTAGTACGCGACCTGGTCACCGGTAAATATGAAAATCAGTACCTATGAAATCGCTCAAACTTGCTTATCAAAAAAATCTATATTTTTATATGGTTTTATTAAAAAATTACATTCGATCTTATGTTTTTGTTTTGAGTAATATAAAGTGTGTGGAGGGCGGCGCGTGCGCTGCCTACCGACGTGGAGCTATCGACATTTGACAATAGTTTCACTTGCATTTGAAATGCATTCCCCCTTATTAGATAACAACGTAGACTGAACTGTGTCCATCCATTTTTAAATCAGTATCAGTATCACAGGAGATGGAACTGCCCAATAGTGAGCTAGCGACGTGTAGCGGACGATTTATGTACAACACTATTTTAGAAAGATTATTTTATATTATGTCTCACGCTGAGGTCTACGCCCCCCAGCGTACTGATATTTCAAATGCTAGCGTTTCTATTTCTATGTCGGGTAGGCAGTAGGCTGGCTTGCCGCTAAACTTATTCGCATTACACATTTAACATGGAGTGGACCGAGCTTCGGATGCATAATAAAAATATAGTATGAAGTATTTAAATTAAATATTTTACCAATGATAACATATTATATTTGTTCTTGTTTGTAAGTCTCCGATGGAGCGTAGAGCAGAGCTGTGTCCAATGTTACATGTCCTACTTAATCTACTTAAACTGTAAGTTGTTTTGGTGCCCCAAGAGTTTAAATTATTTGTTATGGAAATATATTGTTTACATTAAGTACACTTTATTATAGAAATTCGTTCATAGAACTAGATGTTTGGTTTAAGTTATTTAGTTTAATCAATGTTCTGAGGTTATACCGCTAATATTATAAATTCTATGATGTATTACCAATGGCGACACGTCTATATTGTGCTTATTTATTAGAGATTAACTATTTGAAGTCTCCTTCGAGGCTTGTTGAATCACTTCTTAACATTTTTCTAAATTGTGTTTGTTCCTATTAGTCAATTGTGATAATGTTTGCTATATTGAGCTTCTTATGATTGAGTGCACGACACACTGGCCTCGTGTGAGGCAGAGGAACAACAACTGTAGTTAGTTTAAAGACAGCTGTGCCTTCGCTTTTGTACCAATAATGTGGAGGCAGCCCCTCGCTCGGGGCTCCTGTAAATACATTAATTATACTGGATTTTGGAATATATAGAGCGGCCCGCTCGGTGCGTACAGTGGGACGCAGCGACCCATGCCTGGGAGCGCGGCGCACCGGACGAGGCGCCGGACACCTTTTACACTTTGCTACTATTGTATGTGTACATAAACATAATATTATGTAAATTTATATAATCGTAAATTATACATAGTGTGTAATAAATAGTTAAGAAAGCAAATAGTTTTTGAAATTTATCCTTTGATGGATGGTTGTTGATTGTTAAATATGGAGACTTGCTTCGTCGCCATAATCAGTCATGGAAATATTATCTAATAATCAATGTGTGACGCGTCAGAGTGACGTCACACTAAGCATTACCGGCCTACCAGTTAGTACATGCAGTGTTTTAGGAACAAGCCAGCATACCGCCGTCAATATTGATGTGGGCCCTCTCTTTTCTTCTGCCCGCATGAGTATAATATAAATATGCTGATATCCATAAGACTCCTTCCTCATGAACTGGGATTCCGACCACTTCATATAAAATGTACTGTCACACTAATGAAAGCACCATTTTATTAAATATATTTATTAACAGTACCAATAAATTCAACCTTATCTAGGAATAATTTGGGTGAATAAAAATAATTCATACAATACATAGCGCCCACCGATGAGGCGCTCAGCGTGGCGATGGCTCCCACTCGTACAATTTATACAAAGAATATACACTAGCACACTCCAAATTATAAGTATGATAGAAATAAATGCTCACTATCCCATCCACAACGGGCTCAAAATAGTAATAATCACCGGGATCGTCAAAGGAGGGGGGCCGGCCGGGACTGTTATTTACATGCGAAAACCGTTGGAACCGGCCGCCGCTGGACGATATATATGTTAGAATACGGCCAAACCTCGAAAAGAAATATAATCCCAGGAAATATTCAAATCAATATATAAATATGCGAAACCCGTGCGGGGGAGGAGGCTCACTGCGGCGGCGGCTGCGGCGCGCCGGGCGGCCGCACCTGGCGCCGCAGCTGCTCCACCAGCTCGGGGTTGGCCGACTGCATGTGCTGCGCCAGCGCCTGACCCGCCTCCAGCAGCGCGCCCATACCGCCCGCGCCCGCGCCCGCGCCCCCCACACCCGCGCCCCCCACACCCGCCGACGTGTTGCTCATGAGCCCCGAGATGAGGTTTTGCATGTTGGGGTCGGCCAGCATCTCGGTGGCCATGTTGAGCAGCGCCGGGTTCTGCAGCAGGCCGCCCAGGTCGAGCGGGCCGCGCTCGCCGCGCTGCTGCAGCCGCTCGTCGGCGAGGCGCAGGTTCTGGCGGTAGGACTCGTTGTCGGGCTCGAGTTGCGAGGCGCGGGCGAAGGCCGAGCGCGCCTCGCGGTGGCGATCGAGCGCCGTGAGCGCCAGCCCGAGGCGGCCGTGCGCCTTGCCGTAGTCGGGCTGGAGCCCGAGCGCCGCCGTGCAGTCGGCGACGGCGGCCTCGTGCTCGCCGAGCTTGAAGTGGGCGGCGGCTCGGTTGCAGAAGTACACGGCGTTGCGCGGGTCGAGCTCGACGGCGCGCGAGTAGCGCTCGAGCGCCTCGCGGTGTCGCTCGGCCTTCATGAGCTCGTTGCCCTCGTGCTTGAGGCGCTCGGCCTCGGCGCGGTCGGGCGCGGCGCCGCGCGCTCGCACGAGCTGCAGCAGGTCGAGCCCGCGCGCCGCGTCCGAGGGCCCGAGCTCAAACGCCGTCTCGATGCATTGCACGCCGACCTCGACGCTCTCCCTCGAGTCCACGCTCAGAGTGTCGCCTTCCAGTTGCTGTTTCAGGAAGTTGACGATGCTCGCGGCCACTATTTTTATCTCTGACATGTTGTAAATTTGGTCAGTCGGACTGAGGATTGAAACTTAGTTAGTTTCTTGTGGATTTTCTATTATTTTTAGATTATTTTCCACCAATGATAAAATGACAATTTGACAGGCAGAGAGCAAAATGAATTTGACAATTGACGATTTGACTGACAATATTTAAATGTCATATTATCTTAATAATTCACCTTTAAAAATTAGACAAAGGGAGCATTACCCATACGATCAAATTATAAAACTGCGCAACGCATAAAAATATATGGAAATTTCAGATATTCGCTGGATTAGCTGCACATACAAAATCCTACAATAAATTATCACACACATAAGTTATGTCACTTTTTGTTAGTTAATAGTCTTTTTTCATACTTAGTAAACTGTACCTAGATGAAACTGGATGATTTTGTCAAATCAACAAAATTGTATTACACGTAAACTGAGTTTGTTATGGACGGAGTAAAAGCTAAGACAAAAGGGATTATAATGAGACTGCGTCATTGGCCTAATGGTCCCCGGGCCAGGCAAAGTGTTATATTCACATTCATATTTATTGCAAGTAAATTCCTTTTATTAAATAGTAAATTCATATTATAGTGTTAACTAACGTGCTGTTTTTAAAATGTGGTTAAAGTATATAATATTCAAGTAGTTGTATAGTAGAGTAGAGACCATAAATAAAAACTTGAGTAAATTTCTATAATCTGTCATTTACTGTACTGTACCGAACTGTGAACTGTTTACTGTCAGAGCCATGTAACATTAGTCGAGTTGATCGAGCGTCGAGCATGAGCGAGTATTCAATACCAATACCTCGATTTACCTGCTGTCTTTAGTATAAATAAATCGTCGATTTACTAAACTAAATGCATTATAAATATAACAGGTGTAGTCTTTCTCTGTGTGAAATGTGAATTTTGTATTGAACAACATTTACTTACAATAGATGAGCTCATCAGCAAGACAGTATTTTACAAGTTTGCGCTTCTTATTGCCAATGATCTGAATGATCACCACCCAACTTTAGTTGTGATAACTAGCAACGATGGCCCTCTACGAAGGTATAGCTCTAATCCAAGAGAAACAAGCAGTTGTGTTGGATCTTGGCACGGATTATACCAAGTAAGTCGACGTTTCATTATATCTTAAAATGTATCACTACTAAGTAACTAGGACTCTTCATTTTCATACATTTAAACTTTAAACAAAATTTTGTGTGTGATATGACATTGTACTTGCTTCGGGTCTTTGGCAAACCACTTTTTGATACACATATAGTGCAGTAGTTTTAAGCAGATACATAAAAAATAACTATTTGTTTATAGGTCGGTAAATATGTATAATATATGTTTTCAATTTAATTAGGTTTGGGTTCACGGGTGAAGCAGCTCCGCGATGCATCATTCGCTCGGAGTTCTGGTGCACTGCAGAGCGGCGCATGAAGCGCGTGCATGACTTTTCCTCACCTGAGGAACTCTACGACAACCTCGTCCACATGCTGCATCTGCTCTACTTCAGGTTACATCTATATAATATATACATGTTCTTACTTAGTTCTGATTCCCTTTTTACATGAATACAATAATCACTTATGAAGTGACCAACATATGGGTTCTTATGGGCTGCCTTAATGATGGAAATAATCTATTACTTAACAATGTTTTGAGTTGGAAACAAAATGCAGCTTTACTTATACCACGGTGTGAAGAAAACAATTTGCTTGACATTTATGTTTTCTTTGGTATAAGTCAAGTCTATACTTTCATATATGCATTCAGTGAAAAGCTGTTAATTTAGAATTAAATAAAGACACTTAAATTTTATTTATCTGTGTTGATATAAATTATTTATCCGTATAGATTTGTGAATATCCTGTCCAATGTGATTGTATTGATTGCAGGCACGTGCTGGTGAACCCGAAGGAGCGCAAAGTGATAGTTGTGGAGTCACTGCTCACCCCCACACTGTTTCGAGAGACTCTGGCAAAAGTGCTCTTTACACATTATGAGGTGTGTTTGTACTTTAATTGAAAAATTATTTATTTTCTGTATTTAATTCACCATGTCTACCTCAGTTGTGGCCAATGCATAGCAGTGCCTTTGTATTCAGTACTAGCTGTACACCCCAGGTTTCACCTGCATAGATCTAGTTTCATAGTTTATTTCGCCTAATATTATATCTAAATATAATTAGTCTAAGTTACTCCTTAAAAAATCAGCTAACTGTGAAAGTCCCATTAAAACAGCTACATCATGTGTGATGTCGTGACCAAGGGAAATGGGGATTCATTTTTATATATATATAGATAATATCAGTATTTGTGATTGTCCAGGTGTCAGGAGTGGTGTGGGCGGACAGCGGACGCCTGTGTGCGTTGACGCTGGGCGCGCCCGCCGTGCTGGTCGTGGACATCGGCGCGCGAGAGGCTGAGGTCGTCGCTGGTATATACTACACATTTTTGATCATTCATTGTACACACATAATATATCATAATAATATGCATTTTATGATATGTTCACAGCTAAGTTTCTTGGTGTTTCTCTTCAGAAGACTTGTTTTTGTGCTATTGGTAATTTTGTCGACATCCTTAAAGATAATAAAGATATGTTATTTGCTTAGTGGTCCATTCGTGCGTGGTGTTGAAGTCCCTCCAGTCGCAGCCGCTGGGAGCGCACGCCGTGCACGCCGAGCTCGCGCGGCTGCTCGACGAGGACAACGGCACCGAACTCAAGCTAGACGATGCCACCATCGAGGATATTAAAGGTATTTACAGACTGTTACGAAAAGCCGTTCCGGCATTAGATGCGTGCGCCTGTCGTTCCGTTATAATACATTGAATCGTGTATGTATTGGCAGTGAAGACGTGCTTCGTGGGGTCGCGGTCGCGAGCGCTGCAGTGGGAGGCGGGCCCCGCCCCCCAGGCGGCGCGCGGCCTGCAGTACCCCGCGGGGCCCCGGGGGACCCTGCGCGTGGGGGGCCGCGCTCGGGAGCTGGCCGCCGCCGTGCTGTTCGCCAGGGACCACGACTGCGCCTCGCTGCCTGACATCGTGCTGCAGTGCATCATGCAGGTGGGGACCCTCGCAGTAGGGGGAGCTGGCCGCCGCCGTGCTGTTCGCCAGGGACCACGACTGCGCCTCGCTGCCTGACATCGTGCTGCAGTGCATCATGCAGGTGGGGACCCTCGCAGTAGGGGGAGCTGGCCGCCGCCGTGCTGTTCGCCAGGGACCACGACTGCGCCTCGCTGCCTGACATCGTGCTGCAGTGCATCATGCAGGTGGGGACCCTCGCAGTAGGGGGAGCTGGCCGCCGCCGTGCTGTTCGCCAGGGACCACGACTGCGCCTCGCTGCCTGACATCGTGCTGCAGTGCATCATGCAGGTGGGGACCCTCGCAGTAGGGGGAGCTGGCCGCCGCCGTGCTGTTCGCCAGGGACCACGACTGCGCCTCGCTGCCTGACATCGTGCTGCAGTGCATCATGCAGGTGGGGACCGCCGGGGACCCTCGCGGTGTTCGGGGCCCGCCTTACATCGACTGAACGGTTCAACGATTTAGAGAACCGAGACTGTTAAACGTGAAAAGCTGCTTCTACTCTCGGGTCCATTATTCAACTCGAACCCTAGTAATTCGTACATATAAATAATGCGATCGGTGTACCTTATGATCTTTTGCGAAATAATGATTGAAGTTAGCATCGTGTTCGCAGTGTCCCATCGACACCCGGCGCGCGCTGGCGGCCAGCGTGGTGGTGTGCGGCGGCGGCGCCGCGCTGCCCGGCCTGCGCGCCCGGCTGGCCGCCGAGCTCGCGCACCTCGTGCTCCAGGTCCGCGCCGCCGCTACGCTCGCCCAGGCGCCCCGAGTCGCATCGATAACCTGCTATTGTATTATTCCCAGGAACCATACCGCTCCAAACTATTCGTCCGCGAGTTCAAGTTCCACACGGCGCCGGCGCACGACAACAGCGTGGCGTGGGTGGGGGGCGCGCTGTGCGGCGCGGGGGAGGCGGGGGGCGGCGCGGGGGTCGCGGGGGGTGTGGGGGGTGCGGGGGGCGCGGGGAGGGCGCTGGCCCGCGACGTGTACTGCCGCGAGCGGCGCCTGCGGGACTGGGTGTGTCTGCTCGACAACACGCCGCCCGACCATCCGCACCGGGACTACCTCGACATATAGGCTCGCACAGACACTACCACCTATCTTACTGCTATCATCTAAATTTGCCTTGATAAATCGAGCCGATACACATTGTTGTATGGCTCGTTAAAGCACGGCAGCACGTTATTTCTGTTGCTATATTTAATGATTCGAGGGAGGGCATGGGTGTGATTGGTGCTTCTCTATAACACTATAGTTAAGTTAAACTTATTTTAATAAATTATTATTCTCAAAACAATTGAAATTTTCCTTGCATTCCTGTTCACATTTAATGGCTATAACTGATAGTGAATGTATCGATGGTAGCCCTCTACCCTAGTTATTTCAGTGAAATGATCTTCGGCCCATTACGACGTGTCATTCGCACACAAAACTATAACTGTCTGTAGGTACGTCAATTTGTGTAGCGTCGAAACGCACATACCTCTACTTTAATATGTAACGAAGACAGGCGTTTGGAAGTAAAACAAAATTCCTACTGGTCCATGTTTATTGTATAGCCAAGCTCAGGAGTAGTTACTGAAGAAGGAGTCGACGAGCTTGCTGACGCAGCCGACGCAGCTGGGACGACGAGAGGCGGCGGCCGGGAGGGACAACACGGGTCGCCCCGGGACTATGGAGTGGGGCGGGTGGTTGGGAGGGCAGTGGGGCGAGAAGGGAGGGTAGTGGGGCGAGAAGGGGGGGCGGCGCGCCAGTGAGCCCCACAGCGCGGCCCACTGCCGACCCAAACATATTGCTCTCGCGCCACGCATCCTACGCTCGCTCAATGTGTATTGCCGCTATTCACGCGATGCAATGCAGTTAACCAAATATTTGTAATAATAAATTTAAAATAATGTGAATATATTTTGAATTAGAAGTGGTTTATCAAATCACACAATCAAAGAATACCTAATGACATTTAAAAAAAATCTATTCGTCACTAATGCCACAGACAAGTAGAAGTACAGCTATACTAAGTCAACAATTTTACTGGGAAAGGAACCGAATTTATTTCTTTGTCTATGGGAAAAAATAATGAAAAGGTTGTGAGCATAGATGAAGAAAACATTGTTGCAAGAAGTGCATTTTTTTCGATACTATAGCGCGGGAACGTAGACCGCGTGCCAATGAGTCGGCACGCTATCCACGCGCCCGGCGGATCCCCGTGCGCTACCAATAGTAGGTACGTTACGCGCCCGCGTTCATCGTTCGGCCGCGGGCGCCACTGTTCGACCGATACTCATCATGTGCGTGCGCGTCGTTGCATTGGAATTGTTCTCGGACTCCGCTTGGCGCTTTTTGTTTATTGTCACGCTTTAATTATACACGACCCCTTTTGTGAATACCTACTTAATTATACAGTCATCCGTTAATCCAACTAAAAGTTTTTATTTATACTCTTCAACCCCAACTCACAAAACTTCGAGCTATAATACCTATGGTTGCAAGTGACAGGCCGGATACGAAATTTTTTCTATATCTATGGCCGAATATCAAAGCAGATCATAGACAAAAAAAAACTTTCGCCTAAAGAATGTCAGTGAATTTTTTTTTTTTACAATTAAAATTCCATAATATTCGTTGCTAGTGATAGTATTAGTAGTAGTAGTAGCTAGGATTAGTAGTACAATATACTTATAAGCTAACCACAAGCAGTGTGGAACCACAAGGAAAGGAACAACTCATTCGAAAACACACTAACACACACGCGCATCTATGCAGTTATCATAGAATCAAATATAGCTACTATACCTACTTTTTAATTTTATAGAGGTTATAAGATACTCCGGCGCGTTGTCAGTAGGTTAGGCGTGTCACGTTACGTGATTTACTGAATTTAAGTTAAATGAAAGTAAAATAAAAAATTATTACGAATCGTACCTGTTATGAGTATGTTTTAGTTTCACCAAATTATAATTAGATGGCGTAAGTTGTGAAATAGATCGCGCTATTGAAAGTTGTATCGCGTTACATATACGTCTACCATTCATTTGTTTCCTCTCTTCTTTTGACGTAACATTATAACAATTGGATATGAACCCTAGTTTTATTTAGTTCCTGCAATCTTTGGAAGGCCAGTTTGATCCCCCAAAACAACTATGTAGTTATATTGTTAGGTGTTTTAATCTTACCTACAAGACCATACATGTCTCCTTTTCATTCTTACCCACCTACAGCTTAATAGCCTGACCACCCCAAGTGTCGGTACACACTTGTTCTGTGTGGGTATCGAACCCACTGAGTTTTAGGAGGTAGGTAAAAATAGTATTGGGTAGGAGTAGATAGGTCCCGATATTATATTATTTGCGTTGCGATATACAGTCAGACAGAGTCAGAGTAGTAAAATTAATACTGCGCTGCGCAATGAAGGTCAGCGCTCATCACTCCTGACGGCACCAGTAGTAGGTATTCGTATATTCTAAAGTGTTGGAAAAGGAAAATAAAACATTTTAATAATTTAACTATTTATTTTATACAAATTCCGCTATTATACATATTTACAAACATAAAAACGAATCGAAAATAATTATCTTGTATAAAAAGCTTGAGCAGGAAGGGCGTCGCGCCGGGCGAAGGCCGCGCGGCGCGATGCCCGCCACCCCTCGCCCGGGCCGCTGGGCTGGGGCTGGCCGGGGCTGGGCCGGGGCTGGCCGTAGCTGGGCCGGGGCTGGCCGTAGCTGGGCCGGGGCTGGCCGCCGCTGGCCGAGGCCCGCCCATCCCAGCGGAGAGCCCTGCCCGTCCGCTGGGGTGGGCGCCGGTCCTGTCTATCGCGCGTGGCAGCGGCCACCCGACCCTCCATCGTCTTATATGAAACACCTACAACCGAAGATGGAACTATCCCACGGTGAGCGACGCGATCGCTACCTTATAACTGACTGGCGCGGCTGATGTGCCCCGGCGCCGCGCGGCGACCCGGCCGCCGGCGACCCGGGAGAGGCACTCACTACACACACCTACACTAACGTATTGTTCTATTCGCGCGCACATTAAATGATAGAGGTGATCAATCGCGCCTTGAAGTTGACTATCCTCTCGGAGGTCTGTGCGATGCGCAGGATGAGGTCCTGGATGAGGTTGGCGATGCCGCGGTTGGCGATGATGAACAGCCGCGTGATGGGGCCGGGCACGCCCTCCGTCAGGTTGTCTCCCTTCGCCGCGCCCGCGTCGTCTCCCTCCGCTGCGCCTGCGTCGCCTGATCCTGACGACGACCCGGCCACCAGCTAGACACACACAAACACACGTTACATACGCGTACACTGCACCGACAGTACCCACCGAGCCCCCCCTACATGGATACACCTGCTGACGGAGGTGCTACTACTCTGCGCTCTGCAGCCGACCTACCACCTCTTCATACGTGTTTACATGTGCCTCTACTCACCGTCAGTTTAAATGCACTAATTCTACAGTCAGCCTCAGATTTTGGTAACTTAAGTTAGATAAGTTGTACTAAATGATACTTACCTGTAAAAGTATTTACAAATAAAATCAAGATAAATTTACTTCTATTTGGCCCTTTAAATACTTACCAAAACATTACCAAAGTTTAAATGTAGCTGTCGTGTTATATCTAACAACAACGGTGCATGAAGCAATAGAGTGCAGCTGGAACTAAACACCACAACAAGGGAGAGAGAAGAGAAGAGATCGGAAGGAAAGCGGGAAGGGAGTGTGTTCATGTTTTGGACCCGTGTTAATGTTATCGTTGACTAATACTTCTACTTCCAACAGTATTTACTTCATTACTGCTTACACTGTGTCACTAAGTAGGTACTCTACGCTCCAGTGTCCAACCTTATGAAGCACTATTATCTCAACGGCAGAACCCTGACTTCCTTACGGCTACAGCATGTTTCTAGAATAACATTTTACGCCAATCCGTGTCTAGTCATGATCATCTACGAGAAGCCAATATCTATGTCCAGTACACAGAAGTGTGCGTCTGAGCTACTGTATGTGTCAGTGTGTGTGTGTACTTGTGGATTGTTAGGGTCCAGGGTGGCGGTGTGCGAGGCGGTGAGGCCGACGTTGAGCGAGTCGGTGCCGGCGAACAGACGGAAGGCCGTGCCCGCCGCGCGAGCCATCGCCTCGGGCGCGCCCTGCAACCACCACTCACCACTCACCACTGACCATCGCTCTCCGCTCGGGCTCTAACGCATTCAATTCGCTGCTCGCACATTACCACAAGTGCAGCGAGTCTCAAGTTATTGTTTGGCTTCCTTAGGAGCTTCGAAAGGAGTAGGTACCTACGTATGGCGTATAATTACCTACTTGTACTACTGTGAGACATCGTAGTGTAATTATTTTAATTCGACGTGTTATTTTGTAACAAACGATTTATAATTACATGGCGCAAGAACGGTTATTATCTTATAAATATACCCACACAGACTCTATGAAACCTAATAACGACTTCAGCCGATTTAGTTTCTCTAACTAGCTTAGATTCACTGATGCCGCGCCCGAAACTGACACTTTGAAAGACATTTCAAGTTGTATGTGCTTTCCCTTCTGACATCTTCCCTCGAGGTCTAGAAAAGCCTCTCGTATATTGGGTTCTGTTGGTGATTGTGCTTTTTCATACCATTTCATTTACTGTATGTGTGTAGCTCGTTAAAATGTACTCATGTTTCCCTCATGATGTAAACGTGTTTCCAGGTATGCATTGCACATCATTAAAAAACGTCCTCGATCATTGCAATGATCTTAGAACAATACACGTATGATATTGTTCAGTGTAAGCATGTGAAGCTATGATGTGCGAGTATAATAAGTACGACGCCAGTTGGTCGGTGTCGCAAGTGATGCCTGCTCTAGTGCACGCTCATTGCTCGCCACCTGTCCTATCACTGCGGACAATGTCTTAGTTAGTTACACTTGGCTGCACGCATTAGTTGCGAGAAAGAGAAGATAAGAAGATAGAGATCGCAGAGAAGAGAGAGTGGAGTGTGTTCGTGTGGGTGATCGCTTACCCGGACGATATCAAAGAGGAAGTTGCCGGAGCCGCCGCCGGCGCCGCCGCCGCCGCTCGACCCACCGAAGCCCAGGAACCTGCAACAACCACTTGCGGTCACCAACATGGACACTACGCTACGGTTGTTTATTTATGGCATTTCTCTTTTTATAGACAGATTGTCGGCTATTGCATCTTATGCGGTTTGCGGTTTTGGTATTTATTATTTTACACGTAAATATATCACATAAATGTAGGTAATTATCCACCTCCTATATCAGATACGAAGTAAAATCGAATCGTGTGAATTAAAAAGTGGTTATCGCAAAAAGCTACAATAGTGAGAGTCAGTAAAATGAGCACAATAGAGTCTGTATCAGCGCGCGGTGTTTTGTGTCGGCTCTGCGCAAGTTTAGCCAGGTTGCGCAGTCGCCAGTAGCTCTCGGCGATGTTGACAACACGGGAGCTATAACTGTTCCACTACAAACATTCAAGAAACATTTCGCCGCTGAAGTTACTCTAAAGTACTTATATTAAATTTCAGCTGTAATAGTCGCACATTACTTGTGAAATCGTACCTATCCTTTCAGCAGCAAATTATTTTTTTACAGAAAAGTTAAGAAATCTTATTGAGCACACAATCGGGTACCCGCATTTATTTTATTAGCAGTATGTGGTGACCATGGCCTACCATCCCCTATGGACAATTGACAATAGATACTTTCTGAGTGACGTATCGTACGATGTAGCCTTATTAGTGTAATCCTACTAGTGATGATAGCAATTAGGCAGATATGTATTGTATATCACCTTTTGTTCCTGTTCTCTTCGCTGATATCGCCGTCGTCGAGCGTGATCTCGTCGATGGAGGCGGCGTTGGTCTGGGCGGCGACCTGTTGGTCTTCGCTAGCGGCGGCCTGCTGGTCGGCCGCTCCCTCGCCGAAGGCTACCCTCACCTCGGCCTGCTGGGACTCTGCGCCGGACAGGAGGCCGTTCTCGTCGGCGACGCCACTCTGCAACACGAGCTACGGTCACACACGGCGCGGCATCAGGGGGCGGGGTAATGAGGGTGCGGTGAGGATGGGTGGTGGATATTATGCGATGACGATGACGATGCGGTGACGATGGAGGCCGCGGTCTGCGCGGCCCGCACTGCCGTCTCCCGGGCAGGCTGAGTTAGTCGCGGGTGACGTCATACCGGCACGAAGTACAACGCGCGCCGCTTGCGCTCGCTGGCGCTGGGCGCCTGTGTGGTGGGCGCGGCGGTGGTCGACGAGGCGGGGCTGTCGTCGTCGTCGTCGTCATCGTCATCGTCATCGAGGGAGATGGAGCCACCGCCAGTGTTGCCGCCGGCGCCGCCGCCGCCGCCGTTGCGGTTGCCGAGGAAGGCGCGCAGCACAACCGGGCCGAATGTTTGGAGTACCATGCTCGTTATCTGCTGTACCTTCTGTTCGATAATCTAGAACATACACCACCCTTAACACCCCGGTTCACCTCGTCACTACTTACACCAGCGGGCAGCACAACGGTCGACCTGTTCGGATAATGCATTAATGTCTAACTACTTCACTCAATATATCAATTGGTATGAGAGAGTACGTGGTGATACCTGTGTGAGGGTCGGGAACAGTTGTCGGAGGATGCCGATAGTCCGCTTGTTCCTCTCGCTGAGCTCGGAGCCGGGAGCGCCCAGGTTCAAGGTCGCGAGGGTCTCCTGGATCAACATGATGACGTCATTAATACACCACTTAGCTACGATCACAATACATCGTGCTACAATTGACGAGTGCTAATTTATCGTAGTAACCACCAAACGCTTCGGGATCATGAAAGAGCCTTGAATTTCTACTTTGAAGAGGTTCACCTATTCCCCGTCATTTAAATAATGTTTAGAAATGGTCGTAGCGATGTTAAAAGGGTCGCAACCTCGGCAGCGACGTCGTGTCAAAACGAGACAAACCATTACAATATGCTTTTGTAAAGAATAATACTTTACTGTAATTACGTAATTATGATGTATTGATGAATAGTAGGCAATTAGTACCACGCAACGCAGTGACCCGTGCCGACAATCATCACCATGACCTCCACTCGCACCAGCCTCTTGACTGCCACTAATGATGGGGCGAACTTGCTGCGATTGCGATCTCAATAATTTACTAATTTTAATTTACAATTTGGGTAGTGTTGTCCTGTCTATATCATATCGAGAAGCATTATAATAATAAAGTGTTAAATTGTTAAGAGATGCCCTAGTATGCAGCCGCGACCACTGCACGCTCCACTGGCCGCAGTGGCCGTCATCGCGCACACTATTTGTTCTGTTCAATAAAATGAACACTTGATAGCTATCGAGGTGTGGCAAAAACTGCTTGCGCCGATTCAAGGTTATTGAGACACTCAGTACCACTGCGACCATCCTTCTTTGTATTTAAGTGCAACTGATACTGCACTTGACGTCATTTTACCTAGCTAACCAAGCGATCTCCAGTCTTACAGTCCACGAGTACCCATCGAGTTTGTGATACTCTATAATGTTCGGATATGGTATTGTCCTTTATTCAGCGGAAGGTCTAATATATACCTTTGGCGAGGGGTGGTACAAATATTGTGTCGGTCATGTATGTCGATGTGTAGTACCTGTGCGCTGGCGGCGGGTGCGATGATCTCAATGATCTCGGGAGTGTTGTCGTCGGCGGGCTGCGGCGCGGGCTCGGGCGCGGGCGCGGCGCGGGCCGACCACATCGCCACGCACACTACTGCTATGTACACTGCTGTCCTCATGGTCACGTCTCTTTACTCTCTGATACTTGCTGCTTGATGCTGCTTGGTGGCTCTACACACCACTGATATTTCTCTCCGTTTCAACTTGTATTGGCACCTGTGGGGGGAGGGACGCTTTAGTTCACGTCTCAAGTGGACACGACCTCGTCGGTTATATTATAAAGCAGTTTATCAGAGACATTGTTGTAGGTTTCAAATGAATGATAATTGAAGCTAGATTTGTGACGAGGTCGACAGTCGATAAAATTACAAATATTATAGCAATGGCTCGGTACCGGGCCGCACACGTTTGGTGGTTTTGAGTAATTGTAGTGTAATGTTTTGTAAGTAGCCCGAACTATTGGGAATTGTGTTATGTTGGTGCCGAGGTGTCGTGTCACTTAAAGCGAACTACTGGCCTGGTAGTAATACAGTCACTGTGAGACTGCAGAATATGGAAAGGACCCTGTCGTTGTGTCGACGTTGTTCACAATGTGTGGCGTAAACAAGTAATACAACTAAATATGGGCTATTATGACATTCGATAAAATCTTTTATTTCGACTTGGTGTTTGCATTTAGCAACGCGCACGTAATGCGGCTCGTAACTGGCTCGAGTGCTTGCAGCGCACCACACTCCTCTCTCCGGCCAGTGGCCGGTGCTACCACAGCACGGCATCCACCGCTAGTTACGTGCACACGAGGCGGTTTCAACATAATGCTTCAAACACTTTATATCTCTTAAATCACCGTTATACGTTTGAGCGCGCCAATGTTTGCCAACAGACCTAATGGAATAACTAACACTTATAATATTATACCAACTGTTTCCGCAAATAGGCATGTTGACGAACAGTGAGGTGGCGGTGATGGAGCAAGAGGTGGTGCTGTACGGGAACCTGGCACTTAGATAACGCGAGGAATATAATGTAGTGGAGCGGACGGCGCAAGGACTTGCCCTCGATTCGCGAAGTGGCGGGCGCTCGCGCGTGCCTGCTCCGAACGCCTTACAATGTACATATATTTTTAGATTTAATAATTTACAATTATTTAAAAGAAGAATTTTACTTTTAACGTGTTTCCTCTTAAAATATATTTTTATTGCATCAAAATTATGTACTACTTACATCAATCTTATCATCACCGTCGCAAGGAGACACATCCTTTATATGACATGTTCAGATAAAATCTTAATTTGCATTGTAAGTGAGTATTTGTAGGTATTTCGTCAGGCTCAGGCGGCGCGGCGCAGCAGTGTGTCGTGCCAAGTGGCGGATTAGCTCCGAGGAGGCGCCGTCGTAGATACCTTCATAAGTACCTAATCAACATCATAATCTCGCGTCGTTTCGCAATGCGACCGCAACCGCCGATGATCCAATCCATAAATGTAAATGATCCAATGTTATTAGGCAAATTATGTTGCAAATCGGATGCAACGCTTCGTATCGAAATATTCAGCTAATTATTGAGCCGCTCTCCGCCACCAACAAGCACTACAGGCTGCATATCTGTTAGATGGTATCCTGCTACTTATACGTATTTATTAAAACTATGTTTGTAGCCTCTACAGCCCACCTTAACATTAGTTGAAGACCATTCAGCTAAATTGTTTTCTCTAAGAGTACTACACCCAGTTCTAGTTTCGGCACTTGTATTTATTCGTTACGAAGTGCGGCGTGGATGGAGCCACAGCTATTGGCAATAAGTATCAAGCTAATAAATGGTTGCATTTGATAAGCTACAACAACGCCCGGTTACCAAACGTAGCTATTATAAGTGAGAAACTGTTTAATTATGATGTGCAGTGTAGGTTGTACAACCCGCCGAGTGGCTACTAGTAAAGATTGTCTCACCTGCTATTTAACATTAAATCAGAACAGATGTTTCGGTGAGGCCTCTGAACGAAACTAAACAATTTATTTGACACTTGATGTTAATTTCACGGTCGCGTGAGTAGGTCTGACCACAATATTATATATAAGAATAGTAAGCAGCTGGCGGGTTCATTAATATTTATGTGCATTTCAGGTCGGTCTCCGTGTTGCGTCACGGTGCGCGTGCGCTACACGCTTGTCACTGAATCTACATTCAATCATATTATGATTACCTAATGTCCTAAATCATATTTAAATGTAAGTAATGTCCTATTGACCTCGCAAAAATGTCATTTATTCCAATTTTTTGTTAGCATCAGGAATTAGAAATATTAGTCTCGGTGACCATTATGGATTTGCCTTTTTAATTTGAAGGCTACTGTGGCAATGTGACGTGGAAGGTTATTCATAGCACATATCCTAATCAGCACGAGCATTAAACATCTCTATTTGTAAGTGAGCGCCGCAGACTCGGCCCACACCGCAGTTGGCACACAATGGGACATAAATCGATCCTTTCATTTTGCATAACTGGCCATTATTGCGTACTCGGCTGTATTCGAGGCGCGCTCCACGCGAGCCGGAAGGAACAGACAGACAAATTGGAATTTGTATTTATTTATGTCATCAGATTAATTTATATATTTTGCTAAAGTAAAAAAATATTGCACAATTCAAAACGAAAGTTGATATTTCATAATTCAATTCAGACACATCGCCAAGTCGACCGAGATCGCTATCTATAAATTGTCAGCTGTAAATGTTAAGGCAATGTTTGTATTATTATTTTTAATAATACAAATTGTTTTTTTACATTCCATGCTGGCCACTGCACATGCACCAGCAGCCGTAATGAGGGTGTTGGTGTCGCCCCTCATTCGACGGCTCGTGGTCTTAACCAGATAATGTGATGAGCGCGGTATTGTTCTCAGCTTCCCACGTGCCGCTGACCGCAGGAGCCAACACACTGCACCCGACATCACCTGCGGCTCAAAGGCTCTGCCATTCACACATACACATACGATGCCAGAACTCAATCACAAATCTCAGCGACTTGCAAGGTAATTAGGTAACACGTCATACAACTTGAAGGTAATAAGACTGAGAGGTCTTGTTTCAGGGCTTGTGGTTGTGGAAGTCATCGCCTAAAATACCCGTGTTCAATACTATCTTATTGTTATTGGATAAGTGACTGTACGAGTGATACCTGACGTGGGAGCTAGTCGCAATGCAATCTTGAACTAATGAGTGCAGTTCATGGGAGGCGTGTGTTGTGTGGAGTGCGTCGGACGCGGGTCGCGATCACTCACCAATGTATGCTAGTGGCCAGTGACGGCCTACTGACTCGGACTTCGGCTGCTTACCATCGAAGGTTTCAGGCCCTCTGCCACCAGAACAAGCAATTCACTCATATTCGCAGAACGATGTCTTTCATCTACACTAATATTATAAAGAGGAAAGATTTGTTTGTTTGTTTGTATTAAATAGGCTCCGACACTACTTGACCGATCTTGAAAATTTTTTCAGCAATGGATAGATACATCATCAGCGAGTAACATAGACTATATGTTATCCCCGTACTCTCACGGGAACCGGGAACTACGCGGGTGAAACCGCGTGACGTCTGCTAGTTAGGTATAAACGAGTTATTGTTAACTACTGTTGTCGCCTAAGCAAAGGGCTACAAGTACCTAAGTATGTCTATATACTAGTAACCCTTTCTGTAATCCTAGTTGGTCGTTGTTTACTAGATCCAATACAGTATACATACACTCTCTCCTGTACTAGCCGAGGGGGAATGCAGAACTTATACTTATTTTACACCCACACCATGAACTTTGTGGCTGCAGTAAATAATATTCATGTTTATAAGATGATGCTACTCGCGTATGCCCAATATGTATTATGGATGATAACGGTCACGCTTTAAAGCGTATCCGAATATAACTAGTTGTTAATTTAATTTAACATCATATTATACGCTTAATATTTGCGATATGTTAATGAGGCGGGCGAGGTCACGTGCTTTAATTATATAGTTTTAGTGCGTGATCGCGAATATTCATAGACGCGGAGTTGTCGGTATTCATTTATGGGGTTGCACAACGCGCCGCGCTGACCTGCCGTACATAACATTATGGTTGCTACACTCCACCTTCAGAGCAAATCCATTTGATTTGATTGATTTACGCACCGAGCTGTGTTTAAAAACGAGTATTAAATACTAGCCAGCATTCCATAATTATTGACACAACCTACTTAATCACACATGAAGATATTATGTAATTCCATATAATAGTACACCAGAAAATTATTGAAGGACGATGACTCTGTGGTGGTGAATGTTGTGTATGAGGGAGAGTGAGGCTGTTTGCGTGTGTGCGTGTAGATGTGACGTCACGACTCGTCCGACAGGGACACCGTGTCACATGTGCTGTGACGTCATTATGAGAGCTCGACTATGTATTGTAAGCCCATCACAGGTACTCTGCGCGGTGCCATTACTTCCTGTCCTCTGTCGTGCCTCGAGGCCGCCTCAGCCTCACGAAAATACACTTAAATACTCCACCGTAGCCTCGGAGGCTACAGTAAATAGGAGATGAGATTATAACTAATGACACATAATGCATCAATTACATGTCAGATAATTACAGTTCCCAAAATGTTGCGAATTGTCGGCGACGACCTATTAGGCTATTACAATGGCGCGAGTGTTGCAATATGGGCTCACGAGCCTGCCAGGAGTCGGGCGGGGGGTTGTGTAATAGTTGCCTGCCTTCCTGGCCGCCAGCATAATATGATCGTATCTCTCGCTGCGCCTCGTGACGGCCCTCCGACCATAGCCACGGCGCGCGCCTCCCACATTGGATCAACTTATGTAAGCCCATTGTGAACGACATTAATTGCTCATAATTGCACGTCAACATTTGACTAACGCTCTTCCGCACTTTAATATTGTACTCTTTAAATGAATCTAATTATTCTTAAAAGCAGTATTTTAAACAGCTTGTCTATGGACGTGGAACCGCTTTCTCAAGTTACAAGAAAATTGCAACATTGCAAATGTATAATTTTATGGCTATAATACCCACTGCAGCAGTCATGGTATGTACTATGAACATGGTGGGAGAAGATACAATAGAGTTGTGTGCGGCGATGAATAGCCACATGTTAGTCAGGTAAGTATAGGGAGGCGGCGGGGGTTGTCCGAGGGCGGGATGCGCGCGCGCCGCCACTTGACATGATGCCCCCTCATTAGAGGCGCGTGGCACCGGGCGGCCCCGGCTTCCTTGTGCCTGTACTTGGGTGCCACTACACTTGTCTCTCACGCGACTAGTGCTAGTGTTTGTTCAATTGACACACTCGAAAGTGAAGGTCGATAAAGCCAGTTATTTATGTAAATTGCTTGCGCAACCTATGCCCAGTTATATATCAAAAAATTAAACCATTAACTTGCATATCAATTCAATTTTATGGTTCTATTTCTGTCACTTCGTGATGGATGACGATTAAGGTTATTGGAAATTGTGTTAAGGTGGTCAAGGTTCGGTGGCATTAAGTATTTGATATTTGGTCAAGCGCGCATTATAATAATAATAATAATATATTATTATTCGACGTGAAGTGACAGGCCGCTGCCACCGCAGGCACCCGTGGCACTTCCAGCACAACCTGCATCGACATCCACGACAGCCATTCATCAATTACACAACCAATATTTCACGGAACTATAATTCCAATTGGTATAAATGTCAATTACCAATTATAGTGGCAGATTGGTCATGTGTTGCCAAATTAACGTCAACGCTGAATTGCGGCAATGACTGGTCTGTCCGCGCTATTGTTGGATGTAATTGATAGTTGGTAAATGCATTCACTTCCTTCGCTTATACATTTAATACTTATTTATTGTCACTTTGGTGAGCGCAGTGCACCGGCAATTAAACATCTGTACTGTGTTGAACAGTTCTGTCGCGTTGCATGTGCGTGAGGCACATTGCGCCGAGTGCCCGGCAACTGTGCCTTTGGCCATAATTCACTACCCTACTCCACTTGAGCGATATTATGGAAAGGCAAGTTATTGCACATGATCTTTCCTCTACATTCCTGGTCATACAAGCATCGTAACACCAACACGAGATAAGGGCTTTTGGGAAATTTTTGATAACAATTTAGAACAATTAATATCAAGGTAAATGTTGTTCTAAAGTGCACGGCAAAGGGCAAAGGTGTCGCCGTCCAGTGGTAAGCTAGGTGGCGGAGGT
Organism: Watsonalla cultraria; assembly: GCA_964035505.1. Lineage (NCBI taxonomy): Eukaryota > Metazoa > Arthropoda > Insecta > Lepidoptera > Drepanidae > Watsonalla > Watsonalla cultraria. The sequence continues at coordinate 9,716,736 of OZ037730.1, forward strand.
CGGCGAGCGACCCGCCGCGCCGCCGCCCCACTGTCCGGCCGCGGTGGTTGCGTCAACGCAGCAAGTGTCGCAAGGCGCGCCCACGCCGCGCGCCGCCAGCTCGGCGAGCAACACGCGTGCGCTCCATAACCAGCCGTAATGGCCGCACGGAGGACACGCGACGGTTGCTCCACCGATATCACATTATTTTCCCATTAAATATAATGTTTTACAACAATCTTAGCACCAAACATTGCGTGTCGGATGAAAAACTCTAGAATCATGAGTTATTTATAAGTGCACTGGGGTTTGCAATAACATGTCCATGCAGCAGGGAAATGTCCCGCGATTGTGTGCACTTGTTATGCAAGTGTATCTAATGACTGGTGAGATTATGTCTCGATAGCCGCCGATCAAACTATATTAATATATTGTACGAGTATATAACGGCTAATCGTGGTTATATCTCACTCTATAATTATGTTTACATAATGAGCGCTAAAGTTCACATCGACCACAACTCAATGGTTATATTAACCATAACTAGTTTGTTTGTGATGTAATGTGGTCTTTCAGTTAGTTCCGGGAACTCTTCTGCTTCTCTTTCATTCAGTCAGCCTGTAGTGATAAACAGCACAACTAAGTGAAGGGGCCTGAACACCTTCGGAGCTGAACTGGCTTATTCCTTGTCTTTTAGAGCAAGTGGTGTGGCGTGGTCCTCTTCGTTCACATGTGTGCAACCTTATACGTTATCAGGGGTATAAAGAACTGAACTGTCTTTAAGATGCTTCCGTACGCGAGGGTCTAAAATTTATGACAGCGTACTTCTTACATACATTTACAAAGTCGCTATTCTCGTTGTTTACTATCAACAAAATATGTATTGCGATTAAAACGTGTAAAGGGGGTCGCGAGGAGGGGGATAGGGGGGAGGAGTGCGGTTTTTACACAAGACCCTTTCACCGGCGTGCGGCGATCTCTACGAGTTATCCGCGGTGCATAGAGTTAGGAAAAAACCCAAATCCGGCGCCCTTCCCACGTGCCCTGGTTGCATACACTCACGTTGCCTCACCGCGCCGGCGCGTGCTTCTTGCGCGCTATTGTGCGCCCGCGAGTGCGCGTGTGTGTGAGAACACACTGGTATCTGTGCTCATGGACCTGTTATATTGATAACATTCCTCGGTAATTTTTTCCATGCTACAATTAGTTAAGTAGGTAGCATGTGAACTGCAGAAGGGAATAGACATATTATTGGGGTCTGGGTCGCCGTGTCCGCCGTATGACCATTGAAATTAAGAGGACCTCAGCTCATTGACACATTGTTTCAGTGTAGAATGTGAGGAGTCCTGTTCGTTTGTTTGCGAGTGGAGCGCTCAGTGAGCTGTTGAGAGCTAACAAGCGATTGCATAAGTACTCACACTGCTGTTGTACGCGAAGGTTGCGCAACAAACCAACATATTAACAACTAATGGAGCCACTCCGATTCCTCGTGGAAGTGACACGACACTTTACCCGCTTGCCTAATTATCAATAGACATTCGATAGTTTTGCTCATGTTTGTATAACAAACGATAGTTACGTAACGCGTGCACTTATCATTAGATCGTTGTGCATGTAACGAGAGGTAAGTGTAATGTGGGGATGGAAGCAGCGGGCCTCTAGCTCGTACGAGATACTTTAACTAGTTTTTTATGTACAAACTAAGTACCTTTGTATAGATAGTTCGTACGTTTTGATTATCGTTACTTGCGACTGGTTAGTTTATCTCCCTTAGGCTACTACTTGGATGGTAGATTGGGTTTACAAGCCGGTCTAAATAAGCAACATAAATCTAATAATGTTATTCACAACAATAACCTAAATATTCATAACTTGTAGCGAGCGTGGCTAGTGACCGTGACACTTGGTCCAAAGTTCTATAAGATGTTATCGTTCTCATTGAACGAGCTGAGAGGAGGGCCATGTGTTCGCCTGACGCAGGCTCTTCAATGGGAGACGAGCGTTGTAATCTTGACTTAGTTTGGGACTGGGACAACTTGCGTGAGATTCACCCGAAACGTATAGGCAGTTTAAATATGTTTTCGCGTATACCTACAAGAGTTCAGGACGTGTAGACAGATATATCACAATACCCACTTCTCACGGAAGATAATTCGGTGCAAATAGTGAGTGTCTTACATACGTTTGGATGGAACCTATCCATACCTATCGTTAGCAGCCAATATAATGTTGTACTGTTTGTTGAGTGCAGTGGCGGCGCGTGTGCAGGATCGGTGAGGGCGCGGGGCGCGGCTTGTCCTTGTCGCCGTCACAGTAAAAGTACCAGTTCACATTGGCCAAGCGCTCCAAATATAGAATTTTTCGTAAAAATATCAGTTTCCCTTTCTACAGCGAGCAAGGCTCCGGCGACCTTGCAGTAATCAAAGGGCGAGCTCGTTGCCTCCGCACTGCAATTCCTGTTTACCAACACTGGGTCGGAGGTTGTAGAGAACATTTGCAGTGATATTTGCCCCTGAGGCCAACAGCGCTGACGTCCGTCCAGTGTGGGTGCCAGCGTCACTCGTGTCGTCTCTCATCACACGAGTCGTTGGTGCTCAACAGGCAGTAGAGCAGCTGTCTGCAGCCGCGGGACCAGTAGCTACTCGTAGGAGCGCAGCCATCGCCAACAATCAACAAGTAAAAGTAAATGGAGTCCAGTCAATGCCATTTATCTGGGTGTCGTAACTAATGGTCGGCGCGGTGTGACGTCACACCGACACAGACACAGCTCTACATTACTATTATAGGTGTGGCAGACATCATCTAGTGCCAGGTCACAAATGTTTAACGGTGTAAGTATTGTCTAACTTTTGAAGAATGAGACGAGTGATTGTTCATTGATCGCGGTGCATATGTGTGTTTATATATCAGGTCATTGACTTATTGTTTTTACTCATTATATTACATTGTAATTCAATCAATTACTATACGTTTGTATGGGTTAGGCATCTAGTGCGAGAGGTGCGTCCTACACACGCGTCACACGGCGTCATTACAGTGTGTTATATAATGATGATGACGGCTGAGAGTCAGTGGCCACAGTGATTATCATATATTATGCCATTTATATGACACAATGTAGATTACTGACACTCATTCAATTGATTCAATAGTCAAGGCATATTACAATTCGGATCTATATCCTTAATAATAATATGTCCTCATGTTTCTCCTATCGTTGATGTAGGATACACACGCGCCACACCCAAGCCCGTGCCTATTAGGTGGCTACAATATCTCACACACATTAATAACCGGCTCTCTCATTAAATATAATGAACTGTTCGCATTTACAGCAATTGACTGGTTTTGGGGCGGATACCAGTTACTATGGTGACGGGGACTTTCCATGCGATTGGTGACCAGTGAGTGAGGTCAGCCGGTGCCAGGGCTGGCCTTATGGCGTCTTACATCGATCCATTATCATCACTCCTTACAACTGAACGAACAAATGTGGCGAATGTTATATTTAAATTGAATAGATCACGTGCGGGCGAGCTATCAACAGGTCCAATACAATAGACATCAACGCGTGCTCGTCGTAGTGGCGTAGCGCGCCTTCGACCGACTACCGCCATGTTGCAGTGTGAGTGTACACATACAGCTACAATGTACGGTCATCACATAGTTAATAGTATTGTTATGTAAACGCTCCGTTAAAACTGTATGTATATATGTATGTGGTAGTTAACACATGTTTCGGTTACACAAAGGTCTCCGGAAATATCAACAGCTCCTCAAAAGTTATTTAAATGTAACACGGCGGCCTCCACGCGCCGCCAGTTATACAGTTATGTGCAATTATTTTATTTTTATAGCTCTGTGTGGTGTTAATGTGAGGTAACCAAGGTAGACACGGAATGAGAGCTCCGCGCTGTTCACTGATTTGATCAGATCTCTATAATATTTGTATTATTGCGATTATACGGTGTCACAATAGTCGTTGTTCGCAACGGTCGGTAGCCGGAGATAATTCAATGAAGGCTTTAGTGGCGGTGACCCAGCCGGGGGGGCGCGGGCGGTGTGTGGGGGGGAGGGGGAGAGGGTTGACCCTCACCTCGCCACACATTGCCAATTCCGATTATTGGAGCGAATTAATTGTATGTAATCAATGATCAGCAGCAAGGGTCACGACCTCGGGTCACACGACTTTATCACCTTCTCTTCAGCTGGCAACATTGACTTTATTATCATAATATTGGCCAAAAAATCCTTAATATTTTATTATACCTCCGATTAACTATTAATTTATTTGTGAAGTGTGGCTCACGTAACTACGACAGTGGAGTGGTGTTCCATTGATATATGTATGTATACATTCGATGGTTCCAAATATCCCATTAAATGTTGGAGAATATACGTCATAGCACGTTCAAGTATCGTGGTATAACTGCATGGAACAGAGAACATCGGGCGCAACAAATAATGTCATATATCAGCGGCTGAGTGAGGCTCTCCGATGTCCCCCCGTGGTGGGGAAGTGCTCCGCCTCACGAACTGTCAGTGCTGCAGCGACTACTCCGAGAGGATCAGTCCGCTCATGACCACTCAGCAAGCATTAGTGTGCGAGCTGTTAATTACCCTGAACTTAATTTCCAGTGAGTTATGACCGGCGGGTTGTGACACGCGACCCTGGCGCGGCCGTTTCACCGAACACGCGCCCGTCATTGTACCAACCCGCTGCTACCAATATATCACTTTCCAACATTATAGTGTTATTCATTAATACTTTTTTTATCTACATCCGACACCTAACAAAGTGCAAAAAGATTGCAACTATTGTTACAAATGGAGACGCAGTGCTGACCGTAATGGGAATGGGTGACGTTTGACACGTGTGGTGTTCCAAGCGCTAATAGGCTGCGGCAACTCCTGCCAGCCGAGGTGTGTGCTCTTTGGAGATTGTTCAAGCTGTGATATCAACAATAACAAGAGCGCGGTCAAAGTCAAAGTCAAAGTCAAAGTCAAAAATATCTTTATTCGATTAGACTTTATACAAAGCACTTTCAAATCGTCAGAATGACACAATTTACAGGATTATACATGCTACCGCCAGGTTCGGAAGGTTGCTTTTACTGAGAAGAACCTGGCAAGAAACTCAGTAATTACTCTTTTCAAAAATATTATACAATTTAAACAAAATAAATCATTTGAGAAATGTAAGCCCATGGACACAGTTCCAATGTACAAATGTCGATAAAAATTAACATAAAGAAAAGTCTAGTAGTTCTATTTATATCTAAATGCGTAGCTTGAGATGACCAGCCCCCACAAGCAGCACCTGTTCACAAGTATGACGAGAATGCCAGCCATCGTTCGGTGGAAGCGAACGTGTTCTGGACACCTGCGATGTTAATGGTCTTTTGACCTGGCTCTACTCTTAAATAATACACTTGCATAATATACCTAATAACATATTCAAATGAGGAACATTATGGTATGTTATAAAGTAAACCAGGTGTCCAGGTCAAGCTCGCGCCGCTCTGCATGTTGTTGCGCTACATTCTGTCAGGGTGCGCGTGTGTGCGCGTGTGTGCGTGCAGGCACTTTCATTGCTAACGTTGCTCGCGCGGCATAATGATGCGCGGAATTTTAAGCAGTTACCTAAACACGATCGAACCTTCCAGAGACCGGGAACTAACCTTTCATTCAACACAGCTACTAAGTAACGTTAAACAATGCTAGTTAACCTGCTATAACGATGTCAGTCCTGCATGGTAGAGCAGTCTCGCGTTAACCGTTTAGTAGGTATTATGTCATAACGCGTCTGTGGTGGTAGCTCACATGTGTGTGTGAGAGGCGTGTTTCCCCTTTCGCTCTCGATGGCGACCTTCTTCCGCCGGCGAAAGTGGCGCGCGCTGCGGCGCGGCGGCGGCGGTACAAGCGGCGCATAGCTCAGACATTAGCCACGTGTGACGTCACTCGCGAAAAGTAACACACCGCGAATCTTAATGAGTGCATCCTGACACACACACACACACACAGACGTCGAGTTCTGTTCCTGAATTGCACTACACCTAACCATCACCTTACCTATTTAAATTATGATACCAATTATTACATAATTACAGAGAGTTCGATTTCTCATCATGCCTTAAAATCTTCGACACAAAGCTACCTGGAATTACTTTTTTATTTGTTTTTATTTTAAGCGATAGATAATAATAGTCATTAAATAATAGTGAGAGTGACGTCACGTGGTCGGTGATATAATGAAGGCTTTTTTCTATTAGTTGGTGTCCCACAAAGAGCGCGGGTAGCGCCGCTGAGCGCGCCGCGGACTCCGACGCCGGGAGAGCGGCGGCTCAATGTCAGCCGCGAATACAGTTTACACTTTTTGTCCAAATAATGAAAAAACACATTAAATACAGATTGTCGTGACTTTAATGACTGGCGAGTCTCATTTCCGGACGGAAAGTATACTATTTATGGCTACCTCACCTCCGCAGTGATCGGCCACTTGTTAATCGATTAGTTGAATTGTTGTTTGTTTAAAATATCGTCAAGCAATGGCCTCTGGTAGGCAGATTGCCACTTGACCCTCTGCTTCAAGTGGCAGTAGTCGGTGACAGTGGCCAGTGGCCAGCGGCGTGAGAGCACTCAGCCTCGACTCTGTACTAACATATTGTCACGTGTACTACACGGCGCTTGCACAACCGCCACTTACGAGACAACACGAACTCGTTAACATTACAAGAACATGTATGCAGCAATTAGAGTATTGCACATGAGGGTTGGCCTGTGTACGGCGATGGGGACGTGTGAGCCGATGATGATCATACGATTACACCAAGGACGGCAGCCGTGGGCACTCGAGGCGAGTTGATGGCGCTGGGAGCTTGAGCAATACAACTAGCATATTTACGATGGACCGATAGTAGTCATCGCTAATGGAGTGAGATTGCGATCAAAACGGATCGATTACTGAAGAAATCGTTATCTGAGTGTCAACATCGCTACACCGGCCACTCAGAATGCTACATCGCCCACTAGTGACGGACCGAAATACTGAAATATGATTACGATAAATATTTGCTTATGGCAATTATTTGACCATTAGAAGCGGAACTCTAGACTAGTGTGACGTATGTACAGCGCGTGTTAGAGTCATCTGCGCAGGTGGCGCGTCACGCCGCCGCCTGCTAATGGACATGTCACATCATACTGTGAGATGAACAGGCGCACTGGGGACTGCGCGCTATTACCGTCATAGTTGATCTTACTCACTATCACTTTGTAAAAATTGTTAAAATGACATCACACACGTGGGACAGCCACGTGGATATGAACATTTAAGTGAAATGATGCGCAGGGAGGGACGTCAGCGGAGTCACGCGGACACACACAATGTGGACACAGTGTCAATATTTACATCAGGTATCCAATTGACGCACGTATCAATTATCGTATTATATCTGTTTTGGTCTATTCATAGTTTTAATTGTGTGCTAATTGGTGAACTATGAACAGGAAAACAATATATTTTTAATAGTTGCGATGCCTTTGTAGTATTCGCGGAAACCTGTGCAACATCGGTGTTGCACAATGAAGTTTGGTGTGCGTCGCATGACGTAACGATCAGCCGGTGCGCTCGCCTCCCGCTGTACACAAACACCGCGGCTCATCCATTCATCCAAAGTCAATAATATGTCATATACGAGTGTCTGTATTATTCGTTACTAACGCCCACCTGTGTGCTGCATGACACAATGTAGCACTTGTCGGTGTTTGGATGTGGGCTCGAGGGGGGAGCGCAACAAAGGCGGGAGATGAGACAAGTTCAAGAACTCGGCTACTATTAGCGAGTACAGCGGCCGAGCTCAGAGCACAATGCACCCTATAGCGCAGCAATAGACCAGGTATTGGCGTGTACGGTGACGCACGTGCTTGGCCAAGATTTGCAAAGATGAAGGCCGCGGATGGTGTTAACCTTACATTGAAATAGTCACCACATGCTTATTTCATCCTATACCAGAGACAATGGATCACTCCACTGCAACCACACTGCAGCGACTTGACGCCACTATAGTGGTAAGAGGGAGCAATTGCCTCACTTATTAGTTGCGCCCTACATTGTAAACTAGCTCGCAGACATCCTTCACTACAAGACCTCTATGTTTCTGTTAGTGTAACGGACGAAGGGAGCAAAATGATTGAAAGGACACAGTTGTCCTTCATAGAGATCAAATGAATAAATGCTGAATAAGTTAGTCAACGAAAGTGCTCTTGCACCGCGGAGACTTCATATAGTAAGCTACTAGATCCTAAAGGTATTAACAAGCCTCTAAACGAATATCATTTGATATCCCCATCGCTGTCATCAGCAGCGCGTTGCGTCACCTCCATTGTGCGGTTGTTAATGTTTGGGCAAATATGCTAATGTTGCTCAAATATTATATGACACCGCGAGGTGAAGATGCGTGGGAGCAATCTACTGGAGGAGCGGCTCCGCGACCTCGCTCCCCGCGGCGACACCGCACCGGCCCAGCGACGGACCACTGCTGGACACCGGCAACGGAAATCTATGGACCATTGTTGAGGAAACAATTTGTTGGTTATCAATGTATTCATCGATTGAAGAGAACGCGAGACGTTGCTTTGCGATGACTTCTAATGACAACTTTGTACTCCGTTGTGTACCACGCCTGTGGCGGACTTAATGGTGCGACTGGTGCGGGGAGCACGGCGCCGACATATTCTATGAATATAATCCAATGACAGACTTAATCTCCCTTCTGATATTATTCAAATTAATTGATACTTTGTGGTATTTATGTGAGTTTGAACAATAAACGACAAATCTCACACATTCGACAATGGGCAATGTTGTAATAAACGATATATTTTGGAGGACAGAATGTCTAATAATGAATTACCACTCGTCCGCTAATTGATGTAATGAGGCATCGCGCGGCGCGTTCATGTCTTTTCGACCGATCAATGCGACCGCTCCCAGTTTATGGTATAATACATCATGAACTGATTATTAACTGTGTGGTGGCATCAAAGCTTGTTGTGGCTGTCATACAGATCGTTGCTGTGTTTGCAACACATTATGTAATGACACGATGTTATCAGTGCATTGACTGACTCCATCGTGATGCATCAACATCATCTGGTGATATTGTCACCCAAATAGCCCACATTATGAGTTATTACAGATACTTCCTGCATCATATCATCTCTTTCTCTATATCGTTGGAACCATGAGTAGAATGTACTCATGGTGAGTACATTCTACTCATGGTTCCTACGATATAGAGATGACACGACACCGATGACAACATGAAGGTAAAGGCAGCTACAATGACTTAAATACGTCGATATTTATACAATAGTGTAATCGTGTTTGTTCAAACATAGAAAAAAAATTGTGAACATAAACGGGATGAGAGCCGATGTTCATCACGAGTACCGTATCGGTGAAAGGTGGAATACGTGTCAAAAGTTAATATAAGTAGTTAGTACTAGGAACATAAATTGTCCCTCAAGCAGTGACGTTGGGGGCAACGGTGCCCTCACGTGTTGGACTTTGGGGAAAAATTAATAAAATACACGTCCAGGGCGGTGGCGGGGGTGGGGGTGGGGGCGGGGGCGGGGGCGGGGGCGGGACGTGTCGCGTGGCGCAACCTCCTTTTCTCCGCGGCATTCAATTATACCGCCGTTTCGATACTAATTCCATTTCTATACAGCTCATGAAATAAACTCATGTTCCGCAACTGACCGTATCGTAATTAATTGGATTTGTATTGATTTTTAATGTTACTTAGTGTCTGAAGGCCGGCAGGGGGGGGCTCCCCCGAGACCTTGACCTACGCCGTAGCGCTACGCTCGTAGCCGAGTGCTACGGACTCGTAGACAAACACATATTGTGTTGTGACTCGGAGAGTGTCTGAAGGCAGACCGCGCGGCGAGTGGTGGCGCTCGTCCGCGATACAAACGACTCGTTACATAAGTGAAGTAACACTCAGCGGACAAACCGGAACACTGCGACCCACTATGTAGCCACATTAATTATGGAACTATGGCAGTCCCGCGATGGTGTGTGACATCACACGTCACTTTACTCGAACACAACCGGACACAGACACAATACAATCAAAAAATATAAGGAAAAAGCACTGTTACAAATATAATGTGAGTGAGGTGTTGGAGTGGCCGCGGAGGTTAACGTTATCGAAATCGGTCAGTATCGGACTAGATCGGTCGCGCGGGTGTCGAAACCCACCCAATGTTGGGCTGCGAGGTTGCGCCGCTGTGAGGCAACTCACAACAATTGAATTTGATCGACATCGACCAGCCGAGGGCGAGGGGACACCCTCGAGGGCCGGGTTTGTTTACAAGCCGGTGCGTGCGCTTGCTCAACGGGCGGCGACGCGGAAGGCGCGGTGTAGTGCGAGCGCACGCGCCGGGCCAGTGTGGGGGCGTGTGTGGTGTGTGCGGTGTGTGCGGTGCGTGTGCGGTACGTTACCGAGCCGGTAGGGCGGCGGAGCGACACTGACGGGAGCGAGGCGGCGGCGAGCTGGGCGCGAGCGAGTCGGGCGAGCGCGCGGGACCGAGTGCGGAGTGCCGGCCAGCCGCGCCGCCTCCAGCGACCACGCGCCGCGCCCCCCACCACGCGCCGCGCCCCGCACCAGCCTCTCACTATCTATCTCACATCTCGCGGGACAATTTCCACTGAAACACATTTCCCGCTGACCTGATTCTCCGGCGCACTCCCATGCCCCGCCGCCCGCACTCGGCGCAGGCGTCGCTCTGCTTGCACAACGACCACTAACGCCAGAACTGCATGCATGAAGATGTAACGTGATATGGTCATTATGTGTATGCACCATATACTACATTGATGTTAATGCGCTTCAGGTAAGCAGTTAATGTTGCCGCCGGTAGAGTTGTTAGGACGCACGCAGTCGATGACATAACACAAGCGAGGCTCGGATGTACAGGCTTGCAGTGTTGCACTGTGGATGCAGTGTTAGGTGCTAGGCTCGGGACGGACGGCGGCCAGTGTTGGCGCCGCCGCCTGCAGGAGTAACGGACCTGTATTTGAGGCAATGTTACTATGTCGACTACTGAGACATCACAGAATCAAAGATCCCTAATATCCGTCTCGGGTGTATTGGTGCGTGAGATTATGAAAAGGTATGTTATTTTATAATTGAGTTGATGTCTTGTCACGTGACTTATAAAATACTCTCCAATCGGTTAATATAATAAATATAAAAACGATTTAAAATTATCTAATCTACTTTCACCTTAATGCTTTTAATTTTTTTGCAAAATCTAGTAAATTTTAAATTGGTTCTTATGTGAGGAAGCAAATATTATCAGTTAGTTTTTTGTTCACTTTATTTTAGCAAAAGTCAAATCGTTGCATTGCCTTGTATTGTAATAGTCCAGCCTCAGTGGCACATGTCTGTCTGCTATGTCAGTGGACCTCCCGCTACTATACACTCATGTACTGTGATAACTTATATAAATATATACCAATTCTGTTTCAGGGTCTTAATGAAAGGATGATTTTCTACAGTAACCTTCAACATTAATTTGTATTAAGTAATTGGTATATCATAGATGAGGCAGCGGCCAGTGAGACAGTGAGGCAGTGAGGCGCGCGATGCCGTCCGTACATCGTACGGGTTGGTCTTACATATAGCTATTACAATATCTATAATGATATTTCAAATGAGCAAGGCCCAAACCAAGCAAACTTTTTATGGTTAAATTCCGAATTGTTCTCTGGGCCCTACCATGACTTCTTATTGCCATGATAGTTTAACTATTATCATGAGACAGATGTATATACACCGACGTGTATACACCTGTCACTGTCACACAGTGGAAGTATGATGGCAATAAGAGCTTACCCATGTGCGTACCCATTTGGGGACTGTTTATATAACATTCAAGACTTAGATACTAACTAATGATCGCGTTCAAAACAGACAATTGTCTGCCCTTGACAGGATCAAAGATGCGACCTCTAACTTTGTGGGTAGGGCTCACCACTGAGCTATTAGAACGTCGGGTGTATGATTGATCGACGATATACACTTGCAATAATTAATAATTGGAATCTAAATGTGTACGTTATTATATGATCACGATGACCCGACTAGTCTGATGGGTTCTGGTGGGTAGGTCAGTCAGCCAGCACGCTGGACTCTGGAGGCGCCGGTTAGATATCGGATACCTGTGTGTTACACGGCTATTTTCTCCAGTTACATGTATTGTGTGTTGAATTATAGTCAAGTGCAAGCTTGCTTCCTCGTAGTTTGGGGCCCCACCCTTAGATATGATAATTCATTTCATCCGCAATGTTTTAATATTATTGTTTTTAATTAGACTATTAATAATGGAAATTCATGGGTCACTACGGACACCAACCCGCGTGCGGGGCTTAGTAACTACATTAATGGCCTCGAGTTCCCGGTGACCTTCTTGGTCGAGTAGTCTGCGGTAGGAAATGCGGCCATAGAAGGGATAGGGGTGCGAACAATCCCCGGGAGTCGGGAGGCGACCATACACGGCGAGTGCACCACGGGCCGATGTACCTCGAAGAGCTACAACTAGAGCTATGTCAATTACACCGCAATTTCGAAATAAACATCATAAAAATTTATAAATATAAAGTATAATTAATTATGATTGGATTTTGGTGTCGTTCCAGCTTCAGAAAAGCTTATATTTCGAAATGACAACAATTTTGTTTTGGTTGTATGTTGCGCGTTGCCGACCTAATCCGTGTTAATGTTTATAATATCATATATCGCTGTATGGTTATTACTCGTTATTAGTATCTGATGTCAGTTATAAATGGCTACGCACGTCGCGTTATGAAATGTAATGTGTGTGTGTGCGTGTGGTCGTAGCGCAAGGTTCGCGTGAACTCGCGTTACCTGGGATTATGTAAATACTATTATTTACATATTTGTTAAAAATTGCAATTTGTCTCTAAACAATGGTTTCCCGGACGGACGCGGGTCGCGCGGGGTCACGTGATGCAACCGCCCAGGGTTACTGTGGCAATGCTCGCCCCGAGCCTCGCAGGGGGTCACCGCTGGCTGGGGCGGTGACGTCACTCCACCGGGAATCATGCCTTGCACACATCCTTCCATAATGGAGGCTGGCATTCGCGCCACACGTGTGTACACTTGCTTCTAGTGAAGATCATCTTAAGCTACATGATTGAGTATGCTGATAGATTATATCTCGACATTTGAACATGTATGTATGTAATCTGTGTCCACGGGCAAAAATATTTTTTTGGTATTTATTTTGTTAAGATCAAAAATTGCTGGGTTTCCTACCGGAATCACATACACAGCAATGTTACGAATCTAACGAACTCTGTTGCTGACGATTTTAAAGCACGTGCTTTGTTAAAAGTTAAATCAAATAGGGATATTTATATTTGAATTTTTTTTTTATTTGATTACCGAGCCTGTGGTGTGTGCGGGTGTGTGCGTACGGGGGTCGCGCGGTGAAGGCTGGCGGCCACAGCTCGCTAATTGCCTCACACACTGCGTCCTCAAGCACTCGCTGACACCCCTCATTATACAACATAATAACACTAAATAATGTAATTCCTATTCAGGTCCCTGTCACCAGTGACAGCTCCCCGCCGAGTGTCGCGCTGCCTCATGCATTACCTTGATACCCTGGTATAGGCTTACCTTGGTACCATGGCCGATCCATTTACACTACTAACGGTATTATTTCGTATAGTTTTAGTGTTGAAAACATATTATTTATGGACTACGAAGGGAGCGCGGTGCGTTGTGTGCGAGCGCGGAGGGCACCAGCTGACGTCACCCGCGCCTTTCACTGGTATTTACCTGCAGGCAGGAGGCCAATCAAGTTTCATACTCATGCGAATATTTCCATTATCCTTCTAGAGATAGGCTTCTTAATACTGTTATTTATTACACAACACTGCTACTGTTATTAATACATACACACCATACGTACAGTGTTTATGGTAAAAGCATTTTTTGTTCTTATGTTACAACCTGTCAGTTGTCACAAATTGTAATTGATATGTGCCCTACGGTCAGTGATTAGATACATCAAGATGTGACTGCTAGCCGCCTAGCCGGCCTCACGTCATTTTATTGAGACCATTGGTTACGTATTTTAACGGTGCGTCGTTTCTCAGGCGACATGATTTGTTAGATTAGTCTAATGTCTACATTGTTAGACTCTTCTAGTTATTTATTAGAATGTCTAGACGTGATCTTCAGCAGAACAGAAAATTACGGAAGAGCTTGGCATATGCACCCATTGTGTTCCGGTGGTGTGGAGCAGAGAGCTGTAGCGTCCATTAATAGTAATGTGTTGAAGGCGCCGTCAGCCGCGCCTCGCCGCCGCCGCGCGCCTCCACGACCACAATAGGCATGGCGCATTGCACACGCTCATACAACATACATTTGATTGACATACAATAGCTTTAACAACATTATTATGTATGGTCAATCATGTTATCGTTATATCTGTACATATCTCAATTTGCATAACATTGCAGATGATAAGCTAATAACAAGCGTTTGTTATACAATTGAAAGAAGATTGATGCGCGAGCTGTATGTATGGAGCTAATGGAAGTAACAATAGGGACAACATAATCACACGGGTGGGTCTTCGTGAGGTACACGATCATACATTTACCCAATTTTAGGGCATTTAAATATTAAGTTAGGTATGTATAATTTGAAAGTGTATTATAAGTAGGTACTATATCTATATCAAATACGAGCACGTGGCAGGTGGGAAGGGGTTATTCAACAAAATCCTTTTGTGTTTCATGGAGCTCACAATGGGGAACTGTGATTTATTTCTGTAAAAGATTCATATGATAAAGTGTCAATAGCCATTATACAGAATAGCGATTATGAGGCGTTGTACGCTGAGAGACATAGGGACCACTTTTACTGTTGCTAATGTTTTGATTGCGACAAAAAGTAACTGTTACATGTCACAATAATGGTGGTTACAGTGTTAGTTAAGAACAATACGCGCGTCGACCAGGAAGTGCGAGCCTCATGCGATGTAATGTGGTGGGACATCCGGATGATGCGGCACCCTCGCCAGGCGGCCGCACGGACCCACGGCCCCAAGGACCCACGACCCCATGGACCCATGGACCCACGGCTCCACGGCCCCACAGGCTGGCCTAGGACTGTCTGCAAGCTCATCAAAGGTATAACGGTTCATAGCATAAATCCCAGATCAGTCGGTGAACGTTGTGGTAGACACCGGCAGGCTGCGACGAGTCAGCCCGAGCTTCCATATTGTACTACGATACAGAGGAAACATTATATTCCGTTCAAGTTATAATGATGTTGCAACAAGGTAAATTGGTTCGTTGGAAGTCACTGAGTTGGTCGCTGGGTATTCCCTGTCGTATTGCCATTTTGAAACGTTTATTTCGTCCCAAACATTTAACATATTGCAATACATTTTGTAGTTTGGTTTTATTAAGAAAAGTATTTCGGTTTACTCATAGGTAAAACGCACGAGGTGGTGACACACTCATTAATATGTCACCTTTACTGCCTACCAGTCACCAGTCATTATCACTCTCATAAAATACAAGAATCACAAATTAACAATATACAGCTAAATATACACCTCCTAGCGAAATACAATAATTAACTGCTTATTCATATTACTATATATAAATAAATATATACAAGTACTTAGGTACACAGATTAAGTTACGGAAGTGAACACACAGATGATCGCGGCGCCTCCCTCACGGGGCTGACGGAGCCACTCTACACTGACACGCCACTTTCACTCCATTCACATTAATCAACCTTTTCATAGATGACCATAAAAAAAGCAAAAAATAAAGTTAGTTACAAAATATAATATTATTATGAAAAATGATTAAGCGATTCATATAAGTGATATAATATCTGATATTGGGATAGGATGCGACGACGCGGGCAGAAGGCGACGCTCGCGGCCGTACACCAGCCATACACCAGCGCCTGGTGGTGCCGGCGAGGGGACAGGCGCGGTCCCCGGACGGGACTTTCCAGTTATTTTATTACACTTCCTTAAATCTAAATCTGTGCCAGTTGTTAGTTGCATAATGTGATTATGTACATCGATGCGGTAATGTAACGCAGAGCCGCCGCGGGACTCGCACACCAGACATTGCTCTCGACTCCTAAACAAATTGGTGTAAATGTCGAGAAAACTGGTTTTGTAAATTAATTCAGCGATTATAATAATTCGACCGAGAACAATGCTCAACCAGGTTTACGGGTGAAGGATCTGTCCCCTCCCCCGCCCTACCCCCGTCCTCGCCATGTTGCGACACGAGCGCGCCGATATTGAACGAATTATTTATAATCGGCGACAACGGCAGGAGTCGAGCACTCGCCCGCGCCTGCCGCGACCCGGCACACCCCAACATCTACTCATGTGCCCGAGGACCCTGTCTGGCAAACTACTACACTCATTATTCTACCGCTGCCATTAATAACAACGAATTGATGTATTGTACATTCAATTCGCACACGTGATACTAATTAGTGTGTAGTAAGAGTTAGCTACTTAAGGTACGAGAGCACGATGAGTTGACTGTGACCCCAGCGCGTCCTCGAGCGCCGCCGGTCCATGCCGCGGACATGCTCGAGCGGTGACACACGAGCCTCCAGTGTGCCAACTGACGGACACACGCAACAATAAGAATTCACTTTAAATATTTTACGCAACACCATACTTTTCCACAAATTCCAAATTAATTATGGGCTTAAATTGCTTAATGTTGTGTTTGGAAATACGAGTAGGTGGAGCAGTTATTATAAAAATTAAGGTACAATAGGTCGTGTGTGAGGACTGCGCGCGTATTGTTCTGTTTGAAGGAATGCGGTATATGCATCGAGACGCGCAATTATTGATATTCAGCTCACGCCGCTCACAAACCTAGGCTGCATCAATCAATGCCACATAATGTGGCTATTTAAGTCTGCAATATTAGATTCATAATAACATGGTACATAGCACTGGCTAGCATCGTGCACTGAGTTGGTACTTACATTATCAATAAATGTATTTTAGTAAAAGGTGCTTCATGTGAGTCGCTCTCGGCGTTGGCGTTGGTGTCGTTTTGTGATTTGATTCAATTAGTCCACGAGAGGCGTTACGCCACCGCGACACCACTCGCCAAACAAAAACAAATATAATAAGTAACGCATAATGCGATGCATAACACACATTATGCAACTAGATGTAAACCGTCCCACCGACGGCGATGACCTCTCCTCTGCCCGACGAGACCCAGCGAGGGAGGCCCCACTGGTACTGCGTGAGGCGGTAGCACATGGAGTATTGGTTGAGTTCTCATCTCTGGCTCGAGTCATCCATGATCAAGCTTTTACCGATCGGCTTGATGCTTGGGCTCTGAGTAGACTCAGATCACTCTTTAACTTCTAGGGCGAGAGATCGTAGGAATTGTTTGAATTGATCCCAGCCGCTGAATTTCACCACAGAACATCGTGCCATAACCAGGAATTCCACCCACACCAGCTCGTCCACAACGTCCAACGCGCCAATTTTACCCGGCACAAGCACTCTGTAGAACTAGCTGTCGCCGGCGGTCCTTCCGAAGCGGTACAACCTGGGAGCCATCAACAAGAAAGCCTAGTCATTTGTAATCTACTTAGTCTGAACCTTAGTGCACATCTGTCCCCTTTTTTCTATCAAAAAATATCAAATGTCTAATTACTGTATACTTTATGTAGATAGGCCCCCTGCACCTGACTCACTGATCACGTGAGAGAACACAATTTATTGTTTTACTTAGCAGTGATCCTTACAGAAATAAAGAGTTTATTTAATGTACCTACTTATTATACATCGAGCGCTCTGTGACAGACGATGTAACAAACGATTCGATTAAACAGTGATTATCGATTCAACTATATTACACTGTGGCATTCATTTCTACACTACATAATAATATTACGTAGATATTAATATATCTACTTCTTCTTCTTTACTGTACTTTTTCATAACACCTCAATAAGTAATAATGGGTTTTTCTTCTGAACATCATCAGTCATTCCCATGTTTTTATAATGTTGAACCGTTATAATGACATACTTTCATTTGATAATGATCGATTATTTTTTATTGGACCATCGAATATATCATGTTTTTTCCTAGAACTTAGATTGATTACAAAACTATTACATTCAAATTATCGAGCATCTCAACGATTATATAATAATCTGTGGTGTATAAGGCTTGAAAGAGCACTGCTGATTGTATCCTCGCAACAATAAAGTATAACATTTGGTAGTTATTTATTGTAAAAAATTATTATGGCTTTACTGACATAAAAAGTCTTAGTGAAAATGATTACTTGTAGTATACGAATGTATGACTATGATAGTGTGTGTATCATAGTTGTGTTTGTTCTCGTATGTGTGCGCAGGGCGCATCTCGCATGTTCTTATTTATTGCTATCAGTTCACCTTCACACATGCGTACTAATGAAATATTAATACCTACTGCTGTATAGTGGTAGGGTGCGCTCTATCGATGTATGTTTAAGTTTTATACAGCCGTGATCCTGTCCGTGGTGATGATCTGAATGTGGAGTACAACATATTTGTACGGTAGAGGAAGCCCACTTTAATATGTAACATTGAATGTGGTAATTGTAAGAGGCAGGTTGAACCACACTGGCTGGTGCGATGGGGTTATGAAAGTGTCCGGCGAGGCTCCGGCCCGGTGACCTGTGCGTCCGCGGTGAGATATGGCATGAGAGCGTGTTAGCGCGTTGGGCAACCGGACCGCCTCGAGGCTCCCTTGCACATGCCCTTTACACTGTTACTGTGGTCCCTTCTGACCGAGCGAGCCCCGGGACCACCCTCGCCTCCAGTCATGTGAGCCCACCACGTAACATACTCATCTCACATAGTCATACATTGCAGCGATACATTGCCATGAACCAACGAGTCCATTATGAATGGCGCCTCAACCACTACTTACGACATATATAACCCAAATAAAGCCTATAACAGCAGTGTGTATTTCCTGAGCGGAACTCATTATATTTTTATTTGCATACAACAATATTTCAACCCAGTGATGAAGGGTATAACATAACGATAACCATTATTCTAATGTAACGCAACGCAATGTTACAAAACACCCACCGAGCAGTTCGTTGATGTTTTTAGTTAGCACAAACCGTAGCCTCTCCTCCCCCTTCCCCCTCACCTGCCTCCCCTCCCACCCCCGCGGTGGTGATGGTGACGAAAGAGGACGATCTATTATATCCATGTAACAAGGTCTTCGTCGGCCGATCGTCAGTCATTTGCTCATTATCGTTGATTTGAACATCCACCGAAGCAACGCCTTTCATCCTCCACATTCACGCTCAGTCATATTAGTAGGATTGCGTATCTCATCATTCCAAACATTTTTTTCGCTTCGTTCTTTAGAAGAGAACATACCTAAATTAGATTTAATTTATTTCTTATTTAAATTTCATTCATTACACCCACCAATTAAATTCAAAAACGAGTGTGCGACGCGATAGTAAAGACTATCGCGTCGCCCGGTTTTCGCAGCATATCCCAGTGAAATGTTACGTATGTCCGGCGTCGTCACATCCGGCGAGTGTTTAGAAAGGAAGTCTCCTCGAGTATGTCGACAGTGGCCCGACGTGACCTCACATATATTAATTTATGCTCAGTTTTATAACACTCGCATTAGGCGAAGGACGCCAGTTGCGCCACAAGCGCGCCGTACACTCCGCCACACACACCACTACACACCACACACACCACTACACGCTACACTTCACATGCAACTTCTAATCACAACTTTTACAGACTCTAATGTATCGAAGCTCACTGTTTATGGCTATTTAATACTAGCGATATTATATATCGGTAAGGACTTCAATGCGCCTCCACAACACTCGCGTCTCACAGGGCTTCATTAGACATCAACGCGCTCTCCGGCGCTCGCTGCACTCAGCGATCACCAATGGGTATTCGCCCTCACCTACTAATATAACTGGCCCATTAATATAGCACGCCGAGACATAGGTGCCGGGATCAATATACATTCTAAATGACATCTGACTTATTACATAGCAGTTACAAACAGGCTAGGTGTACGGAAAACACGACGGTGTAGTTAAAGTTCAAGCCCGGTGTGTACGACATACGCCGCGCTGGGAGGGCAACGATTCAGTACACAATACATTTGCAATAATAATATGGATGTGTCGTGAGGTCAAGTGGAGTCACGAGCGGTGGCTCATGGGTTGTGTAACTAGTGGCTTCCCTCGGAGCGGTGAGTCACAGGAGGGGCCCGGAGCCCCGTGACGTCACCGGGCTAGTGTTGCGCCAGCGGCGGGCGTTGCGCAAACACTGAATGTTAACATTCATATTAGAAGTGATGCCGCCTCACGGCTTATTATAGCGCACATAATTTATTACTTATTACAAAATATACCAAAACAAGATTTGCTAATGAAACCATCTAAGGTAAACTGGTACAAGACTTTTCTGAAAAGAGTCATTGCCGAGCTTTTTTGTGGGTTTTTTTTAAATAATAGTAATATTTCGTGGTTAGAATTTGTAATTATGACAACATCAACGTACTTGGTAAGCATTTTTTTATGAGGATTACTTTAATAATATAGGTACTTGTACGTTTTAGTAAAAGAGCCGATATGACAGTATTGATGACACGATACCCTTCGCTCCGCGGTGTCTGCGCGGGATGCTCTGTCTGTGAGCTATGTGTAATATATTAGTATCATCGTGACAATGATGAAAACCTCATACCTATACAATTTGAATTCAGAACAAGGACATCCATGGGCTATGTTGAGAACTTGCTCAGATATAATCTACACGTCGTTGCCGAAATATATGGTTGCCTCGTGTATCACCTGTGCACAGCCACATGTCTGACACATTGTCTACTGATCAATTAATGGGATACGCTTAAATAATATGTTTTAACCGAATGAGAAAGTAATAAACGTAATGACATGAACGTTCTGAATGTATACTTACATATACATTTGTTGTGTTGTCTAAATGTGAAAGAACATAATGTCAGTAATAGTGCTCAAGCTCGCACTATCTACTTACCTACTCTTATTGAATTACATAAACAATTTATTACATTTAGGAAGTTGTACATAATTAGGTGAATGGACACTAAGTATAGTCAAATATTAATGTCATTCCTGTGGCGTGCACTCATTAACATTACGTTGGAGTGAACGCGGGCCCCGTGTCCGCCTCGTGGGCCGTACCTCAACGGACCACTCAGGATCATACCCTCGTAGCTACATGACCGGGATCACCTCCACCTGCTCTCTCCACATGGCCATCTGTAACGGAGATAGGGCAGTATAGCATCCAACGTAATCATATGAAGTATCATACCTACGCAGCCGACCGATGACCATACTTCGAGAGCTTACGTACTGAGTTTTAGGTTCTGCAGTTCTGCACTGACCTAAAACGTTTATGGGACATTTAGGTACACCGTGGTAAGGGTGCAGTTGTCCATGTTCTGTATTACTAATGTCAGTGTTTTGATCTGCAGTTTGGGATTGCAATACGGGATCACATATTCCCACGAGATTCCGCTGCTTTTATTAATCCGCGGACCCCACAAATAAAAAAATTAAGAAACAAATAACGTTGTATGAGTCCGGTGGTATCACACGTGAGTGCCTGGCGCTCGCCTATGTATATATCCTGACGGTTCAGTCTGTGTCGGCGTAGAGCCTGAGAGAGCGTTTTCAGTATCAGGATACATTTGCAGTTCACTCACAAGCAGGCTCGGAGATGATACAATATATGCCATTTGCTTAAGAAGCATGAATGTAAAAAGATTATAAACCTTTTAAACTATGCCAATAAACTAAAGATGAATCTAAGAAATAAGATTACACTACTTATACTTAATTTATAGAAAATAAATAATTTCTGTTGCTCAATGTAACAAAATGTTTATTAAAACACGTATTTTACACAAGAATCTGTAGTTTCGATTTGAATTAGAAGAATGTTTCCTTTAATTTTGTGATTCCCCGTTTTTGCGATGTTAATACTCGTATGATGCGAATGTTGCGATGGTGATGATTAATCTTGTCTAGTAGTAGATTTTAGATTATAAATGCGAATATGAGTTTGTTTGTTGTGTATACTCCTTCACTACACTACAAATCACAAAATTGTACATTCACCATTACAGGGATACATAAAAGGCCAGGGTGGCTTCATCACCACGCCTGGAAAGCCGCTAGTGCAAGCTAGTACCTCGAGCAGATGTTGAAGTATGAATAATGTAGGTACGATACGAGGAGAGCATGTACGTGGGGCAGTGCAGGGAGTTGTCGGCGTCGGTCGGCTCTCGGGGTGAGGAGCCATGGTCCCAGTGAGCGGCGTGTGTGCGTGTGTGCGTGTGTGCGTGTGTTGCTCCCACCCGGCGGGCATGGGGCCGGCGCGAGCGCGCGCGGCCAGCGGCAGTGGTCCCCGCCGCACCATGGTCGCCGCACGCTCGCTCGCGCTCCTCGCCGCGGTCCTCGCCGCACTCTCCGCCGCGCTGGTGGCCGCCGCCCCGCGCCACGAGCCCCTCGCCGCCCTCGCCAGGCACCGCCGCCAGCTGCTCGATGACGACACCCTGCAACCCCTCGAGGTACACTTTATCATCGCTTTATATCACTCATATTATATACTAACTGAACCTTCCCTAGAATGAGTGTTACCGGCATCTAGGTGATGCCCGTCTTGTAGACCCGCTGATGGGATCTCAATAATAATCGAAGATGCCAACAGCTCTCCATGTAGTGTTCTCGAGCTAGTATCGAGTTTGTCCACCCCTAGCATTCGATATCGATACGTTAAGATTGTCCGCCCAACTCTGGGCGGATAGTGACGAAAGTGTTACTACCTACCGCAAGCTTTATTCTTGAGAAAAGCATCAAAACAATGGCGGAGCCATCCATGCAGATATGGCCGTCTCATCTCTCGCCGTCCCTGGCCGCGCTCGGCTCGCAGCTCGCGGGGAGGCGCGGAGGCATGCTCGCCCCGACCCCGTGACCCTTCGTGTTCGTGCTCTGCGCAACCCACTATGCTAATATGGTATTTGACGGAGCCGGGCACACTCTGCGACCATGGACGTTTGCGCAAGCGCCGACGCGTCGCGCATATTCATGTGCATATTTGTCATTTATACATATAAAGTAAAACAAAATCGTGCGCCCTCCGAGCGTGTAGGTCACATTGTTATTGGGTCCAGCGAACTCCGCGGCTCCACTCGAGT
Organism: Watsonalla cultraria; assembly: GCA_964035505.1. Taxonomy (NCBI): domain Eukaryota; kingdom Metazoa; phylum Arthropoda; class Insecta; order Lepidoptera; family Drepanidae; genus Watsonalla; species Watsonalla cultraria. The sequence continues at coordinate 9,740,079 of OZ037730.1, forward strand.
GCTCGCGTTGATCACGGTGGTGCGGCGCTCGAGAGCGCGGCTTCTTGATACATGCTTAGGCTTAGCGGCCACCTACCACCGACGTACGGCTCGAGGGACCATACACACATACTTTCGACTAGTATGTCTCTATGAGTGTGTCAAGGCCATTGTAATAAACTACGTCTAATTTACTTGGCATTCCCGCCATTAACTGCACTTACACAACGACGCGCGGCCGGGGCACAAGTGCACGCAGAGCTTTACTAACTATATCATTCATTATAATTATCCCATTATTATAATTAACATCATCATGTCTGGTCCGTTCATTACAATATGCAGATATCTGTTATTTTAAGATAAATGTTGTACATTTCATACCAGAACTAAGGTTTTGTGTCATCTAGCCGACGCCCGACCAGCGCTACTCCTCATTCGCGCCAATGCTTCCAGGTGGATCAAATGTGGTTGGACTTTGAGTAAACAAGGTTATTTACTCACAGTCGAACAACGTTGAATCTTTAATTCAATCTTTAATCAGAGTACTTCATGGGTTCTGTAAATTTTTTCCAGCGATATATTGAGAGAAAAATACAATTACGTGGTTTTGTAAATAAATTAAAGTAAGCACGAGCAGATATATACACATGTGATATTCATGTATACACTGCAATGACCCAATGTGTTTCGGGGCCATACCTTCTATCTAACATGTTAATGTATCTAGTATTAACATGATATCGATAAAGTTGGTGAATGCAGTGAGTGGTCGCTCGCCGGTGACCTCGTGCCGGGAAGACTAGCCATAACGACACCGAGCACACTGACCGCTCATAGACCATTGCCATCTCTTGTGATAGAGCGAAGGTGGCACTGGGCCAGTGGTGGCCGGGGTCGTGGGTGCATCCATCGGTGCCAGATCAGTCGGTCGGTGATTCAAGTTCAACTTTCACTGTCGCACCCATTATCTAATGTCGGCGCATTATGTAATGGCCGGCCTACCGGCATCGGCCAACGCTACGCTTACCACTCCACAATACTTGCATGAAAGTCACCATGTCTGGTGTGCCCGAGCCGCGACGCCAATCGACCCAGTAATGAGGAGCAGCCGCATTGTACCTGAGACGAACATCGAGAGTGTTCACACGCGCTCTTCCGCGTGTGTAGTAAGATCGTTGCGCAACCCTCCGCTCGCTACTGGCGCAGCTATCGACTCCAATTCGCACACATAAGTACACTATTGTTTAAATCGGTGTTATATACATCACAATCGGTATTATATTGGTTAAATACATCAGTATTAATGCCTCGCAAAGAGACAGACGGACTAACTGGAGGTGGCCAGGAGCGAGTTCACCTGGCGAGTGGGCGTCACCACGGGTGCCGTCGACCATCGCACCGGTCGCGTGCTCACTCGCTATACAAGATCCCTACATGCTCATCATCACAAACATAGTTAGCTCCCGTAATTCTCTGGTCACTCTACGCGTCACTCGAAAAATGCAACGATAAAGACGATTAGGTATAGGTACAGAAAAACTATAATTCATAGTTCGTGCAGTTGTCATTGTCCAACCTAGATATATCGCTTTGCTTTCTCACGAGCCGCCGCGAGCCCGAGTCTCGGTCCATACAGTACTGTCCAATTACAGTAGTAAACACTTTATTATTAAAGCAATGTAATAAAAAAATAAAAAGGTTACTAAGTTCAAAATAATAAATAATGGTATTTTTTAAGCACAACCTTTTAATTAGATTTACCTGTTTACTAATTAGTCTAGAGAACTTCGTCAGGGCAATAAAATAAGCGCTTGAGGGCAAGGGCAATTACATTTTTCTTCCCATTATATTTTTATTTGTATCTTAGTTGAAAATGAAAATGAAAATGAAAATTTATAGATAGGAATTTACCATTTATGATATATGGATTTCATGTGGCGTTGTACTCGTTTTTGAGTTCTATTCAGCTTGCCCTTTCACTTGATACCCAGATGGTGGTAGTGCAAACTGTATAACTAGTCCGCCAACTTGGATGATATGCCACGTTGGACTTAGAATTATGTCACATAGCATGCATTATCATACGAAATAAAAGTATGTTTTATCTAATTTTAGCTCAATCGGTTAATCGGTCAATTTAAAATTCAGTTGGAAGATCCCACCGGAGTATCATACATACATTGCAAGTTAAATAAAAGCGTGTCATAAGTGACTTAGAAGTACGAGTACATTGATCACCGCGAGTGTATTACCGACCTCCAGCCGACGCGCGACGCCGCCGAGTGGAACTGCTCGCATTTCTCTAGCACTTGTGGACTTTACATTACTTCCGGAGATGCCGTAATTCATTACGTTCAATATAAATTAGCATACGTGTAGGCATATAGTAGGCTTAAATAATGTACACTGATGGTTCAGTAATTGTGGTGTGGTGGTCCTTGGTCGCGGACACTTTGTGTGTGTGATGTAGCAACACGTGGGTGGCGTGTGACGTCTACCCGCCGCTCGCCCTGCCCTCGCGTATAACGTCCCTTACTTTTGTCGTCAAAACAGTCTTAGGCATACCATAATACGTAGATATTCCGGATACGGTTTCTTTCATACAACTTTGACACTCACATAATTTCATTGTTATTACTTTGGATTTGTTTTTATAAGGCACTTTTTATAAGTTTTTGTAATAAACATGTCAGTGATACCACTAAAAACTAAAAATAATTGTAGCTAAAGATAGCGGTTAAACAACCAAATATACTCAAATTGCTATAACCAGTTTTGCACAACTATGCCAAGGTTGTGCAACAAACTAAAGGATGCAATAATTATTGAAGATAAACTTATGTTAGTAGCTTTAGTTCACGTTATTTATATGAAAACACGGACTTGTGTAATTTAAATCACAGGGTTCTTATACATAAACAAACCATTAAAGTATTGATACCCAATAACAATCGATCGGCTCCCACGGCTCCAATAACGACAGTGCCCTAGCTATACATACATACTTACAGGCCACTATACAACGTTGCTCACAGACTTCTTATGCTATTTGTTAACTCCAACAATACCTTTGCTGCTCCACTGATTGGCACACATGTATCTACTGTGTGACGTCACTTGGGGTGTTTACGGCTTACGCGGAGACCAACCATCATTTGAATGTTGCTCATTTCGCTAACAATGCCACGGAATAATGGAATACACTGGTTGTTGTATTTCGCGAATTGAAAATATTACTCGTTATAATGTCATAATCGCGAGGCACCGTCACATTTGTATGTAAAATACATGTATTTATAAGTAATAAATAGTCTGATGTAGGTATCATAAAAGCCGCGGTTAACGTGACACAGAGCTGTGTAGATTATGTGAGTGAGGAGCTGTCGCTAGTGGTGCGCAACGCTGGCTCCGATAGAGGCGGGCGGCCTCGACCCGCGCTCACACTACTCTGGCCGTCCGGCTCTCCGCTCTCCTAACATAAATTCTCAGTATCATACATACTGGCTCCTTAATTAGATATTATTTTATGACTTAAGGCATTTATATGTTCAAACGAGGTTGGGGCTCGTAGCTATGATCGCTCGCCGGTGGGAGCAGCATCATGTACCGCGGGCGCCGATGGCTAGCGTGCGCCAGTCCGGATCAGTGTTTGATCACGCTTTTAGTGGTGGTGTGGTGCGAGTGCGGTGGTGGAGTGTGTGGTGTGGGTGCGTGGTGTAGTGTTGGTGGTGTGGGTGTAGTGTAGGTGTAGTGTGGGTGTAGTGTAGTGACGGTGTGTGTGTGTGTGCGCAGGGCGGAGAGGAGGAGCAGGCTCGTGAGAAGCGCAAGCTGGAGGACGCCACGCAGGCCAAGCTCGGCGTCAAGAACGCCGTGCTCGGCTTCGTCTTTGGGGTGAGTGACTCTCCCTCTAACTCTCTCTCAGTTTACACCTATAGTTCCACTGACATGTTCTCTGGAAGGAAACGTCTCATCTCAAGGAGGACCAATCCTAAGGACTAACTTTTGTCGAATCACAAGTAGTAGGACAGTTGTTAAAGAATACTGCAACCCAATACCAACGGTGTACTATCATTGCAATATTATTGTATTAGCTTTAACCATACAAATACTCGTATAATGATTTATGATCGACACTTGTACGGCTTCAATAAGCAGTTGTACTGACCACAGCGTTATATTATGTATTGTAGAAAATCAACTCATTCATCGATGCGAAGACGAGGCTGGTTGGCACGTTGGACCGACAGAACATTGAGCTGAATAAACAGTATGGCATCGAGGCTCCGCAAAGCAACGGCCTGGCCTCCCTGACGGGCGCTGTGGGCCAGCTCATCGGGCCCAAGTTGCAGTTCCTGGGTCCCAAGCTGCAGGCGGTCACCGGTCTGCTGGGCGGCTTGTCTGGCGGATCGTCGGGCGGCGGAGGCTCAGGTGGGGGCGGGCTCGGCTCCATCCTCTCGCTGGTCACGTCGCTCTCCGGCTCCTCCTCGGGGGGAGGCGGCGGCGGCGCCGGCGCCACCGTTGAGACCGTCGACTCCTCCGAAGAGGATGACTCGTGATCGCCCTTTGCCCTGTCAGTCCGGACGCACCGCGGCGCCGCCCGTGACGACGGCGTACGTCTGGCCGGCGCGCCGCGCTGCGTCCGCGCGATCGCTTGTACAGTCCGCGATCCCTTGCCCTCTAATGTATTTATAATGTAAATAGTATTAGGTTTTGCGCTGGTGATATTAAATGTATTATTTGGAGCGAGTTGTTTTAGTGCACACCGTAGACCGCACCGACCTTACCCCGCATGACGTCACACAAAGCACACTATTTATATAGATATTGATGCAGGTGTAGTCGTCGTGTTCTAGTCACCCTGTAGAACGCTTTGTATCTAGTCCAGCACGAGCACCGAGCACCGGCGGTGGGCGCGCGTGAAGGTGAGTTCCTTTCCATTCGACGCCGCGCCGACAACGACTACCATTTAACGCATATTCGTGTAAATAGCTGACCCCGTCGCTCAGCCGACCGTTGAATGTTATATATTATAGCTGCCGGACGGGCGCACACTGCTCGCCGCAACACATGCCTACATTACCTGTCTCTATGTATTGTAGATGTATAAAAAGACCTGCACACGTATTAGCAAACTACACAACACTCAGACAACCAGTATACTATGTAGTTAATGGGCCCAGCAGGAGGTAGTTAGTCTTAGTTACTTTGTGGTTTGGTTATAAAAGTAGTCTCATCAATAGTCGCATGACGTTCAATAAGACGGTCAATGTAGATCACTTGTAGACAGTGGAGTAGCAAGCTGGCCAGCTGGCTGTAGTCGGGGTGTAGAGTAGTGCAGTAGTGCAGTCACTAGTCGCAGGAGCTGAGAGTGGCATCGACCGCCTCGCTGTCTGTCTGCTGCCATATTCATTTCGGTTTATTATTATGCTGTAATTGAAATTATACAAACAGTTATTGAATAAATGCATCCGAACATAGTGTTTGTTTTCATTATAAGTAGTTAATGTTAATGTTCCTCGAGCCCCTTCCTTCATACATCAATCATACACCAAGAGGATAGTGTGACTTCGTACATTGAATACCTTCAGTAAGTGTCGGTGGATTGGTGTTTATATCAACGCCAGTGTTCTAGAGGAGACGAGCAGACCGCGGTGGTGCCCCCGTGACGTCACCACGCCCCGGCCCCCCACGCCGAGGTCCAGCGCGGGTGACGCCGCGCCTGATTGCTCTGTTCATTGTGGACCGAGCCGCCACTTGACACTTGACTTGATCACATCAACTGTTTATACTTGCCTTCACTTCACTAACACTTGTACCTACATCTGCGAAACTGTATGTAAATAAGTCTTTAAGTTTATAAATTACTAGGTTTATTGTATCAAACGAATAATTCAATGCCAGTATATATATGCAGTGTTATAAATACATCGCTCAAACACTTCTTAGAAATAATGGCTTGGGTTCGATTCCCACGCTGAGTAAATATTTGAAACCAAAATGTGATGACGATTCTCTTTAAAAATAAATAGTTAATCCCTTGATGCCTGGACATTACATGACGCCACTGGTGGTTGTGGCAACAGAAGAGCGCGAGGACAAGCTATATGACACAAAACCACAATTTATTCTGTTATGGGTATTTTGTGAGCCAACAACAGGTAAGGATTATTTTCTTATGGGTAATCTTGTATGAACGGACACAACATGTTGTAGTTAGAGATGTTGATAAAGGAGTTGTAGTAATGTGTTGGTTGGTTGGTAACGTAGAGTGGCACCACGTGGCCCCGCCGTCGGGCGGCGCGCTCGGCCCCATCGTGGTCGCCGAGCCGGCTCCCTACCAGCCCGAGCACTGGCAGCCCGCCCGCAGCCCCTCGCCGGAGCCCGAGCACTGGCAGCCCGCCCGCAGCCCCCCGCCCGAGCCCGAACCCGAGCACCGGCAGCCGGCCCAGTGGGGCACGGGCGGCGCGCCAGGCGGACGATATCCCCGTGTTCGACCGCAACAAGGTCTCCCTGGACTTCCCGGGGAACCTGTTTGGGCCCTCCGTGTCCCTGCTCATCCGCACCACTAAAATTGTCGGTGATGTCATACAGGTCAGGAAACACACGCATGTACTTTATATAGCATACCATGATCATAAAATATTATTAAAGTACATCACAGACAATGTATGCCCTAAAAATATAATATTATAATTCCGTATGATCATGACGTCATTGTGACGATTTAAAATACTTTTTTAATGTACCCTCCAATAATGATATTTTGAATTTTAATATACGGTTATTAATTATGATACAGTTAAAATATGACTAGAGTGGATAATTTCCTCTGTCTCTATAAGACAGTGTAAGATGCCAGTAGTTTTGAATTCAGTGCACTGGTGTTTAGGTGTACTGCGTGAGATGCTAAAAATTAGTTTTATAACATTACCTAATATACAAAGTTTAAGTAACGGTTCCAAAGTTTAATGTATTATTTTCAGAACTCAGCGGTGCGCTACCAGACGTTCCTGCGTCTGTTCCGGCCGCTGTTCCGCGGACAGTTCGAGATCAAGGGCCTGGACCCGCCCACCACCACGACCACCACCACGACGACCACCACGACCACCACTACGACCACCACGCCGCCTCCCTCGCCGTCCACCGACAACGAAGTGCGTCGCCGCTAGCGCCCGCCCCGCTGTCCTCGTCATCGCTGGCGGAGTGACTTACTCCAACAACTGACTTACACGGCACTAACAACTAGCATAGTGTTGTATATAAGTCGAATTTATGTTTTATTTTAGAATAGTGGAGATAAATGCAAAATATTTGTCAACAATTCTTATGAATCCTAGTTTAATGTATTGGTGGTCCTGATGGGAACATTAAATCAAAACGATATTTTATTTGAATATTGGTGTAAAGGGGTACATAATTAGAGCCTGGCGCTAGTGTGTCATGGTATTAGATATAAGGACGTGGTGTACATAAGAGTAAGGATTATTAAATTGATGCACTACTAAAGGCAGTATTGGGGGGAGAGTCCCGGTCGGTGCTGGATGTGTCAACTCCGGGAACTTGCGCGGGTGCAGTACCATGGTCCGCTGAAATCGAGTATTTATTATGAGACTAATAGAGTGTAGTTAGACATAAGTATTGTAATACAGCCTGTCGGTGAGTGGTACAGACAGCGACAGGTTACACAGTGCTGCCAAATACTTTCATTATTATATATAATATAATATTTTCATTAATAAATGAATACATCGATTCTTTATTATTGTTTTTTTTTTTTTTTTTTTTCATATCCTTGACTGATTTTTAGCCCACAAACGTATGCGACACCAAGGGTGTCATTCTCTCGCTACCTCCTAAAGCAAAAGGTTTACAAAACTCCTTCAAACAATATCATCGTTGATATTAAAAATTGACAAAACTACATATCATTATCTATACTAGCTGCAGAGTTTGTTTGTTTGTTTGAACGCGCTAATCTCAGGAACGACTGATCCGATTTCACAAAATCTTTAAGTTTTGGATAGTCCATTTATTGAGAAAAGTTATAAACTTTACTTCATTAAAAAAAAAAAATGGATCCGTAAGAATATTGCATAGATATTGAATAGAACAAAATGATAAGATCTACAAAAAAAAAAAAACAAAAAGTCCGCGAGAGCATATATCTAACTATCATATTTAGTCACAATAATCGCTTGTAAATTCATAAAAAATATTAAAACGTCTGAAGAAATAAACTACGTTAAATGCGTAGCGTAATATTAACCCTTATCAAAAATAAGGCATTAGGGTATTTATGTAGAAGTAAAATAGTTTTTGTTTTATTCCAATCGGACATTTCGTTGAGAAATTATTAAAAGTATAAAGACAAAGAATGAGTACCTAATATGAGTTATTTGCCAAAGATTTTAATTTAAACATACCTGATACTATTAATCTTTATGGAAATAAATTTGTTGTTGAATAAGTGCATTTCATTGTGAAAAAAAAATTGTCTTTGAAATCATTAATCAGTTAATTTCAATTAAGATCTTACAAGAGTAGTATTTACATTCTGAGAATAACTCTCAAGCAAAAAAAATATCAAGCGCGCGTGATGCGCAAGGCAGGTCGTCTGAAAGTACGACGGTATTACTTCAAACAAAATTCAAACATAAACCAATTAAAAGAAAAGAAAAAAAAAATTAACGATTAATTATTAGTTTTGGTTGGTTGGTTGGTTGGTTGGTTGGTTGGTTGGTTGGTTGGTTGGTTGGTTGGTTGGTTGGTTGGTTGGTTGGTTGGTTGGTTGGTTGGTTGGTTGGTTGGTTGGTTGGTTGGTTGGTTGGTTGGTTGGTTGGTTGGTTGGTTGGTTGGTTGGTTGGTTGGTTGGTTGGTTGGTTGGTTGGTTGGTTGGTTGGTTGGTTGGTTGGTTGGTTGGTTGGTTGGTTGGTTGGTTGGTTGGTTGGTTGGTTGGTTGGTTGGTTGGTTGGTTGGTTGGTTGGTTGGTTGGTTGGTTGGTTGGTTGGTTGGTTGGTTGGTTGGTTGGTTGGTTGGTTGGTTGGTTGGTTGGTTGGTTGGTTGGTTGGTTGGTTGGTTAGGTTAGGTTAGGTTAGGTTAGGTTAGGTTAGGTTAGGTTAGGTTAGGGTGCCAAGGCAGCAACCTCCACGTGGTGCACCCTGGGCAACGACGGCTGACAACATTCCTCTAACGGGGCTCTGTTGTTGACCGGCGGCTGATGGCTAGCCAATTGGGGGGGGTACACTTAACAGGGCGTTTACACACACACAGTTACACTTAACATGCAAAAACCACACACATTTTTCTTGCACACACACTTACAGCACACAACAGTTACACATCTACATGCAAAAACCACACGCACAAGCAGATACACAAACTCAATCCCAAGATACTCTGGTTGATGGGATGCATGGCTGGCGAGATGGCCAGTCCCGACAGTGCACACACATCACCCACACTCTACAGTTACACTACACATCACACACCCTCACGTTCACACACTCACATACTTCACATGCAAAAACCACTTCACCGTTACACAATGTTGAGGAGGACGAAAAATGAAACAATGGATATAAGCAGATTGGAAACAAATCTCCAGGCGGGTAAATCCCGCCCCGAAGCCTCGGCTTCGGGCAGCCCCAGTGTATCTGGAGGGGGCACAACCTGCTTCGGAGGTCAGCATGCCGCTGACCCCCGTGAACGACGACCACGCGTGACTATCACGGACACCGAGACTTCAGGGGACAACAACCCCCTTGGAGAAGCCCAGCGTTTCTGGGCCTGCAACCATGGAGAGGGCAGGCGATCTGCTAGCCCCTCCTCAGGTGAGGATCTGCCCAGCTCTGAAGAGGTAGCGAGGAAACCCGCGACAGTTATCAACCGTCGGGCACTAGCAGCACAAAATCGACCGAAACCAGCGAGAGATGGCCGGGGTCGATTTATGGCCAAATCCCAGCAGTATGCCGATGTAACACTGCGGCCGGAAGGGCATGAGCAAGGCGACAGTGACACCTCCTTCGCATCTGCCGCATCGGGACGAGCTGCGAGGCGCTGTTCCCTCATACTAAACGAGGGAGACAAGGTTGGTCCCCAGTCTCCTGCAACTCAATCCTACCGCAAAGTGCAGGAAGAGCGCAGGCGTCTGGGTATTGATGAAGAAGTCAGGCTTCAGGACCCGACAGCAGCAGCGTACAAGGATATCATCATCCTTGAAGCTAAAAACATCTGTGACGTTGCTGCCAAGTCGGGTCGCCTGAAGGGAACCTTCGTGCGGGCCCTTAAGATGTCAGCGGCCGCGATGGAAGTAGCGGGCACAAAGCTATTTGAGAGCACCGTCTCCCTAGAGACGAAGAAGCTCCAGGCGGAACTGGACCGCCTGCGAATAATGGCAGCTGATATGCGGGAGGAAAATGATCGCTTGCGTGCTGAAATAAAAGTCGCGCGGGAAGAAGCGACGCAGCAGCAGCAGTTATCCCCTCCTGCTATTGACAACTCCTGCCGTGGTACAACGACACCTGTGCAGATGAGTGACGTGGCTGCCGTAGTAATGGCAGCCATGAACGAGAAATTTGAGGCCCTGGAAAAACGTCTTTGCCCCCCTCAACGAGAGCGCGCAGCAGCTAGCAATGCTGCCCCTACGGAGCCTCCTGGACGCAAAGCGTCAATTCCTGGCGCAGGAAAGGAACCAACTGACCGGCAAAGGCCGGCTGGGCGCAGAAGGCGTCGCAAGCGCGCCCAAACGGCACCAGTCCGGGACCTGCCTGCTCTCCCAAATGGGGACCCCCCCGAGGGACATGCGGCTCCTCTGCCCACGACAACATGGGCAAAGGTGGCAGCTAAAGCGGGTGGCCATATAAAGAGGACCAGGAAGGTTGGCGCTCCGAGGGTCACACAACATGAGACACCCAAAAATGGCAAGGCCTCGGAACAGAAAAGTGAAAAAAGAGGCGGAAAAGCGGCACGGGCGACGCCAGTTGCTAAGCTGCGTGCTCCAAAATCGGCTGCAATATTAATTACACTGCAGCCCGGTGCAGAGCAGAGGGGGCTCAAATACGCCTCCGTCATCGCCGACCTAAAAAAGAAAGTCTCCCTTCCTGACCTTGGGATCCCTAACGTCCGAATCAGGAAAGCGGCAACGGGGGCCCGCATCCTGGAAGTAATGGGGTCGGCTCATGAAGAAAAGGCGGAGGCACTGGCCGACAAGCTGCGCCAAGCGCTGAGCACTGAGGACGTTAGGGTGTCCAGACCCACGAGGTGTGCTGAGCTGCGTATCTCTGGGCTGGACGACTCAGTGGTGGCGGCCGACGTTACTACGGCGATTGCCCGAGCAACAGGCTGTGCAGAGGGGGTCATCAAGACCGGAGAAGTCCGTGCGACCCCCTCGGGCCTTGGAGCACTGTGGGTGAGCTGCCCGATTGCCACTGCGAAGGCACTCACGGCAGCGGGCCGGTTGTTGGTGGGTTGGGTGAGTGCAAGGGTTACACTCCTGCAGCGCAAACCCACCCGCTGCTTCCGGTGCCACCGGAATGGACATGTGGCACCACAGTGCTCCTCCTCTGTGGACCGCAGCGAACTGTGCTACCGCTGCGGTAAGCCCGGCCACAAGGCGCGCGAGTGCTCGGCAGCACCGCACTGCGCCCTATGTGCCGAAGCGGGCAGACCGGCGGATCATGTGGCGGGCAGCAAGGCCTGCAAAGCCACGCCGGTCAAGCCGGGCAATCGCCGTAAGCCAGCGCCCACGGGGGTTATAGCCCCCGCCGCTGCCAAACCAGCTCAGCCAGCTGGTCAGGGGAAGGTGACCGCCGATGGCCCTTAGTCGCCCTACGAAGGTCCTGCAGGGGAACCTCAACCACTCCGCTCGGGCTCAGGATCTATTCCTGCAGTCCCTGCTGGAGTGGTCGGTGGACGTTGCGGTGGTGGCGGAACCCTACTTCGTTCCGTCCAGGTCAAACTGGGCGGGCGATGCTACGGGAACCGTTGCCATCGCAAGCGCAGGGGACCTCACCCTCAAGGAGAGGGGCCAGGGTTTCGTCGTCGTGGCCTGGGGGGGATTCGCCTTCATCGGCGTGTACTTCTCCCCCAACAGACCCCTCATCGAGTTTGAAGCCTTCCTGGACGAGGTTGGGGCGGCGGTGAGACGAGCTTCACCGCTGCCGGTATTCGTCCTGGGAGACTTCAACGCCAAGTCAACGGTGTGGGGCTGTCCGGCCACGGACGCTCGCGGCGAAACCCTCGAGGAATGGGCGGCTATCATCGGAGTCTCCGTCCTAAATCGGGGCACTGTCAGCACCTGCGTGCGGCAGCAGGGAGAGTCTATCGTGGACATCTCGTTCGCATCTCCTGCTGTCGCGACGCGAGTCCAGGGCTGGCGGGTCCTCGATGGGGTCGAGACGCTGTCGGATCACCGTTATATCCGGTTCAACGTCTCCCCCACGACGGAGGCAAGAAGCCGTCGTACCGGTGGACGAAGGTCACCTTTCCCAAGGTGGGCGCTGGCAAAAATTGACAACGACTTGCTTGAGGAGGCGGCCATTGTAAGGTCTTGGTGCCAGCCTCAGTCGCGCACAGACGACGTGGAAGATCAAGCGGCGTGGTTCCAGGAGACGATGACGGAGGTATGCGACGCGGCAATGCCGCGCGCGCGGCGCCGGCCACCACGTAGAGAGGTGTACTGGTGGTCGGCGGAGATCGCAGACCTCCGTAGGGACTGCGCCGAAGCGCGCCGCGAGTACCAGAGGTGTCGCAGGCGGCGCGCGCGCGACGAGGCAAGCGAGGGCCAGTTGTACGATGCTTACACGTCTTGTAAGAAGACTCTGCAGCTGGCCATCGCACAAGCCAAGACCCGAGGCCGGGAAGAGATGCTGGATGAGCTGAACCGGGATCCGTGGGGTCGCCCCTACCGCCACGCGCGGAAGCAGATGCGCGAGCGGGCCGCCCCACTCACCGAGTCTCTCCAGCCCCGCCTCCTCAGGGAAGTCGTCGCGGCGCTATTCCCCGCCAGTGCTGACTTTCAGCCGCCGGGGATGGCGCCGCCACCCACCGGACGTGACACGGACGCCGCCCCCGTACCCCCCATCTCGGATGGCGAAATGGGGGCGGCGATCCTACGGCTCCGCGCCAAAAAGACCGCACCAGGGCCCGACGGGGTTCCAGGCCGCGCGTTGGTCAAGGCCCTGGACACGCTAGAGGCCCGCTTCAGGGGACTGCTCGACGCGTGTCTTGCGCGTGGACAGTTCCCCTCGATCTGGAAGCAGGGCTTGCTAGTCTTGCTGCCGAAGGAGGGACGTCCTCCGGGCTCGTCGTCAGCGATGCGGCCCATCGTGCTGCTGGATGAGGCGGGCAAGCTATTCGAGCGAATAATAGCTGCCCGCATCACAGACCACTTACGCACGATGGGGCCCGACCTGGCCACCAGCCAATACGGCTTCCGAGAGGGACGCTCCACGGTCGACGCCGTGATGCGCGTGAAGTCCCTCTCGCAAGCAGCTGTCGCAGAGGGCGGGGTGGTGTTGGCGGTGTCCCTCGACATCTCCAACGCGTTCAACACCCTGCCCTTCAGCTGTGTGGCTGAGGCGCTCCGGTACCATCGGGTTCCGGAGTACCTCCGACGAGTCCTCGAGGACTACCTGCTGGGCAGGAGTGTCGTGTGCGTAGACGGGGCCGGTGAGCTTCTACGTCGGCGCGTCGCATGCGGTGTTCCACAGGGATCGGTGCTTGGCCCGCTCCTGTGGAACATCGGATATGACTGGGCGCTGCGTGGCGCTCTTCCGGCCGGAGTCGACGTGGTGTGCTACGCAGACGACACTCTTGTCACAGCAAGAGCGGCGAACTATGCCGAGGCGACCCTTCTGTCGGAGACCGGAGTGGCGATCGTCATAGACCGGATCCGGCAGTTGGGCCTTAAGGTAGCCCTCAGCAAGACAGAAGCCCTGTGTTTCCACGGGCCTCGCAGGAAGCCACCAGCGGGGGCGCAGCTGGACGTAGGGGGCGTTGCCGTCGAGGTAGGGACCGAGATGAAATATCTCGGCCTCGTACTCGACGGCAGGTGGAAATTCCACGCGCATTTCAAGCGCCTCGCCCCCAAACTCGTCGCTGCGGCTGGTGCGCTTAGCCGGCTCCTGCCGAACACTGGAGGACCACGAACGTGCTGCCGTCGTCTGTACACCGGGGTGGTGAGGTCGATGGCCCTGTACGGCGCGCCGGTGTGGGCGGAAGCCCTGGATCGCCGCAATATGACCCTGCTCCGGAGACCGCAGCGGGTCATGGCGACCAGGGTGATCCGCGGATACCGCACCATCTCACACGGCGCGGCCTGTGTCCTGGCGGGGACCCCACCCTGGGACCTCGAGGCCAAGGTGCTCGCAGCCGTTTATCGGCGGAGTGCTGAGGCCCGAGCAGACGGCGGGGCCGCCGCGCCCGAAGACACGAGGCGCGAGCGGCAGCAGGCGCAAGAACGTTCGTTGGTCGAGTGGCAGGAGCGGCTCGCGGAGCCGGAGGCCGGGCGTCTGACCATTGAGGCCATTCGCCCGGTCCTCAAGGATTGGATCAGCCGCAAGCACGGGTCGCTCACCTACCACCTCGTGCAGGTACTGTCCGGACACGGATGTTTCGGGAAGTACCTGCACGGAGTGGCGCAGAGGGAGGCGACCCCTAGGTGCCATGAGTGCGGCGGCGACGAGGACACCGCGCAACATACGCTGGAGCAGTGCCCGGCGTGGTCGGTGCAGCGCGATGTCCTCGCCGCCACTATCGGAGGAGACCCCACGCTGCCTTCCTTGGTCAAGGCCATGGTCGGCAGCACTTTGGCTTGGCATGCGGCCGTGTCATTCTGCGAGAACGTCATCTCGCAGAAGGAGGCGGCGGAGCGGGCAAGGGAGGACGATCCTCTCGCAGCCCCACACCGCCGCCGCAGGACCGGTCGTAGGAGGCGAGCCGAGGAACGGCTCATGCCTCCCTAGAGGGCCGCGGGCGTCGGGACGGGGGTCTCGGCGCCAACGCATGGCCCTCGCGGTTGTAGGACGCTCTCGTGTTCCTGAAGCGTCCTCCCAAGTGTCAAGCCATCCAGCCAGGTGTCTGCCAGTCGCCGGGGGGGGCCACGGGACCGTGCGAAAGCGGTCCTGCGCCCGCCCGGAACGGCGATTGGTAGTGTAAAAGCCAGGAGATGCCAGGTATTTGCCGTTGCTGGGGGGGCCCTCGGGACCGTGCGAATGCGGAACCGCGCCCCCCATAAAGGTGACGGCACTGTAAAAGCCAGGAGATGCCAGATGCCAGGTATTTGTCGTTGCTGGGGGGGCCCTCGGGACCGTGCGAATGCGGAACCGCGCCCCCCATAAAGGTGACGGCACTGTAAAAGCCAGGTCTCGGTTCCGGAACCGAGAAAGGAGAGAAAAGCCAGGTTCAGCCAGGTACCAGGAGAGGGGTCGAAAAGACCAGTCGCTGGAGGGGGCGTCGGTGCGTGTATCCTGCGGTCCCGAGCCCCCCCCGTTCAGGCGATGTGGAGGAACACCGTGGATGTTTAGTGGGTGGGAGTCCCACATAACCCCCCTGCTGCCCCCGTGGCAGGGGTGCGTATCCATAAAGGATTTTACCACGTTAAAAAAAAAAAAAAAGGTTAGGTTAGGTTAGGTTAGGTTAGGTTGGGGTGCAAGGCCAGGAGACCTCCTCGTGTGCCCGATCCATTGTTTGTCCTAAGGATACGTCCGAGGGAACGACAATGGCTTCGGGACGGTGCACCCTGGACGTCGACGACAGCCTCTTCGGGGGCCTTCATCGAGTGACTTAGCTCCTCGATGGCGATCCCTGGGGACACTGTCGTCGATGACCAACACCTGGCACTCGACGCAGGTGGCGGAGGTGGAATTCGCTCCTTGTACGTCTCTGTTCAGCAGAGATGACAATGGATGCGAGCCTGCGTCACCCATTCCCAAGGTTCGGCGTGCCTATGGGAACTAGACCTTCTGTCTAGGACTGGGGGGTAGTACCCAGTCAAACGTCAGGGGGAGGGGAGGCACTCCGAAAGGGGTGCCCGGGGTTGACGCTATCTCGCTCGTCACCCCGTGAATGCCGTAATCACCGACTCTTCCTTCAACAATTCCAGTTAGCGAGGCTGGATACGTCGGGGAGTCGGTGACCGGAGAGGGCTTGCCTTAATTGGCTGGCCTGCGAGGAGAAAACCTCTATAAAAATCCGACAGCGAAGTCGTGAAAACCTGAGAGGCTCTGGGCCACCTCTCAGTATATAAGTCCCCCATTGTCGGAATGGGCGTCACCCGGCAATGGTCTTTAGTTCGACCCATACTCGTGGGAATAGTTATGGAGACAATTAATAAAAACAAAAATAAACCGATGGTGGAAGGAGAAAAAAAAGGAATGGAGGGAGAAAAATCCCTAGAAGGAAAGGGGTCTACGGGGGAGAAGCAGTCGCTTGCCCCCGTTGTTGTTTTGGAGAGCTGCAGTATTGGAGCTGTGGCGACGCGACCGAGGTCACAGAAGAGGAGCAGGACGAACTCCGGCTCCTCCTGCGGCGAGCAGACGACCGCCAAGGTCGGCACGGCGACGCGTGGCCGCACGCGCCCACGTGCCACAGCCCGAATAACGCGTGACGGGTCAGGCCGCTTTATCCGGCCACCCACACCTTGCGCGGGGAGCGAGCGGGACGAGGACAGCGATGCGATGTCGGACATGTCGCTCGTGTCGCTGACCTCAGGGGAGGTTGAAGTGGCGTCAAAGGCGGGTCCCTCAGGCACATGCCGAGCGGCCTTCCTAAAGGAGGACGCGGACGACTTGTTCGGTTCCGAACTGGCCCTGACCAATACCAGGGCCAAAAAGAAGCTGCCCTCGATAGAGGAGCTCAAAAAGAGGATGGGAGAGATGTCCACCGGCGAGTTGGGCACCCTCATAAAGGACCAGCAGACGGCGGTTGAGCGGGTTGCGGACAGGTCGAAGCACCTGAAGGGCAACTTCGTGCACCAGCTTCGTGTGAGTGCACGAAGGACCGAGGCGGCGTCGCTTGTTTTAGCGATGAGAACGTCTGCGGGCGCAAACACGGAAAGGCTGGAGCGTGAAAACGCGGAATTGCGCTCGCAGATGGCGGCTCTCTCCGCCAGGATGGAGAAGCTGACGGAAGAGCTCTCTGTCCTTCGCGGGGTGGGTAGGGGAAAGGCCAGTGATGCCGCCTCGGCACCGCCCTCGGGTGTGGAGGATCTCACGCGCGCTATCATGGTCCAGGTGGGGACCATGATTGGCGCGCGGTTTGAGGCCTTGGAGGAGAGGCTGCTCCCCGAAAGGCGCATGCGTCCCCAGCTCGCTGCGGATGCCAGGAGAGCGCCCCAGACACCTGCCGGGCCATCTGTTGGGCTGGAAGCCCCAGCTTCTCTGGCACCCGCGCCAGTGATTCCGGGGCGCAAGAAGAAGGGAAGGGGGGGCAGGAAGAATAGGAGGAGGACACCGGCCACTGTGCCAGTGCTGCCGGTTCCTGCTCCTCCCTCAGCTCCTGTCCCTGCTCCGCGAGCTGTGCAGGTCCAGCCCCCTCAGGTGTCCTGGTCCACCGTGGTGGGGCGAAAGGCCCAACCGAGGGCTGGGCCGAGTACGGGGCCCCAACGGTCTCCTCCCGCGGTGTCTCAGCGGCCTGCGCCTGCAAACAGGACCACGCCGCCGCGCAGTTCGGAGAGGGCACCTTCGCGGCTGCCAGCTTCCGCAGCGATCACGGTGACAATCCCAGAGGGATCGAATGTCACGTACGCTGCGGTGATGGCGGCCGCAAGAGAGAGGATCAAGCTCACCGAGCTTGGCATTCCGTCCTTACGGAACAGAAAAGCCATTACCGGTGGGCTGATCTTGGAGGTGTCCGGTCCGGACTGTGCCACCAAGGCCGATGCGCTTGCAAGCCGCATGCGCGAGTCCCTCTCTGACCTGGGCGTGCGTATTGTGCGCCCTGTCAAGATGGGGGACATGAGGGTGATGGATCTCAATGAGGCCATCACCCCCGAGGACGTAGCGGCGGCAATCGCGGAGGCCGGAGGCTGCGCGGCGGCCGATGTTAAAGTGGGGGAAATCAAGCGCGCCTCGCCCTTAACTATGGGGACAGCGTGGGTCCGATGCCCACTCACCGCGGTGCGCAAGCTGTTCGCAGCGGGGCGCATGCAGGTCGGGTGGGTGTCGGTGAGGGTTGAGGCACTGGAGGCAAGGCCTTTGCAGTGCTTCCGGTGCCTCGAAATCGGGCACGTGCGTAGCACATGTCCGAGCGCGACGGACCGGAGCTCCATGTGCTACGCATGTGGCGAGGCGGACCACCGGGCGAGTCAATGCACTCGCCCGCTGAAGTGCCCGCTCTGCGCGGACCTGGGCCGGCCCTCTGGCCACAGGATGGGGGGCAAGAAGTGCTCCGCTCCTCGTGGCAAAAGGGGCCGTAAGCCGGGTCTCGCGAAGCCGAGCGGCACGGGTCCTGTACAGCCGGGCTCGAGCCCAGCTGCGGCGGCAACTGAACCGCCAACACGGACTTAAGGCCCCTACGAGCCTTACAGTGCAACCTCAACCACTGTCGCGCGGCGCAGGACTTGTTCCAGCAGTCCGTCGCGCAGTGGTCGGTTGCACTGGCGGTGGTGGCGGAGCCATATCGCGTCGTCCCAAACCATCCTCGCTGGTTTGGTGACGACATGGACTCCGTCGCCATATATTGGGGTGGCGGTAGCGGCGACCCTCCCTGCTCCCTCATTGAGAGGGGGCTGGGATACGTCGCCGTGAACTGGGGCCGAATAGTCGTTGTGGGCTGCTACGTCTCCCCCAACTGTACCCTCGCCGTCTACGAGGCGTACCTGGACGGGGTGGCCAACTGCATGCGCAGATGTCTGCCTCGTCCCGTGCTTGTCCTGGGCGACTTCAACGCTCACTCTCGTGAGTGGGGGAGCGCCCGGGATGACCAAAAGGGGGAGACAGTGCTGGAATGGGCGGCGGCGCTGGACCTCCGGTTGCTGAACCGGGGGTCTGTCAGCACCTGCGTGCGCTGGCAGGGGGAGTCGATCGTGGATCTTTCGTGGGCGACTCCCCAGGCAGCGCGCATGGTGACGGGGTGGAGAGTGGCAGAGGAGATGGTCACATTATCCGACCATCGCTACATAGCGATGGATGTGGCCATCCGCCTTCCCCGCCCCGACAGCCGCCGCAGTAGCAGCCCGCCGCGACGATGGTCTCTCAAGCGGTTGGACAGAGATCGTCTCTGCGCCGCAGCCATCGTCGCGGCCTGGCCTGAGGGCCAAGAAGATGGGATCCTGCCCGATCCTGAAAGGGAAGCCGCCTGGTTTCGGGACACGATGACGTCCATATGTGACGCGTCGATGCCCCGGACCAGATCTGCCAAGCCCCGGGCCGTGTACTGGTGGTCGGAAAGCATCGCGGAGCTGCGCGAGATTTGCCTCCGCGCCCGACGCCGGTACACGCGTGCCCGGAGAAGAAGGCGAGCCACAGCCGAAGAGTTGGGTGGAGCCTACGTGGCCTATCGAGGCGCCACGAAGGCGCTGCAGGCAGCCATTGCCAGCGCCAAGGCTCGGTCGTGGGATGAGCTCATCGGGGGACTGGAGAGGGATCCATGGGGCCGCCCGTACAGGATGGTACTGGGCAAATTGCGCCCGTGGGTCCCTCCGTTGACGGAAACTCTGGACCCGGAATTCGTGGAGAGGGTTGTAGACACCCTCTTCCCCAGGGTCCAGAGCAGTCCCGTGCCCCCTCCTTCGGAACCGATCATCTGGACCGAAGAGATGGGGGTGACGACCGATGAGCTGGACCGAGCCGTGAGGCGCCTCGGAGCCCGAAACACGGCACCAGGCCCCGACGGAATTCCTGGTCGGGCCTGGGTGTTGGCTCTACCCAACGGGCTGGGGAACAGGCTGCGGCGGCTGTTTAACGACTGCCTACGCTGCGGCGTGTTCCCCTCAGGCTGGAAAGTGGCTGGGTTGGTTCTCCTCCATAAGGATGGTAGACCCGCAGATTCTTCCTCCGCGTATCGTCCTCTCTGCCTACTAGATGAGGCGGGTAAGCTGCTCGAAAGAGTGTTGGCGGACCGCCTCAGTACGCACCTGACGCGCGTCGGGCCGGACCTGTCGGAAGACCAGTTTGGCTTCCGACGCGCGCGGTCGACAGTGGACGCGATCATACGCGTCCGAACACTGTCGACGCAGGCTGTATCCCGGGGCGGAGTGGCGTTGGCTGTCAGCCTTGACATAGTCAACGCCTTCAATAGCCTGCCCTGGGACGCAATAAGGGGGGCCCTGGTGTACCACCGCGTGCCCCCCTACCTGCAGCGCGTGGTCTGTGCCTACTTGCGCGACAGGTGCGTGCAATATGTGGGCGGAGATGGACGAGTTCACCGGAGGGAGGTTTACTGCGGGGTCCCACAGGGATCGGTCCTAGGGCCACTCCTGTGGAACCTCGCGTACGATGCGGTCCTGCGGGTCGACCGCCCCGACGGCGTTAGCATCGTCTGCTACGCGGACGACACGCTGGTGCTAGCCGTCGGGGCCACTTTCGAGGAGACCAACCGGCTCGCCGAGCTTGGCGTGGCATGCGTCGTGGAGAAAATCCACGAGCTGGGCCTTCGGGTAGCGCCGGAAAAGACCGAGGCGCTGTGGTTCCACAAGATCCCGAGGGGAAGGGAACCACCCAGCTCGTCGGTTCGCGTAGGTGACGTGGATGTCCGGGTGGGACGGTACCTCAAGTACCTCGGTCTCACCCTGGACGGTCGCTGGGGCTTTGAGGAGCACTTCAGCCGCATGGTCCCCCGGATCAAGAGGGTAGCGGGTGCATTGCACAGACTGCTGCCCAATCTCGGGGGGCCGAGTGAAGGAGTCCGCCGCCTCTATGCGGGGGTCGTGCGATCCGTGGCTCTCTACGGAGCACCCGTCTGGTCTTCCAGATTGGGTGTTAGGCGCTGCAGAACTATGTACAATAGTATGCAGCGTCCTATGGCCATCCGGGTCGCACGAGGGTACCGGACCCTGTCTTTTGAGGCGGCCACTGTCCTGGCGCGGTTTCCGCCCCTGGACATCCTGGCGGAGATGGATGCTCGTATTTACGACCGTCTCCGCCGGGCGGACGGAACTGCGCCTCCAAATGCGGCTGAAGTGAGAAGGCAGGAGCACCGACATGCGCTCGTAACGTGGCGGGAGCGGCTGTGCGAGCCGCAGAACGCCCGCCAACGCGCTGTCGGTGCAATTTTGCCGAGCCTCGGGCCCTGGCTAAAGAGGAAGGACCACGTCACCTTCCGGCTGACGCAGGTACTCACCGGACACGGGTGTTTCGGAGAGTACCTGAATCGGATCGGTCGCGAACCGACGACGCAATGCCACCATTGCGGCAGTGACCGGGATTCCGCACAGCACACGCTGGAGCAGTGCCCAGCGTGGAGCTCGGAACGGCGAATCCTGGTCACCAGGATCGGGCAGGACCTCTCTCTGCCACGCGTAGTGACGGCTATGCTGGCAGACAGAGAGGCATGGAAGGCCGTAGTCTCCTTCTGCGAGACAGTAATGTCCCAGAAGGAGGCCTCCGAGCGGGATCGGGAGAGAGCCGATCCCTCTCGGAGACGACGGCGACGGCGGGGCGGAGGCAACGCACGCCCCGGACCGTCCACCCAATAGCCAGGGTCTAAGAATTTGGCTATGGTATCCCCTGCCTGTCGTAAGAGGCGACTAAAAGGGGGCCGGAGGGCCTGCTGGCGGTGGTCGGGGTGGGAGCTTTGACCACTGAGCCGCGGGCCCGGGAAGGTGGCAGCGCGATGTGGCTCGCGCTGCCTTGCACAGCGAGGTCTCTAGGGGCGGCGACTCAGCTGCCCCGGGGATGTGCCCCGGCAAAGTGTGGGGGGACACCGGTGCGATCTATCAGAGTACCCGGAGTCCCCCCTGAACACTGAGGATGGCCACCGGGGGGGTTTTAGTGCGGTAAAAATCCCACATACCCTGATCTGCCTCTCCCAGGGCGGTCGGGGACCTTTTGAAGGTTTCCCCCTCGTCAATAAAAAAAAAAAAAAAAAAAAAAAAAAAAAAAAAAAAAAAAAAAAAAAAAAGGTTAGGTTAGGTTAGGTTAAAGGTGACGGCACTGTAAAAGCCAGGAGATGCCAGATGCCAGATGCCAGGTATTTGTCGTTGCTGGGGGGGCCCTCGGGACCGTGCGAATGCGGAACCGCGCCCCCCCTAAAGGTGACGGCACTGTAAAAGCCAGGTCTCGGTTCCGGAACCGAGAAAGGAGAGAAAAGCCAGGTTCAGCCAGGTACCAGGAGAGGGGTCGAAAAGACCAGTCGCTGGAGGGGGCGTCGGTGCGTGTATCTTGCGGTCCCGAGCCCCCCCGCTCAGGCGATGTGGAGGAACACCGTGGATGTTTAGTGGGTGGGAGTCCCACATAACCCCCCTGCTGCCCCCGTGGCAGGGGTGCGTATCCATAAAGGATTTTACCACGTAAAAAAAAAAAAAAGGTTAGGTTAGGTTAGGTTAGGTTAGGTTAGGGTGCCAAGGCAGGGGTGCAAGGCCAGGAGACCTCCTCGTGTGCCCGATCCATTGTTTGTCCTAAGGATACGTCCGAGGGAACGACAATGGCTTCGGGACGGTGCACCCTGGACGTCGACGACAGTCTCTTCGGGGGCCTTCATCGCGTGACTTAGCTCCTCGATGGCGATCCCTGGGGTCACTGTCGTCGATGACTAACACCTGGCACTCGACGCAGGTGGCGGAGGTGGAATTCGCTCCTTGTACGTCTCTGTTCAGCAGAGATGACAATGGATGCGAGCCTGCGTCACCCATTCCCAAGGTTCGGCGTGCCTATGGGAACTAGACCTTCTGTCTAGGACTGGGGGGTAGTACCCAGTCAAACGTCAGGGGGAGGGGAGGCACTCCGAAAGGGGTGCCCGGGGTTGACGCTATCTCGCTCGTCACCCCGTGAATGCCGTAATCACCGACTCTTCCTTCAACAATTCCAGTTAGCGAGGCTGGATACGTCGGGGAGTTGGTGACCGGAGAGGGCTTGCCT
Source organism: Watsonalla cultraria (assembly GCA_964035505.1). Classification (NCBI taxonomy): domain Eukaryota; kingdom Metazoa; phylum Arthropoda; class Insecta; order Lepidoptera; family Drepanidae; genus Watsonalla; species Watsonalla cultraria. The sequence goes on from OZ037730.1 coordinate 9,763,076, forward strand.
TAATTGGCCGGCCTGCGAGGAGAAAACCTCTATAAAAATCCGACAGCGAAGTCGTGAAAACCTGAGAGGCTCTGGGCCACCTCTCAGTATGTAAGTCCCCCATTGTCGGAATGGGCGTCACCCGGCAATGGTTCCTAGTTCGACCCATACTCGTGGGAATAGACATGGAAAAAATAAACAAAACTTTGACGAAGGAAGGAGAGGAGAAACAGGAAGGGGGTGTAAAATCCCTAAACGGGAAGGAGAATACGGGGGGGAAGCAGTCGCTGACCCCTGTAGTGGTGCTGGAGAGCTGCAGTGGTCGAGCTGCAGCTGTGGTAGCGCGTCCAAGGTCGCAGAAGAGGAGTAGGACAAATTCTGGCTCCTCCTGCGGCGAGCAGACCGTTGCCAAGGTCGGCACGGCGACGCGTGGCCGCAAGCGCTCAAGCGCTGCAGCGCGAATAACGCGCGATGGGTCAGGCCGCTTTATCCGGCCGCCCACACCGTGCGCAGGGAGCGAGCGGGACGAGGACAGCGACGCGATGTCGGAGATGTCGCTCGTGTCGCTGACCTCAGAGGAGGCTGAAGTAGCGTCCAGGGCAGGCCCCTCCGGGACTTGCCGTGCGGCCTACTTCAAGGACGATACGGACGACCTGTTCGGTCCTGATTTGGCCCTGACAAATACCAGGGCCAAAAAGAAGCTGCCCTCGGTAGAGGAGCTGAGGAAGAAGTTGGAGGAGATGCCCACACTTGAGTTGGGCACCCTCATTAAAGAGCAGCAGACTGCTGTAGAACGGGTTGCAGACAGGTCGAAGCACCTGAAGGGCAACTTCGTGCACCAGCTTCGAGTGAGTGCACGAAGGACCGAGGCGGCGTCGCTTGTTCTGGCGATGCGTACATCCGCGGGCGCAAACACCGAAAGGTTGGAGCGCGAGAATGCGGAATTGCGCTCGCAGATGGCGGCTCTCTCTGCCAGGATGGAGAAGCTCACGGCGGAGCTCTCTGTCCTCCGCGGGGCGGGCAGGGTAGAGGCCAGCGAAGCCGCCTCGGCACTGCCTTCGGGTGTTGAGGACCTCACGCGCGCTATCATGGTCCAGGTGGGGACCATGATTGGCGCGCGATTTGAGGCCTTGGAGGAGAGGCTGCTTCCCGAGAGGCGCATGCGTCCCCCACTCGCTGCGGACGCCAGGAGGGCAGCTCAGGCGCCTGTCGTGCCACCTGCCGGACCGCCTGTCGGGCCACCCTCATGCCCGGCAGCCCCGGCCTCTGGGGCACCTGCCCCGGAGACGCCGGGACGTAGGAGGGGAGGGAGGAGGAACAGGAAGAACAAGCGGAGCCCGGCCACTGCCACAGTGCTTCCGACCGCTGCTCCTCCTGCAGCTCCGCGGGCAGTGCAGGCGCCACCCCCCCAGGTGACATGGAGCACAGTGGTGGGGCGTAAGGCCCAACCCAGGGCTGGGCCAAGTGGGCCTCCTCCCGCGAAGCCTGCGTCCCGGCCCCCGCCGTCGCGCAAACCGGAGAGGGCACCCGCGCGGCCGCCAACTGTCGCAGCGATCACCGTGACGATCCCGGAGGGATCAGACGTCACGTACGCTGCGGTAATGGCCGCCGCGAGGGAGAGGATAAAGCTCGCCGACCTTGGCATTCCGAGCCTTCGGAATCGGAAAGCCATAACCGGCGGGCTGATCCTAGAGGTCCCGGAACCGGACTCTGCCTCCAAGGCCGACGCGCTCGCGAGTCGCATGCGCGAGTCCCTTAAAGACTTGGGCGTGCGAATAGTGCGCCCAGTGAAGATGGGGGACATGAGGGTGCTGGACCTCAATGAGGCCACCACCCCCGAAGACGTGGCGACCGCGATCGCGGAGGTTGGAGGCTGCGCGGCGGCGGATGTGAAAGTGGGCGACATAAAGCGCCCCTCACACTTGGCCCTGGGGACTGTGTGGGTCCGATGCCCACTCACCGCGGTGCGCAAGCTGTTCGCAGCGGGGCGCATCCAGGTGGGGTGGGTGTCAGTGAGGGTCGAGGCACTGGAGGCAAGGCCATTGCAGTGCTTCCGGTGCCTCGAAATTGGCCACGTGCGTAGCACATGTCCGAGCACAACGGACCGAAGCTCCCTGTGCTACGCATGTGGTGAGGCGGACCACCGGGCGAGTCAATGTACTCGCCCGCTGAAGTGCCCGCTCTGCGCGGACCTGGGCCGGCCCTCTGGCCACAGGATGGGGGGCAAGAAGTGCTCCGCTCCTCGTGGCAAAAGGGGCCGTAAGCCGGGTCCCGCGAAGCCGAGCGGCACGGGACCGGTACAGCCGGGCTCGAGCCCAGCTGTGGCGGCAACCGAGGTCCCACCACGACCTTAAGGCCCCAACGAGCCTTACAGTGCAACCTCAACCACTGTCGCGCGGCGCAGGACTTGTTCCAGCAGTCCGTCGCGCAGTGGTCGGTTGCACTGGCGGTGGTGGCGGAGCCATATCGCGTCGTCCCAAACCACCCTCGCTGGTTTGGTGACGACATGGACTCCGTCGCCATATATTGGGGTGGCGGTAGCGGCGACCCTCCCTGCTCCCTCATTGAGAGGGGGCTGGGATACGTCGCCGTGAGCTGGGGTCGTGTAGTCGTTGTGGGCTGCTACGTCTCCCCCAACTGTACCCTCGCCGTCTACGAGGCGTACCTGGACGGGGTGGCCAACTGCATGCGCAGATGTCTGCCTCGTCCCGTGCTTGTCCTGGGCGACTTCAACGCTCACTCTCGTGAGTGGGGGAGCGCCCGGGATGACCAAAAGGGGGAGACAGTGCTGGAATGGGCGGCGGCGCTGGACCTCCGGTTGCTGAACCGGGGGTCTGTCAGCACCTGCGTGCGCTGGCAGGGGGAGTCGATCGTGGATCTTTCGTGGGCGACTCCCCAGGCAGCGCGCATGGTGACGGGGTGGAGAGTGGCAGAGGAGATGGTCACATTATCCGACCATCGCTATATAGCGATGGATGTGGCCATCCGCCTTCCCCGCCCCGACAGCCGCCGCAGTAGCAGCCCGCCGCGACGATGGTCTCTCAAGCGGTTGGACAGAGATCGTCTCTGCGCCGCAGCCATCGTCGCGGCCTGGCCTGAGGGCCAAGAGGATGGGATCCTGCCCGATCCTGAAAGGGAAGCCGCCTGGTTCCGGGACACGATGACGTCCATATGTGACGCGTCGATGCCCCGGACCAGATCTGCCAAGCCCCGGGCCGTGTACTGGTGGTCGGAAAGCATCGCGGAGCTGCGCGAGATATGCCTCCGCGCCCGACGCCAGTACACGCGTGCCCGGAGAAGAAGGCGAGCCACAGCCGAAGAGTTGGGTGGAGCCTACGTGGCCTATCGAGGCGCCACGAAGGCGCTGCAGGCAGCCATTGCCAGCGCCAAGGCTCGGTCGTGGGATGAGCTCATCGGGGGACTGGAGAGGGATCCATGGGGCCGCCCGTACAGGATGGTACTGGGCAAATTGCGCCCGTGGGTCCCTCCGTTGACGGAAACTCTGGACCCGGCATTCGTGGAGAGGGTCGTCGACACCCTCTTCCCCAGGGTCCAGAGCAGTCCCGCGCCCCCTCCTTCGGAACCGATCATCTGGACCGAAGAGATGGGGGTGACGACCGATGAGCTGGACCGAGCCGTGAGGCGCCTCGGAGCCCGAAACACGGCACCAGGCCCAGACGGAATTCCTGGTCGGGCCTGGGTGTTGGCTCTACCCAACGGGCTGGGGAACAAGCTGCGGCGGCTGTTTAACGACTGCCTACGCTGCGGCGTGTTCCCCTCAGGCTGGAAAGTGGCTGGGTTGGTTCTCCTCCATAAGGATGGTAGACCCGCAGATTCTTCCTCCGCGTATCGTCCTCTCTGCCTACTAGATGAGGCGGGTAAGCTGCTCGAAAGAGTGTTGGCGGACCGCCTCAGTACGCACCTGACGAGCGTCGGGCCGGACCTGTCGGAAGACCAGTTTGGCTTCCGACGCGCGCGGTCGACAGTGGACGCGATCATACGCGTCCGAACACTGTCGACGCAGGCTGTATCCCGGGGCGGAGTGGCGTTGGCTGTCAGCCTTGACATAGTCAACGCCTTCAATAGCCTGCCCTGGGACGCAATAAGGGGGGCCCTGGTGTACCACCGCGTGCCCCCCTACCTGCAGCGCGTGGTCTGTGCCTACTTGCGCGACAGGTGCGTGCAATATGTGGGCGGAGATGGACGAGTTCACCGGAGGGAGGTGTACTGCGGGGTCCCACAGGGATCGGTCCTAGGGCCACTCCTGTGGAACCTCGCGTACGATGCGGTCCTGCGGGTCGACCGCCCCGACGGCGTTAGCATCGTCTGCTATGCGGACGACACGCTGGTGCTAGCCGTCGGGGCCACTTTCGAGGAGACCAACCGGCTCGCCGAGCTTGGCGTGGCATGCGTCGTGGAGAAAATCCACGAGCTGGGCCTTCGGGTAGCGCCGGAAAAGACCGAGGCGCTGTGGTTCCACAAGATCCCGAGGGGAAGGGAACCACCCAGCTCGTCGGTTCGCGTAGGTGACGTGGATGTCCGGGTGGGACGGTACCTCAAGTACCTCGGTCTCACCCTGGACGGTCGCTGGGGCTTTGAGGAGCACTTCAGCCGCATGGTCCCCCGGATCAAGAGGGTAGCGGGTGCATTGCACAGACTGCTGCCCAATCTCGGGGGGCCGAGTGAAGGGGTCCGCCGCCTCTATGCGGGGGTCGTGCGATCCGTGGCTCTCTACGGAGCACCCGTCTGGTCTTCCAGACTGGGTGTTAGGCGCTGCAGAACTATGTACAATAGTATGCAGCGTCCTATGGCCATCCGGGTCGCACGGGGGTATCGTACCCTGTCCTTTGAGGCGGCCACTGTCCTGGCGCGGTTTCCGCCCCTGGACATCCTGGCGGAGATGGATGCTCGTATTTACGACCGTCTCCGCCGGGCGGACGGAACTGCGCCTCCAAATGCGGCTGAAGTGAGAAGGCAGGAGCACCGACACGCGCTCGTAACGTGGCGGGAGCGGCTCTGCGAGCCGCAGAACGCCCGCCAACGCGCTGTCGGTGCAATTTTGCCGAGCCTCGGGCCCTGGCTAAAGAGGAAGGACCACGTCACCTTCCGGCTGACGCAGGTACTCACCGGACACGGGTGTTTCGGTGAGTACCTGAATCGGATCGGTCGCGAACCGACGACGCAATGCCACCATTGCGGCAGTGACCGGGATTCCGCACAGCACACGCTGGAGCAGTGCCCAGCGTGGAGCTCGGAACGGCGAATCCTGGTCACCAGGATCGGGCAGGACCTCTCTCTGCCACGCGTAGTGACGGCTATGCTAGCAGACAGAGAGGCATGGAGGGCCGTAGTCTCCTTCTGCGAGACAGTAATGTCCCAGAAGGAGGCCTCCGAGCGGGATCGGGAGAGAGCCGATCCCTCTCGGAGACGACGGCGACGGCGGGGCGGAGGCAACGCACGCCCCGGACCGTCCACCCAATAGCCAGGGTCTAAGAATTTGGCTATGGTATCCCCTGCCTGTCGTAAGAGGCGACTAAAAGGGGGCCGGAGGGCCTGCTGGCGGTGGTCGGGGTGGGAGCTTTGACCACTGAGCCGCGGGCCCGGGAAGGTGGCAGCGCGACGTGGCTCGCGCTGCCTTGCACAGCGAGGTCTCCAGGGGCGGCGACACAGCTGCCCCGGGGATGTGCCCCGGCAAAGTGTGGGGGGACACCGGTGCGATCTATCAGAGTACCCGGAGTCCCCCCAAAGCACTGAGGATGGCCACCGGGGGGGTTTTAGTGCGGTAAAAATCCCACATACCCCGATCTGCCTCTCCCAGGGCGGTCGGGGACCTTTTGAAGGTTTCCCCCTCGTCAATAAAAAAAAAAAAAAAAAAAAAAAAAGGGTGCCAAGGCAGCAACCTCCACGTGGTGCACCCTGGGCAACGACGGTTGACAACATTCCTCTAACGGGGCTCTGTTGTTGACCGGCGGCTGATGGCTAGCCAATTGGGGGGGGTACACTTAACAGGGAGTTTACACACACACAGCTACACTTAACATGCAAAAACCTCACACATTTTTCTTGCACACACACCTACAGTACACAACAGCTACACATCTACATGCAAAAACCACACGCACAAGCAGTTACACAAACTCAATCCTAAGATACTCTGGTCGATGGGATGCATGGCTGGCGAGATGGCCAGTCCCGACAGTGCACACACACCACCCACACTCTACAGATACACTACACATCACACACCCTCACGTTCACACACTCACATACTTCACATGCAAAAACCACTCTACTGTTACACGATGATGAGAAGGAGGAAAATGAAAAATGGAATCAAGCAGTTTGGCAACTAATCTCCAGGCGGGTAAATCCCGCCCCGAAGCTTCGGCTTCGGGCAGCCCCAGCGTATCTGGAGGGGGCACAACCTGCTTCGGAGGCCAGCATTCCGCTGGCCCCCGTGAACGACGACCACACGCTATCCTTACGGACACCGAGACTTCGGGGGACAGCTACACCCTTGGAAAAGCCCAACGATTTTGGGCTCGCGACCATGGAGAGGGCCGGCGATCGGCTAGCCCCTCCTCAGGTGAGGATCTGCCAAGTTCCAACATGGCGGCGAAGAAACCCGAGACGGTTATCAACCGCCGGGCTATGGCGGCACAAAACCGACCGAAACCAGCCAGAGATGGCCGGGGTCGATTTATGGCTAAATCCCAGCAGCATGCTGATGTCACACTGCGACCGGAAGGGCAAGAGCAAGGCGACAGCGACACCTCCTTTGCTTCCGCCGCATCAGAACGAGCTGCGAGGCGGTGCTCACTCATATTGGACGAGGATGACAATGGTGGGCCCCAGACACCTAAGACACAAACCTACTACAAAGCGCAGGAAGAACGTAGGCGTCTTGGCATTGACGAAGAAGTTAGGCTTCAGGACCCGACAGCAGCGGCGTACAAAGACATCATAGTCCTTGAAGCCAAGAATATCTGCGACGTTGCTGCCAAGTCGGGTCGCTTAAAGGGAACCTTCGTACGAGCCCTCAAAATGTCAGCGGCCGCGATGGAAGTAGCGGGCACTAAACTGTTTGAGAGCACCGTCTCCCTAGAGACGAAGAAGCTGCAAGCGGAACTGGGCCGCCTGCGGACAATGGCAGCCGACATGCGGGAGGAAAACGACCGCCTGCGTGCTGAGCTCAAAGTCGCGCGGGAAGAAGCGACGCAGCAACAGCAGCTACCCCCGCCTGTTGTAGCAACTTCACCGCCGCAGATGAGTGACGTGGCTGCCGTTGTCATGGCAGCCATGAACAAGAGATTTGAGGCCTTGGAAAAGCGACTCGGCCCAGAACGAGAGTGCGCAACGGCTGGCAGGCCTGCCCCAATTGAGCTACCGGCGCATATTCCGACCACTCCTCCTACTGGAAAGGTCTCAGCCAAGTCGAATGGGCGCAAAAAGCGTCGCAAACGCACCCAAGCAGCGGCAGTCCGGGACCTACCTAGCATCTCAGATGGGAGCCCCCTGGAGGTGCTAGCGGCTCCCCTGCCCACGACTTCCTGGGCAAAGGTGGTAGCGACGTCGGGTGGGCATAAAAAGAGGACCAGGAAGACCGACGCTCCGAGGGTCACATCACAAGAACCACCCAAAAGAGGCAACAATGCCGGGAAAAAGAAAAGAGGCGGAATAGTGACCACGATGACAGAGGCGAAGTTGCGCGCTCCAAAATCGGCTGCAATACTGATAACATTGCAGCCCGGTGCAGAACAAAGGGGCGTTAAATACGCCTCTGTCATCGCCGACCTAAAAAGGCAAATTTCCCTTCCGGAGCTTGGGATCCCCAACGTCCGAATTAGACGGGCGGCAACGGGTGCCCGCATCCTGGAAGTTACGGGGTCGGGTCAGGAAGAGAAGGCAGAGACACTGGCAGAAAAGTTGCGCCAAGTGCTGAACGCCGAGGATGCTCGGGTGTCCAGACCCGTGAGGTGCGCCGAGTTGCGCATTTCCGGGCTGGACGACTCAGTGGTGGCTGCCGACGTTATCGCGGCGATTGCCCGAGAGACAGGCTGTGCAGAGGGGGTCATCAAGACCGGAGAAGTCCGTGCGACCCCCTCGGGCCTTGGAGCACTGTGGGTGAGGTGCCCGATTGCTATTGCAAAGGCCCTAACGGCACCGGGTAGGTTGCTAGTGGGGTGGGTGAGCGCAAGGGTGACACTTCTGCAGCGCAAACCCACCCGCTGCTTCCGATGCATGCGTGCCGGACATGTAGCCCCACAGTGCACCTCCAAGGTGGACCGCAGCGACTCTTGCTACCGCTGCGGTGAGCCCGGTCACAAAGCGCGAGAGTGCAAAGCGGCACCACACTGCGCTTTGTGCTCAGAGTCCAAAAGACCGGCCGATCACATGGCAGGCAGTAAGGCCTGCAAAGCATCGCCAGTGAAACCGGGCAATCGCCGTAAGCCAGCGCCCACGGGGGGTATAGCCCCCGTCGCTGCTAAACCAGCTCAGCCAGCTGGTCAGGGGACGGTGACCGCCGATGCCCCTTAGTCGCCCTACGAAGGTCCTGCAGGGGAACCTCAACCACTCCGCTCGGGCTCAGGATCTTTTCCTGCAGTCCCTGCTGGAGTGGTCGGTGGACGTTGCGGTGGTGGCGGAACCCTACTTCGTTCCGTCCAGGTCAAACTGGGCGGGCGATGCTACGGGAACCGTTGCCATCGCAAGCGCAGGGGACCTCACCCTCAAGGAGAGGGGCCAGGGTTTCGTCGTCGTGGCCTGGGGGGGATTCGCCTTCATCGGCGTGTACTTCTCCCCCAACAGACCCCTCATCGAGTTTGAAGCCTTCCTGGACGAGGTTGGGGCGGCGGTGAGACGAGCTTCACCGCTGCCGGTATTCGTCCTGGGAGACTTCAACGCCAAGTCAACGGTGTGGGGCTGTCCGGCCACGGACGCTCGCGGCGAAACCCTCGAGGAATGGGCGGCTATCATCGGAGTCTCCGTCCTAAATCGGGGCTCTGTCAGCACCTGCGTGCGGCAGCAGGGAGAGTCTATTGTGGACATCTCGTTCGCATCTCCTGCTGTCGCGACGCGAGTCCAGGGCTGGCGGGTCCTCGATGGGGTCGAGACGCTGTCGGATCACCGTTATATCCGGTTCAGCGTCTCCCCCACGACGGAGGCAAGAGGCCGTCGAACCGGTGGACGACGGTCACCGTTCCCAAGGTGGGCGCTGGCTAAAATAGACTACGACTTGCTTGAGGAGGCGGCCATTGTAAGGTCTTGGTGTCAGCCTCAGTCGCGCACAGACGACGTGGAAGACCAAGCGGCGTGGTTCCAGGAGACGATGACGGAGGTATGCGACGCGGCAATGCCGCGCTCGCGGCGCCGGCCACCACGTAGAGAGGTGTACTGGTGGTCGGCGGAGATCGCAGACCTCCGTAGGGACTGCGCCGAAGCGCGCCGCGAGTACCAGAGGTGTCGCAGGCGGCGCGCGCGCGACGAGGCAAGCGAGGGCCAGTTGTACGATGCTTACACGTCTTGTAAGAAGACTCTGCAGCTGGCCATCGCACAAGCCAAGACCCGAGGCCGGGAAGAGATGCTGGATGAGCTGAACCGGGATCCGTGGGGTCGCCCCTACCGCCACGCGCGGAAGCAGATGCGCGAGCGGGCCGCCCCACTCACCGAGTCTCTCCAGCCCCGCCTCCTCAGGGAAGTCGTCGCGGCGCTATTCCCCGCCAGTGCTGATTTTCAGCCGCCGGGGATGGCGCCGCCACCCACCGGACGTGACACGGACGCCGCCCCCGTACCCCCCATTTCGGATGGCGAAATGGGGACGGCGATCCTACGGCTCCGCGCCAAAAAGACCGCACCAGGGCCCGACGGGGTTCCAGGCCGCGCGTTGGTTAAGGCCCTGGACACGCTAGAGGCCCGCTTCAGGGGACTGCTCGACGCGTGTCTTGCGCGTGGACAGTTCCCCTCGATCTGGAAGCAGGGCTTGCTAGTCTTGCTGCCGAAGGAGGGACGTCCTCCGGGCTCGTCGTCAGCGATGCGGCCCATCGTGCTGCTGGATGAGGCGGGCAAGCTATTCGAGCGAATAATAGCTGCCCGCATCACAGACCACTTACGCACGATGGGGCCCGACCTGGCCACCAGCCAATACGGCTTCCGAGAGGGACGCTCCACGGTCGACGCCGTGATGCGCGTGAAGTCCCTCTCGCAAGCAGCTGTCGCAGAGGGCGGGGTGGTGTTGGCGGTGTCCCTCGACATCTCCAACGCGTTCAACACCCTGCCCTTCAGCTGTGTGGCTGAGGCGCTCCGGTACCATCGGGTTCCGGAGTACCTCCGACGAGTCCTCGAGGACTACCTGCTGGGCAGGAGTGTCGTGTGCGTAGACGGGGCCGGTGAGCTTCTACGTCGGCGCGTCGCATGCGGTGTTCCACAGGGATCGGTGCTTGGCCCGCTCCTGTGGAACATCGGATATGACTGGGCGCTGCGTGGCGCTCTTCCGGCCGGAGTCGACGTGGTGTGCTACGCAGACGACACTCTTGTCACAGCAAGAGCGGCTAACTATGCCGAGGCGACCCTTCTGTCGGAGACCGGAGTGGCGATCGTCATAGACCGGATCCGGCAGTTGGGTCTAAAGGTAGCCCTCAGCAAGACTGAAGCCCTGTGTTTCCACGGGCCTCGCAGGAAGCCACCAGTGGGGGCGCAGCTGGACGTAGGGGGCGTTGCCGTCGAGGTAGGGGCCGAGATGAAATATCTCGGCCTCGTACTCGACGGCAGGTGGAAGTTCCACGCGCACTTCAAGCGCCTCGCCCCCAAACTCGTCGCTGCGGCTGGTGCGCTTAGCCGGCTCCTGCCGAACACTGGAGGACCACGAACGTGCTGCCGTCGTCTGTACACCGGGGTGGTGAGGTCGATGGCCCTGTACGGCGCGCCGGTGTGGGCGGAAGCCCTGGATCGCCGCAATATGACCCTGCTCCGGAGACCGCAGCGGGTCATGGCGACCAGGGTGATCCGCGGATACCGCACCATCTCACACGGCGCGGCCTGTGTCCTGGCGGGGACCCCACCCTGGGACCTCGAGGCCAAGGTGCTCGCAGCCGTTTATCGGCGGAGTGCTGAGGCCCGAGCAGACGGCGGGGCCGCCGCGCCCGAAGACACGAGGCGCGAGCGGCAGCAGGCGCAAGAACGTTCGTTGGTCGAGTGGCAGGAGCGGCTCGCGGAGCCGGAGGCCGGGCGTCTGACCATTGAGGCCATTCGCCCGGTCCTCAAGGATTGGATAAGCCGCAAGCACGGGTCGCTCACCTACCGCCTCGTGCAGGTACTGTCCGGACACGGATGTTTCGGGAAGTACCTGCACGGAGTGGCGCAGAGGGAAGCGACCCCTAGGTGCCATGAGTGCGGCGGCGACGAGGACACCGCGCAACACACGCTGGAGCAGTGCCCGGCGTGGTCGGTCCAGCGCGATGTCCTCGCCGCCAGTATCGGAGGAGACCCCACGCTGCCTTCCCTGGTTAAGGCCATGGTCGGCAGCTCTTTGGCTTGGCATGCGGCCGTGTCATTCTGCGAGAACGTCATCTCGCAGAAGGAGGCGGCGGAGCGGGCAAGGGAGGACGATCCTCTCGCAGCCCCACACCGCCGCCGCAGGACCGGCCGTAGGAGGCGAGCCGAAGAACGGCTCATGCCTCCCTAGAGGGCCGCGGGCGTCGGGACGGGGGTCTCGGCGCCAACGCATGGCCCTCGCGGTTGTAGGACGCTCTCGTGTTCCTGAAGCGTCCTCCCAAGTGCCAAGCCATCCAGCCAGGTGTCTGCCAGTCGTCGGGGGGGGCCACGGGACCGTGCGAAAGCGGTCCTGCGCCCGCCCGGAACGGCGATTGGTAGTGTAAAAGCCAGGAGATGCCAGGTATTTGTCGTTGCTGGGGGGGCCCTCGGGACCGTGCGAATGCGGAACCGCGCCCCCCATAAAGGTGACGGCACTGTAAAAGCCAGGAGATGCCAGATGCCAGGTATTTGTCGTTGCTGGGGGGGCCCTCGGGACCGTGCGAATGCGGAACCGCGCCCCCCATAAAGGTGACGGCACTGTAAAAGCCAGGTCTCGGTTCCGGAACCGAGAAAGGAGAGAAAAGCCAGGTTCAGCCAGGTACCAGGAGAGGGGTCGAAAAGACCAGTCGCTGGAGGGGGCGTCGGTGCGTGTATCTTGCGGTCCCGAGCCCCCCCCGTTCAGGCGATGTGGAGGAACACCGTGGATGTTTAGTGGGTGGGAGTCCCACATAACCCCCCTGCTGCCCCCGTGGCAGGGGTGCGTATCCATAAAGGATTTTACCACGTTAAAAAAAAAAAAAAAAAAAAAAGGTTAGGTTAGGTTAGGTTAGGTTAGGTTAGGTTCCACCCAATAGCCAGGGTCTAAGAATTTGGCTATGGTATCCCCTGCCTGTCGTAAGAGGCGACTAAAAGGGGGCCGGAGGGCCTGCTGGCGGTGGTCGGGGTGGGAGCTTTGACCACTGAGCCGCGGGCCCGGGAAGGTGGCAGCGCGATGTGGCTCGCGCTGCCTTGCACAGCGAGGTCTCTAGGGGCGGCGACTCAGCTGCCCCGGGGATGTGCCCCGGCAAAGTGTGGGGGGACACCGGTGCGATCTATCAGAGTACCCGGAGTCCCCCCTGAACACTGAGGATGGCCACCGGGGGGGTTTTAGTGCGGTAAAAATCCCACATACCCTGATCTGCCTCTCCCAGGGCGGTCGGGGACCTTTTGAAGGTTTCCCCCTCGTCAATAAAAAAAAAAAAAAAAAAAAAAGGTTAGGTTAGGTTAGGTTAGGTTAGGTTAGGTTAGGTTAGGTTAGGTTAGGTTAGGTTAGGTTAGGTTAGGTTAGGTTAGGTTAGGTTAGGTTAGGTTAGGTTAGGTTAGGTTAGGTTAGGTTAGGTTAGGTTAGGTTAGGTTAGGTTAGGTTAGGTTAGGTTAGGTTAGGTTAGGTTAGGTTAGGTTAGGTTAGGTTAGGTTAGGTTAGGTTAGGTTAGGTTAGGTTAGGTTAGGTTAGGTTAGGTTAGGTTAGGTTAGGTTAGGTTAGGTTAGGTTAGGTTAGGTTAGGTTAGGTTAGGTTAGGTTAGGTTAGGTTAGGTTAGGTTAGGTTAGGTTAGGTTAGGTTAGGTTAGGTTAGGTTAGGTTAGGTTAGGTTAGGTTAGGTTAGGTTAGGTTAGGTTAGGTTAGGTTAGGTTAGGTTAGGTTAGGTTAGGTTAGGTTAGGTTAGGTTAGGTTAGGTTAGGTTAGGTTAGGTTAGGTTAGGTTAGGTTAGGTTAGGTTAGGTTAGGTTAGGTTAGGTTAGGTTAGGTTAGGTTAGGTTAGGTTAGGTTAGGTTAGGTTAGGTTAGGTTAGGTTAGGTTAGGTTAGGTTAGGTTAGGTTAGGTTAGGTTAGGTTAGGTTAGGTTAGGTTAGGTTAGGTTAGGTTAGGTTAGGTTAGGTTAGGTTAGGTTAGGTTAGGTTAGGTTAGGTTAGGTTAGGTTAGGTTAGGTTAGGTTAGGTTAGGTTAGGTTAGGTTAGGTTAGGTTAGGTTAGGTTAGGTTAGGTTAGGTTAGGTTAGGTTAGGTTAGGTTAGGTTAGGTTAGGTTAGGTTAGGTTAGGTTAGGTTAGGTTAGGTTAGGTTAGGTTAGGTTAGGTTAGGTTAGGTTAGGTTAGGTTAGGTTAGGTTAGGTTAGGTTAGGTTAGGTTAGGTTAGGTTAGGTTAGGTTAGGTTAGGTTAGGTTAGGTTAGGTTAGGTTAGGTTAGGTTAGGTTAGGTTAGGTTAGGTTAGGTTAGGTTAGGTTAGGTTAGGTTAGGTTAGGTTAGGTTAGGTTAGGTTAGGTTAGGTTAGGTTAGGTTAGGTTAGGTTAGGTTAGGTTAGGTTAGGTTAGGTTAGGTTAGGTTAGGTTAGGTTAGGTTAGGTTAGGTTAGGTTAGGTTAGGTTAGGTTAGGTTAGGTTAGGTTAGGTTAGGTTAGGTTAGGTTAGGTTAGGTTAGGTTAGGTTAGGTTAGGTTAGGTTAGGTTAGGTTAGGTTAGGTTAGGTTAGGTTAGGTTAGGTTAGGTTAGGTTAGGTTAGGTTAGGTTAGGTTAGGTTAGGTTAGGTTAGGTTAGGTTAGGTTAGGTTAGGTTAGGTTAGGTTAGGTTAGGTTAGGTTAGGTTAGGTTAGGTTAGGTTAGGTTAGGTTAGGTTAGGTTAGGTTAGGTTAGGTTAGGTTAGGTTAGGTTAGGTTAGGTTAGGTTAGGTTAGGTTAGGTTAGGTTAGGTTAGGTTAGGTTAGGTTAGGTTAGGTTAGGTTAGGTTAGGTTAGGTTAGGTTAGGTTAGGTTAGGTTAGGTTAGGTTAGGTTAGGTTAGGTTAGGTTAGGTTAGGTTAGGTTAGGTTAGGTTAGGTTAGGTTAGGTTAGGTTAGGTTAGGTTAGGTTAGGTTAGGTTAGGTTAGGTTAGGTTAGGTTAGGTTAGGTTAGGTTAGGTTAGGTTAGGTTAGGTTAGGTTAGGTTAGGTTAGGTTAGGTTAGGTTAGGTTAGGTTAGGTTAGGTTAGGTTAGGTTAGGTTAGGTTAGGTTAGGTTAGGTTAGGTTAGGTTAGGTTAGGTTAGGTTAGGTTAGGTTAGGTTAGGTTAGGTTAGGTTAGGTTAGGTTAGGTTAGGTTAGGTTAGGTTAGGTTAGGTTAGGTTAGGTTAGGTTAGGTTAGGTTAGGTTAGGTTAGGTTAGGTTAGGTTAGGTTAGGTTAGGTTAGGTTAGGTTAGGTTAGGTTAGGTTAGGTTAGGTTAGGTTAGGTTAGGTTAGGTTAGGTTAGGTTAGGTTAGGTTAGGTTAGGTTAGGTTAGGTTAGGTTAGGTTAGGTTAGGTTAGGTTAGGTTAGGTTAGGTTAGGTTAGGTTAGGTTAGGTTAGGTTAGGTTAGGTTAGGTTAGGTTAGGTTAGGTTAGGTTAGGTTAGGTTAGGTTAGGTTAGGTTAGGTTAGGTTAGGTTAGGTTAGGTTAGGTTAGGTTAGGTTAGGTTAGGTTAGGTTAGGTTAGGTTAGGTTAGGTTAGGTTAGGTTAGGTTAGGTTAGGTTAGGTTAGGTTAGGTTAGGTTAGGTTAGGTTAGGTTAGGTTAGGTTAGGTTAGGTTAGGTTAGGTTAGGTTAGGTTAGGTTAGGTTAGGTTAGGTTAGGTTAGGTTAGGTTAGGTTAGGTTAGGTTAGGTTAGGTTAGGTTAGGTTAGGTTAGGTTAGGTTAGGTTAGGTTAGGTTAGGTTAGGTTAGGTTAGGTTAGGTTAGGTTAGGTTAGGTTAGGTTAGGTTAGGTTAGGTTAGGTTAGGTTAGGTTAGGTTAGGTTAGGTTAGGTTAGGTTAGGTTAGGTTAGGTTAGGTTAGGTTAGGTTAGGTTAGGTTAGGTTAGGTTAGGTTAGGTTAGGTTAGGTTAGGTTAGGTTAGGTTAGGTTAGGTTAGGTTAGGTTAGGTTAGGTTAGGTTAGGTTAGGTTAGGTTAGGTTAGGTTAGGTTAGGTTAGGTTAGGTTAGGTTAGGTTAGGTTAGGTTAGGTTAGGTTAGGTTAGGTTAGGTTAGGTTAGGTTAGGTTAGGTTAGGTTAGGTTAGGTTAGGTTAGGTTAGGTTAGGTTAGGTTAGGTTAGGTTAGGTTAGGTTAGGTTAGGTTAGGTTAGGTTAGGTTAGGTTAGGTTAGGTTAGGTTAGGTTAGGTTAGGTTAGGTTAGGTTAGGTTAGGTTAGGTTAGGTTAGGTTAGGTTAGGTTAGGTTAGGTTAGGTTAGGTTAGGTTAGGTTAGGTTAGGTTAGGTTAGGTTAGGTTAGGTTAGGTTAGGTTAGGTTAGGTTAGGTTAGGTTAGGTTAGGTTAGGTTAGGTTAGGTTAGGTTAGGTTAGGTTAGGTTAGGTTAGGTTAGGTTAGGTTAGGTTAGGTTAGGTTAGGTTAGGTTAGGTTAGGTTAGGTTAGGTTAGGTTAGGTTAGGTTAGGTTAGGTTAGGTTAGGTTAGGTTAGGTTAGGTTAGGTTAGGTTAGGTTAGGTTAGGTTAGGTTAGGTTAGGTTAGGTTAGGTTAGGTTAGGTTAGGTTAGGTTAGGTTAGGTTAGGTTAGGTTAGGTTAGGTTAGGTTAGGTTAGGTTAGGTTAGGTTAGGTTAGGTTAGGTTAGGTTAGGTTAGGTTAGGTTAGGTTA
This sequence comes from Watsonalla cultraria, assembly GCA_964035505.1. Lineage (NCBI taxonomy): Eukaryota > Metazoa > Arthropoda > Insecta > Lepidoptera > Drepanidae > Watsonalla > Watsonalla cultraria. Next base: position 9,779,170 of record OZ037730.1, read on the forward strand.
GGTTAGGTTAGGTTAGGTTAGGTTAGGTTAGGTTAGGTTAGGTTAGGTTAGGTTAGGTTAGGTTAGGTTAGGTTAGGTTAGGTTAGGTTAGGTTAGGTTAGGTTAGGTTAGGTTAGGTTAGGTTAGGTTAGGTTAGGTTAGGTTAGGTTAGGTTAGGTTAGGTTAGGTTAGGTTAGGTTAGGTTAGGTTAGGTTAGGTTAGGTTAGGTTAGGTTAGGTTAGGTTAGGTTAGGTTAGGTTAGGTTAGGTTAGGTTAGGTTAGGTTAGGTTAGGTTAGGTTAGGTTAGGTTAGGTTAGGTTAGGTTAGGTTAGGTTAGGTTAGGTTAGGTTAGGTTAGGTTAGGTTAGGTTAGGTTAGGTTAGGTTAGGTTAGGTTAGGTTAGGTTAGGTTAGGTTAGGTTAGGTTAGGTTAGGTTAGGTTAGGTTAGGTTAGGTTAGGTTAGGTTAGGTTAGGTTAGGTTAGGTTAGGTTAGGTTAGGTTAGGTTAGGTTAGGTTAGGTTAGGTTAGGTTAGGTTAGGTTAGGTTAGGTTAGGTTAGGTTAGGTTAGGTTAGGTTAGGTTAGGTTAGGTTAGGTTAGGTTAGGTTAGGTTAGGTTAGGTTAGGTTAGGTTAGGTTAGGTTAGGTTAGGTTAGGTTAGGTTAGGTTAGGTTAGGTTAGGTTAGGTTAGGTTAGGTTAGGTTAGGTTAGGTTAGGTTAGGTTAGGTTAGGTTAGGTTAGGTTAGGTTAGGTTAGGTTAGGTTAGGTTAGGTTAGGTTAGGTTAGGTTAGGTTAGGTTAGGTTAGGTTAGGTTAGGTTAGGTTAGGTTAGGTTAGGTTAGGTTAGGTTAGGTTAGGTTGTTTTTTTTTTTTTTTTTTTTTTTTTTTTTTTGTGTGGCTCTGACAGGGTTCGGTCAGAGATTTTGTTTGCCGTTCTGTTTATTTTAAGCTTTCTTCATGTCTACTTATTTCCATTGTTCTTTCTGCTTCTTTGTTTATTTCTTTTGTTATTACTATCTATTTCATGACGATATTGTATTTAAACTTTTATTTTTATTTACTTTTACTCTATTTTTAGTTTTACTTTATTTCTACCTTATTTATATCTTATTCCTCCTTATACATATTTCCCCAAGATTTGTGGAGAAATTGAGGAACCTCTTCTGGGTCACCTTGTCCCGTAGTAGGCTCCCCAGGTTTTCCTCGTTAATTTTTTGGCCTAGTTCCATTTCAGCGTCAAGACGTTCCCTCCCGAAGGCAGGGCACTCGGCGAGGATGTGTCCGACGGTTTGGCTCACGCCCGGCTCACAGAAGCACGATGGGTCCTCCTTACACTTGAACCTGTGCAAGTATTCTGAGAACCCACCGTGCCCCGTCAGCAACTGCGTCAACACGCCCCGTGGGCGGAGCTGTCGGACAATCCTGTACGCCTCCTCTGCGTCGGGAAGGAACGTCCTGGTGACCCGTGCGGTTGTACCGGTTTTATATCTCCGGTTCCATTCGTCAAGCGAGTGCTTGCGTAGCTCTCGCTTGACGAATGAAACCGGGCACCCGTCATACTCCGGCCTCTTCTTGGAGTGCAGAGCAGCTTCCTTGGCCAGCTGGTCCGCGCGCTCGTTCCCCTCCAACCCCGCGTGTGCTTTGATCCAGAACAGGGAGACTTCCCTGTTCTGGAGTGTGCATTGGCGGATGTTACGCCGGGCTTCTACAGCCAGGGGGTGGGGGGATGTCGCGCTGACCAGCGTCTCCAAGGCGGAACGCGAGTCGCTGAGGATCGCGCAGCGAGCCTCACCGCATCCGAGGATCAACCTCGTGGCGTGACATATGGCCAGGAGTTCCGCCTGGTAGACCGTGCAGTGCGATGGCAGCTTAAGTTTGAGGGCTCGAGTCTCGACCCCACTTCTTCTCAAAGAAAGTGCGGCCCCGACCTTGCCCTCAATCTTGCTGCCATCCGTGTACACTTGGACCGCGTGATGTACGCGGTCTTGCACTTGCTGTTGGTCCACCAGGCACATGAACTCCAGGCTCATATGCTCTGCCGGATGCGGGGCTTCGGCGGGGGCAACCCTTCGCTCCACCTCCCGATCGCCTAGCGCTGTCTGGGGAACTCCTCTCTTTGCCTCATACAGGGCGGCTGCCTCCTGTATCTTGAGGTCGAGAGGTAGTATCCCAGCCAGCACCAGTGCCGCGTTCAGGGAGACGGTGCGATAGGCCCCACACAACTTCTGCGCGAATCCTCTCTGGACTGCGTTCAGCTGCCTCTGCACTCCAAGTTTCTTGGTTGCCGACGACCAGGCGCTGGAGGCGTACGAGATCACTGGCTCCACCGCTGCCGTGTAGATCACACGGATAACGTCAGGGTGGAGTCCCCAGCTGATCTTGGCGGCTCGCGACAACTGCTTATAGATGTTCAACGCCCTCCGACAGATGTTCGCGGTGTGGGCGTTGAACGTAAGCTTCTTGTCAATCGTGAGCCCCAAGATCTTGATCTCGTCGGACATGCCAATGTCGACCCCTCCCATGCGCAGGAGTGGTGTGTCAAA
>OZ037731.1:2500-5000 GCA_964035505.1 Watsonalla cultraria
GTGGGATGCATTGGCTAGAGCCAGTGTAGCGTATTGCTAAGGGCACCACGGTGGACCCCACCAGTAGCAAGCCGATCAGGATGGTCCAGGCCAACCTCCAGCGGAAGAATCTCGCTACGAGCGAGCTTCTGCTGGAGATGGACGCCAGAAAGCTGGACGTCGCGTTGCTCCAGGAGCCCTATGTGGGTGGAGCTCGAAGTATGAGGAGTCACAGGGGAGCTAGGATCTTCCAGAACACTGGTAACGGGGAGGGCACTGTGAAGGCGGCAATTGCCGTCCTCAACCATGACTTGGACGTCATACAGTGCCCAAAACTCACCACCAACAACATCGTGGTGGTGAGGATCCGTACCAGTGCCTGGGAGATCTCAGTAGTCTCCTACTACTTCGAGCCAGACCAGCCCATAGGGCCATACCTGGAGCACCTTGACGAAATCGTCAACCAGCTCGGGCCTGGATTCATCCTGATAGGAGGAGATGCGAATGCAAAAAGCAACTGGTGGGGTAGCGGACGAGTCGACCACAGGGGGGAAGACTTCGCAGGCGCTCTTGCGGACCTTGGCTTCCAGGTACTAAACGACAGCGACACCCCGACGTATGACACTGTGCGGGGTGGGCGACGCTTTACCAGCTGCGTCGACGTGACGGCCTGCACGACGGACCTACTCGATCTGGTGGACGACTGGAGGGTAGACGAAAGCCTCACGAGCTCGGACCACAACGGCATAACTTTCAGGTTAAACCTGAAAAGGTCAAAGGGGATGCATATACAAAGGACCACAAGACTCTACAACACCAAAAAAGCTGACTGGGACCGGTTCCACCAGGAACTGGCCCAGTTAAAGCAACAGCGCGGAATTAATACAGAGAAAATTTTAGAAATTAGAAACATCAATAATTTGGAACATACTTTAGGAATATATTTAGGCCTAATAACAGAGTCTTGTGGTCAATGCATCCCCAAAAAGAAGGTCAACGAAAAGCTGACCATGCCGTGGTGGTCCTCCGAGCTCGTGAGGATGAAGAAAGAAGTCGCCACCAGAAAGCGTAGGATCCGTTGTGCAGCGCCCGATCGTAGGGCCAAAGTCGTCGGAGAGTACCTGGAGGCTAAGGGCAGATACGAAGCTGCAGCCAAGGACGCCCAAGTTGCCAGCTGGAAGGAGTTCTGTGGGAAGCAGGACAAGGAAGGCATGTGGCAGGGCATATATAGGGTGTTGGGGAAAACTGCCGCGAGGCAGGAGGACCAACCCCTAGTGAAGGACGGGATTGAGATGACCCAGGCCGAGTCCGCTAGATTGTTGGCAGAGACCTTCTACCCGGAGGACCTTGCGAGCGAGGACAATGCGGACCACCGTCGGACCAGAGCAACAGCCGAGCACGTAAATGGCTCGGCTCATGATGAGCAACATGACCCGCCATTTACGTTGCACGAGCTGAAGTCCGCGGTGGAAAGCTTTGATCCGAAGAAGGCCCCCGGGTCGGATGGGTTCACTGCCGACATCTGCAGCCAGGTCATCTCTAAAGACCCCGAACTTCACCTTGCCCTGTTCAACAAATGCCTTGAATTGTCCTGCTTCCCACGCACCTGGAAGGAAGCCACGGTGGTCGTCCTGCGGAAGCCTGGCAAGGACGACTACCGTGACTCCAAAGCACACCGGCCCATTGGACTTCTCTCAGTAATGGGGAAGATCTTCGAGAAGATGGTGGTCCGAAGACTGCAATGGCACCTGATTCCCCGGATGAGTACTCGCCAGTACGGATTCATGCCCCAGAGGAGCACCGAGGACTCCCTCTATGACCTTATGCAGCACATCCGTGGTAACCTAGCCGACAAGAGGCTGGTTACCATGGTGTCGCTGGACATAGAGGGAGCCTTCGATAGCGCCTGGTGGCCTGCGATCCGAGTCCGTCTGGCTGAGGAAAAGTGTCCGGTGAATCTTAGGCGTGTCATTGACAGCTATCTTTCGGACCGAACCGTGAGGGTGAGGTACGCCGGTGAGGAGTACGCCAAGAGCACCCACAAGGGTTGCGTACAGGGCTCCATCGGCGGCCCCATCCTCTGGAACCTTCTTCTCGACCCATTACTGAGAGGACTCCAAAGACGAGGCGACTATTGTCAGGCGTTCGCCGACGATGTCGTCCTCGTCTTTGCCGACGACACGGCGCTGGAGGTCCAGCGACGTGCCAATGCCGCCCTCGAATATGTCCGGCAGTGGGGTGTCAAAAATAAGCTGAAGTTTGCTCCGCACAAAACAAAAGCGATGTTGCTCACAAAGAAGCTGAAGTTTGACACGCCACTCCTGAGCATGGGAGGGGTCGACATTGGCATGTCCGACGAGATCAAGATCTTGGGGCTCACCATCGACAAAAAGCTCACGTTCAACGCCCACACCGCTAACATCTGTCGGCGGGCGTTGAACGTGTACAAGCAGTTGTCCCGAGCCGCCAAGATCAGCTGGGGACTCCACCCAGAGGTCACCCGTATGATCTATACGGCTAC
>OZ037731.1:10000-15000 GCA_964035505.1 Watsonalla cultraria
ACCTAACCTAACCTAACCTAACCTAACCTAACCTAACCTAACCTAACCTAACCTAACCTAACCTAACCTAACCTAACCTAACCTAACCTAACCTAACCTAACCTAACCTAACCTAACCTAACCTAACCTAACCTAACCTAACCTAACCTAACCTAACCTAACCTAACCTAACCTAACCTAACCTAACCTAACCTAACCTAACCTAACCTAACCTAACCTAACCTAACCTAACCTAACCTAACCTAACCTAACCTAACCGGAGTTCTGTGCCAAACGCCGTGCCGATCAGATCGTTTTACGTAAGCTCCGGCCTCAAAAATCATAGTTTTGGCTACAGTATCACAAAAAACCCAAACGATACCTTAAAAGTCGCGCGCTAATTTAGTGAACATTTTAGTGAAAAAATTGTGAAAATCGGACAGTGAAGTGACCCTCCAGAGAGAAAACAGTGTTTTCACGAGTCTCCGACTCGCCGAGAGGAAGGAAACCGCTCGGATCTCATCGACATTCTTCACAAATTCACCGATTTTTGCATCAGTTCATTGGCGCCACTTCCCAGGGTCCCTGAAAAAAGTTGGACGAAATTAAGATAAGTTTTCACGAAGTTACAGCGATTTCACTGATCTCGACTGCGTTTTTAGAACTTTTTCTGACTTTTTCTCTTTTATCTCCGCATCAAGATCTTTGACCCCCCTTTTTTAGTGGGAAATCCTGTGTATTGCCCCCCAAGGCACATCCCTGAAAACTTTCAGATTTTTAGCACGCATATTTCCAGAGATATTCGGTATTTCACACTTCTGCCAGCATCGTTGTTACGTAAGTGCATTCCAAAAAATAAATTTTTCCCGAAGGCTTTTTGAAATTTCTTTTTGGCTATATATATACCTTGACGGGAAAAAATAACATTAAAAGTGGTCCCAACTCTCTTACTCAACTCCTTGACCCCCAAAACTCAATTTCACAAAAAACACTTGTTTTTTTGGCTCCCCTTCTCAACCCCTACCTCTCGGGTTGCTTTTATTTATACCACCTTTTGGGCAACCCCGTTTTCCTCCGGTATACCAAATTTCATCGAAATCGGGCTGTGGGTTGAAAAGTTATCCCCAAAAAAACAACTTTTCTGGGATCCGCGGGGTCACAAACCTTTCGGCACAAATTCAAAAATTAAAAAATTAAAAATTTATTTTGAAATTATTGTTTTATCGTTTGTCCTGGTGTGCTCAAATAGTTTTGGGTAATTTTGTGTTCTTACATACTACAAAATAAAAGACGTGGTGTCCTCACACGAATATTCGTAAACATTTTAATAAAGACAAAAGAATATCTGTCTGAGGCCCATTGACTGATAGCACTTTTGACATAGTATTTTAAATTTCATATTTTGTGTTTTTGACATCTGAAATCAAACTTCTGTGTTTTGTGTATTTCATAAGTGTAATAACGGGATTCCTCACACGAATATTAGACAAATAATATCTGTCTGAGGCCCAAAAACAAAACTTGAGGTGTTGAACTCCTCAAAACTACGTCTTTTTGTGTTTTTATAGTGTCGTTTATTGTGCTTTTATTGTGTCTTTATTGTGGTTCTTTACAAACCTGTGCTGTCCCACCGACCAGTGAAATTGAATTTTAACATTTAAAAATATTTATTATTGTAGCAACAAACAACTGTGAAAACAGTTCAATACCCCTGACCTCATTAGCGAACAAAAGAATTATCGCACAGTCTTGTTCCGCAGGGTTTACACCACCTGTACTTTGAACTGCCCAGTTGTAATCTCCCAGTATTATCGGGAAATTATTGTGCTAGATTGGGGACTTTTGTAATTGTTTTTTATTTTTGTTTTATTTGTTTTTGTTTGTTTCCATCGCACTTTATCGACCTTCATAGTCTTAATTGTTTGCAAAATTCCAGCGTCGTTCTTTTAAAAAATTTTCATACATTAGTCTTCGCCTCTTGGCAATAATACAGTTTAAAAATATACTTAGTAAATTATATATCACATCTTATTCAATTAATTATATTCTGAGACTATAATCTATTCATTCCAATTTCATAACTTACATCAAATTTAAACTTACTATTCGTAAATCAGCAAATAAAAATCTGCACACTGGTAACACTGTGCAAAATACCAGTTCTAGAACATTCCTTACCAATTACGGTCAATTCTCAATAGTCAATAGTAATACTGTGCAAATTGAATTTCAATACTTTTCTTGTATAAATTTAAATAAATAACTTCACTAAACGCTGTGCAAATAGATTGTTGTTATATTTACTACAAACAAAATTGGAAAATTGAATACTTACATCAATTATCAACAAATTATTCAAAAATCTGCAAATAAAAATTTGCACACTAGTAACACTGTGCAAAACACCAGTTCTAGAACATTCCTTACCAATTACGGTTAATTCTCAATAGTCAATTGTAATACTGTGCAAATTGAATTTAATACTTTCCCTGTACAATTTTTAAAAAATTTACTTCAGTAAACGCTGTGCAAATTGATTGCACGACAAACAAGATTGAATAAAAAAAAAAAAAAAAAAAAAAAAAAAAAAAAAAAAAAAAGAACTTAATTTACATACAAAGCCCCGTCCTGCCTGAGACACATTAATTAAGCCTAAGACTGTTATTTATATTTTTATTTTATTTGGACAAAAACGGTTTTGTTGACCAGTTTTTACTAGCTTTTAAGACTATTCGTGTCCCTATTGACACTTTAGACTGCCGATATTGGCCTAGCACTTAGTTGACCTCCGGGGTGTCTTATTGGGCACCCATTTTAGTTTATTTCTAGTCGTAGGTTAAGAGTTTGTATTATATAATTATTTTGAGACGGCCTTTTGACAAATTTTAGTAATCTTTGTAATTGTAATTTAATTGTAAATTTAACCGACAGGAGTCTTATTGGGCTCCTTTCTAACCTTATTATTGACATATTATTAGATTATTGACCGTTTCATTAACTTATAATATTTACAAATTAATTATTGTTGATTATTTATCCTCTGCACTTTGTCGCTCATTTTTACAATTTCTGCTGCTTTAGTGTCATTTTACAGTTTTAATTTCTGTGTTAAATTATATTGTGTCGTCTAAATTTTGAAAATGAGGAGCGTTCGCACCCCAATGTGTTCTGTCCGTAGGACCATTATTTACACACCCTCGCCAGAGGAGGTCGCACCCCAAAGGGAAGTGGTGCGACACAGTGAGAAGAAGAAGGAGGCAGGAACCACCTTTATCAAGTCCCCCTCTCCATCCCCGGTCCCCGTGGCTGCCTCGACGGTTACTCGGAGGCCTAAGCCGAAGGCGGCACCGGTTCGCAGTGCTCCCACAGAAGCCTCCGAGAGTCCACCTAAAAAGCCGGCACCCGCTGGTAGAGTCGCCGAAGCACGGGCGTGCCTGAACAAGGCCAAGCTACACCTGGGTAACTCCCGAAACCTGAGAACGGATATCAAGGAGGGAGTTATCCAGGCCATCGACCGGCTCTACCAGCTTGTGAAGGAAGCGGAGGCCGGGAGCAAAATGGATAAAGAAAAAGGGAATGGGAGGGAGGAGAAAGAGAAGGAGGAGGCTGTCGCTACGGAACAAGAGCCTCCCAGGCAATTGCCGAAAGAGCAACCCTGGGAGAGGGGGATAGGAGAGTTGGAGAAGCGATTGGAGGAGCATGCCACATTAATTAGGGAAAACAACACCAGAATGGAAGAGCTAAAAGGGAAATTGGAGCAACACGGCTCATCCCTGGAGAAGACCACGTACGCGAGTGTGGCGGCGGCAGGACCGAAACCTGTGGTCCCGACTCGGGCCCCACTGCACTCGGTCGTGGTCAGCTCCAGGGACACACAGGAAACTGGGGAGGAGGTCCTGACTCACTTCCGCGAGGCCATAAAGGCCAAAGACGGGTGGGTCAGGATCGAGAAGGTAAGGAAGGCTAAGGACCAAAAGATCATTGTGGCATGCTCCTCCAAGGAGGATAGGGAAAAGGTAAAGGAGCGCCTCAGAGGCGCAGGTGATCGGCTCCTCGTCGAGGATATCAAGAACAAGGACCCCCTTCTGGTCCTCAGGGACGTGATGTCGTATAACAGCGACGAAGACGTTACAAACGCCCTGAGGAACCAGAATAGGGAACTGTTTGACGGCCTCGACGAGGAAGACGTCCGGCTGGAGGTCCGCTTTCGGCGGAAAGCTAGGAACCCCCACGCCGGCCACGTGGTCATGAGGGTGTCCCCCGCAGTATGGACGAGAGTGACCGGGGCAGGCGCGGTGCACGTGGACCTGCAAAAGGTCCGAGCGGCGGATTATTCGCCGCTCGTCCAATGCTCGCGCTGCCTCGGCTACGGGCACGGGCGGCGTTTCTGTACTCAGAAAGCCGTCGCGTGTAGCCACTGCGGAGGGGCCCACATGAAGTCCGAGTGCGCGGACTGGCTGGCCAACGTTGTCCCGCGATGCTGCAATTGCAGCAGCGCCAAGCTGGACAAAACCGACCACAATGCTTTTAGTCGGGAGTGTCCAGTTCGGCGCAAGTGGGACTCGTTGGCTCGGGCCAGTATCGCGTACTCCTAGGGACACCACGTGGAGTCACGCCGATCACCAACAGGCTGGTGAGCATGGCGCCCCTGGGGCGCTCAGCTTGCAGACGCCCAACAATGCCGACGGGACAGCGGACCGCAGACGCGGCCACGCCGGATCAGACCACAGCGGCAATAAAATGGCAAAAAACTTTGGCCGGTTTCGTGGGAAACCGGCCAAGCTTAAAGCAGAAGAAACCGGGCCGCTGTGGTCCGATGCTACAAAATGGCAGGTCGCGTCTGGACACGCTGTGCAGACCGAAGGCGCTGAAGAGTGTCTGCGGGACAGGCCAGGGAAGAGGGTCGAAGAACTGTCGCACAGCATCGCTAAGGTTGGCCAAGCCCATCCTCTCGGGGGGCCTGGAATATACATGTACAACGGCTGTCCAGAGAGCTAAAAGGCTGGGCCATGTTGATACAT
>OZ037731.1:17500-35000 GCA_964035505.1 Watsonalla cultraria
ACTGGTGGGGTAGCAGCAGAGTCGACCACAGGGGGGAGGATTTTGCTGGCGCTCTGGAGGACCTGGGCTTGCAGGTACTCAACGAGGGCAACACCCCGACCTTCGACACCTGGCGGGGTGGTCGGCAGTACACCAGCCATGTCGATGTAACGGCCTGCGCTGCGGACCTGCTCGACCTGGTGGACGACTGGAGGGTAGTAGAGGACCTCACGAGCTCGGACCACAACGGCATCACCTTTAGCGTCAACCTGAAGAGGGCAAAGGGAGTGCGGATCCACAGGACCACAAGACTCTATAACACAAAAAAAGCAAACTGGGACCAGTTTCATGAGAAACTGGCCCAGTTAAAAACGGAATTCAAAATTAACACAACCGAAATTAAAAACATACACAACGTGGCCCATTTGGAAGACTTTTTGGACAAATACATTGGCATAATAACAGAGTCTTGTGGCCTGTGCATCCCCCGTAAGAAGGTTGACGAAAAGCTCAACATGCCGTGGTGGTCCGAAGAACTCGCTAAAATGAAGAAGGGAGTCACCACCAGGAAGCGCAGGATCAGGTGTGCAGCGCCGGTCCGAAGGGCAAAGGTCGTCGGTGAGTACCTGCAAGCGAAGAATGAGTACGAGTCAGCCGCAAAAACCGCCCAGATCGAGAGCTGGAAGAGTTTCTGTGGGAAGCAGGATAAGGAAAGTGTTTGGCAGGGCATTTACAGGGTGATAGGCAAAACCACCACCCGTCAAGAAGACCTACCCCTCGTTAAGGACGGGAAGGAGATGACCCAACAGGAATCGGCGCGGTTGTTGGCGGAGACCTTTTACCCCGAAGACCTGGAGAGTCTGGACAATGCCGACCACCGCCGGACCAGAGCCGAAGCCGAGAGCGTAAACGAGTGGGTCCATGACGATGATCCTCATGACCCACCGTTTACGTGGCAAGAGCTAAAGTCCGCGGTGGAGAGTTTTGATCCAAAGAAGGCCCCAGGGTTGGACGGGTTCACCGCCGACATCTGCTGCCAGGTCATCACCAAGGACCCCGTCCTTAACCTAGCCCTGTACAACAAGTGCCTGGAGCTATCCTGCTTCCCACGCACCTGGAAGGAAGCCACGGTGGTCGTCCTGCGGAAGCCTGGCAAGGACGACTACCGCGACTCCAAAGCGTACCGGCCTATAGGACTCCTCCCAGTGATGGGGAAGATCTTCGAGAAGATGGTGGTCCGAAGGTTGCAATGGCACCTGATTCCCCGGATGAGTACTCGCCAGTACGGATTCATGCCCCAGAAGAGCACCGAGGACTCCCTCTATGACCTTATGCGACATATTCGTGGTAACCTAGCCGATAAGAGGCTGGTTACCATGGTGTCGCTGGACATAGAGGGAGCCTTCGACAGCGCCTGGTGGCCAGCACTTAGGGTCCGACTGGCTGAGGAAAAGTGTCCGGTGAATCTCAGGAAAGTCATGGATAGCTACCTTCGGGACCGGAAGGTGAGGGTGCGGTACGCCGGTGAGGAGCACGCCAAACACACCAACAAAGGTTGCGTGCAAGGCTCCATCGGCGGACCCATCCTCTGGAACCTTCTTCTCGACCCATTGCTGAGAGGACTCGAAGCACGGGGCGACTATTGTCAGGCTTTTGCCGACGATGTCGTCCTCGTGTTCGCCGCCGACACGGCGCTGGAGGTGCAGAGACGTGCCAATGCCGCCCTCGCGTATGTCCGGGAGTGGGGTGTCAAAAACAAGCTCAAGTTCGCGCCACATAAAACCAAAGCAATGCTTATGACGCGTAAGCTGAAGTTTGACACACCACTCCTGAGCATGGGCGGGGTCGACATTGGCATGTCTGATGAGATCAAGATCTTGGGGCTCACGATCGACAAAAAGCTTACGTTCAACGCCCACACCGCGAACATCTGTCGGAGGGCGTTGAACATTTACAAGCAGTTGTCGCGAGCCGCCAAGATCAGCTGGGGACTCCACCCGGAGGTCATCCGTATGATTTATACGGCAACGGTGGAGCCAGTGATCTCCTACGCCGCCGGCGCCTGGGCGCCGGCGACGAAAAAACTTGGAGTGCAGCGACAGCTGGGCGCAGTCCAACGAGGATTCGCGCAAAAGCTGTGTGGGGCCTACCGCACCGTCTCCCTGAACGCGGCACTGGTGCTGTCTGGGATACTTCCCCTCGACCTTCGAATACAAGAGGCAGCCGCCCTGTTCGAAGCGAAGAGGGGAGTACCCCAGACAATACTAGGCGATCGGGAGATGGAGCGGCGGGTACCTCCCACTGAAGCCCCGCATCCTGCCGAGCATATGAGCTTGGAGTTCGTGTGCCTGGTAGACGAACAACAAGTGAGAGACCGCGTTCACCACGCGGTCCAGTATTACACGGATGGCAGCAAGATTGAGGGCAAGGTCGGAGCCGCATTGACTCTGAGAAGCAATGGGGCCGAGACCAAAGCCCTCAAGCTTAAGCTGCCACCGCACTGCACCGTCTACCAGGCGGAACTCCTGGCCATATGTAAGGCAACAGAGATGGTTAACAAGGGGGCCGATACCAGCTGCGCGATCCTCAGCGACTCGCGCTCGGCTCTCGAGACCGTCATCAACGCGAGTTCCCCCCATCCCCTGGCTGTCAAAACACGATACAACATTCACCACAGCAGACTCCAGAACAAGGATATTTCCTTGTTCTGGATTAAAGCACACGCGGGGTTGGAAGGGAACGAGCGGGCCGACCATCTGGCCAAGGAGGCGGCTCTGCACTCCAAGAAGAGGCCGGACTACGACGGGTGCCCGGTTTCATTCGTCAAGCGAGAGCTCCGTAGCGCCTCGCTTGAAGAATGGAACCGGAGATACAAATCTGGCTCTACGGCTGGAGTAACGAAGACGTTCCTTCCCGACGCCGTGGAGGCATACAGGCTGGTCCGAAAGCTCCGCCCGGCGGGCGTGATGACGCAAGTACTCACGGGGCACGGTGGGTTCTCAGAGTACCTGCACAGGTTCAAGTGCAAGGAGAACCCATCGTGTTTCTGTGAGCCGGGCGTGAGCCAAACAGTCGGACACGTCCTTGCCGAGTGCCCGGCCTTCGGGAAGGAGCGCTTCGAAGCGGAGATGCGGCTGAACAAGGACATCAGGGTAGACGGTTTCGCGGCGCTGCTGAGGTGTCCACGGTCGCGAAACATGTTTGTGGATTTCTGTAAAAAAGTAAGTATAACTGTTATACAGAGAAATAAAAGTTAACTTCTCACAATACCTAGTAGGTATTGTGAGAAGTTAACTAGAGCTGAAACAAAATAAAAATTAGAAAGTAAATAAGTAGATTGAAGAAGCAAAGAGCAAAATTAGTAATGGAAGTTTGAGGATAAATATGAAGAATAAATAGATAACGAATTGTAAATAAATATAATGGAATTTTTAAATGATAGATAATAGGTTCAAAATAGAAATATGAAATTATATTAGAAACTTAACGTAAAATAGAGTATAAATTAAAGATAGAAACATAAAAGGCAAAACAAAATCTCTGGCTTCGTCAGAGGACAAGTGGCGGCCCTGAAGGGGCAAAAAACAAAAAAAAAAAAAAAAACCTAACCTAACCTAACCTAACCTAACCTAACCTAACCTAACCTAACCTAACCTAACCTAACCTAACCTAACCTAACCTAACCTAACCTAACCTAACCTAACCTAACCTAACCTAACCTAACCTAACCTAACCTAACCTAACCTAACCTAACCTAACCTAACCTAACCTAACCTAACCTAACCTAACCTAACCTAACCTAACCTAACCTAACCTAACCTAACCTAACCTAACCTAACCTAACCTAACCTAACCTAACCTAACCTAACCTAACCTAACCTAACCTAACCTAACCTAACCTAACCTAACCTAACCTAACCTAACCTAACCTAACCTAACCTAACCTAACCTAACCTAACCTAACCTAACCTAACCTAACCTAACCTAACCTAACCTAACCTAACCTAACCTAACCTAACCTAACCTAACCTAACCTAACCTAACCTAACCTAACCTAACCTAACCTAACCTAACCTAACCTAACCTAACCTAACCTAACCTAACCTAACCTAACCTAACCTAACCTAACCTAACCTAACCTAACCTAACCTAACCTAACCTAACCTAACCTAACCTAACCTAACCTAACCTAACCTAACCTAACCTAACCTAACCTAACCTAACCTAACCTAACCTAACCTAACCTAACCTAACCTAACCTAACCTAACCTAACCTAACCTAACCTAACCTAACCTAACCTAACCTAACCTAACCTAACCTAACCTAACCTAACCTAACCTAACCTAACCTAACCTAACCTAACCTAACCTAACCTAACCTAACCTAACCTAACCTAACCTAACCTAACCTAACCTAACCTAACCTAACCTAACCTAACCTAACCTAACCTAACCTAACCTAACCTAACCTAACCTAACCTAACCTAACCTAACCTAACCTAACCTAACCTAACCTAACCTAACCTAACCTAACCTAACCTAACCTAACCTAACCTAACCTAACCTAACCTAACCTAACCTAACCTAACCTAACCTAACCTAACCTAACCTAACCTAACCTAACCTAACCTAACCTAACCTAACCTAACCTAACCTAACCTAACCTAACCTAACCTAACCTAACCTAACCTAACCTAACCTAACCTAACCTAACCTAACCTAACCTAACCTAACCTAACCTAACCTAACCTAACCTTTTTTTTTTTTTTTTTTTTTTTTTTTTAACGTGGTAAAATCCTTTATGGATACGCACCCCTGCCACGGGGGCAGCAGGGGGGTTATGTGGGACTCCCACCCACTAAACATCCACGGTGTTCCTCCACATCGCCTGAACGGGGGGGGCTCGGGACCGCAAGATACACGCACCGACGCCCCCTCCAGCGACTGGTCTTTTCGACCCCTCTCCTGGTACCTGGCTGAACCTGGCTTTTCTCTCCTTTCTCGGTTCCGGAACCGAGACCTGGCTTTTACAGTGCCGTCACCTTTATGGGGGGCGCGGTTCCGCATTCGCACGGTCCCGAGGGCCCCCCCAGCAACGACAAATACCTGGCATCTGGCATCTCCTGGCTTTTACAGTGCCGTCACCTTTATGGGGGGCGCGGTTCCGCATTCGCACGGTCCCGAGGGCCCCCCCAGCAACGACAAATACCTGGCATCTCCTGGCTTTTACACTACCAATCGCCGTTCCGGGCGGGCGCAGGACCGCTTTCGCACGGTCCCGTGGCCCCCCCCGGCGACTGGCAGACACCTGGCTGGATGGCTTGACACTTGGGAGGACGCTTCAGGAACACGAGAGCGTCCTACAACCACGAGGGCCATGCGTTGGCGCCGAGACCCCCGTCCCGACGCCCGCGGCCCTCTAGGGAGGCATGAGCCGTTCTTCGGCTCGCCTCCTACGGCCGGTCCTGCGGCGGCGGTGTGGGGCTGCGAGAGGATCGTCCTCCCTTGCCCGCTCCGCCGCCTCCTTCTGCGAGATGACGTTCTCGCAGAATGACACGGCCGCATGCCAAGCCAAAGAGCTGCCGACCATGGCCTTGACCAAGGAAGGCAGCGTGGGGTCTCCTCCGATAGTGGCGGCGAGGACATCGCGCTGCACCGACCACGCCGGGCACTGCTCCAGCGTATGTTGCGCGGTGTCCTCGTCGCCGCCGCACTCATGGCACCTTGGGGTCGCTTCCCTCTGCGCCACTCCGTGCAGGTACTTCCCGAAACATCCGTGTCCGGACAGTACCTGCACGAGGCGGTAGGTAAGCGCCCCGTGCTTGCGGCTCGTCCATTCCTTGAGGACCGGGCGAATGGCCTCAATGGTCAGACGCCCGGCCTCCGGCTCCGCGAGCCGCTCCTGCCACTCGACCAACGAACGTTCTTGCGCCTGCTGCCGCTCGCGCCTCGTGTCTTCGGGCGCGGCGGCCCCGCCGTCTGCTCGGGCCTCAGCACTCCGCCGATAGACGGCTGCGAGCACCTTGGCCTCGAGGTCCCAGGGTGGGGTCCCCGCCAGGACACAGGCCGCGCCGTGTGAGATGGTGCGGTATCCGCGGATCACCCTGGTCGCCATGACCCGCTGCGGTCTCCGAAGCAGGGTCATATTGCGGCGATCCAGGGCTTCCGCCCACACCGGCGCGCCGTACAGGGCCATCGACCTCACCACCCCGGTGTACAGACGACGGCAGCACGTTCGTGGTCCTCCAGTGTTCGGCAGGAGCCGGCTAAGCGCACCAGCCGCAGCGACGAGTTTGGGGGCGAGGCACTTAAAATGCGCGTGGAACTTCCACCTGCCGTCGAGTACGAGGCCGAGATATTTCATCTCGGCCCCTACCTCGACGGCAACGCCCCCTACGTCTAGCTGCGTCCCCACTGGTGGCTTCCTTCGAGGCCCGTGGAAACACAGGGCTTCAGTCTTGCTGAGAACCTAACCTAACCTAACCTAACCTAACCTAACCTAACCTAACCTAACCTAACCTAACCTAACCTAACCTAACCTAACCTAACCTAACCTAACCTAACCTAACCTAACCTAACCTAACCTAACCTAACCTAACCTAACCTAACCTAACCTAACCTAACCTAACCTAACCTAACCTAACCTAACCTAACCTAACCTAACCTAACCTAACCTAACCTAACCTAACCTAACCTAACCTAACCTAACCTAACCTAACCTAACCTAACCTAACCTAACCTAACCTAACCTAACCTAACCTAACCTAACCTAACCTAACCTAACCTAACCTAACCTAACCTAACCTAACCTAACCTAACCTAACCTAACCTTTTTTTTTTTTTTTTTTTAACGTGGTAAAATCCTTTATGGATACGCACCCCTGCCACGGGGGCAGCAGGGGGGTTATGTGGGACTCCCACCCACTAAACATCCACGGTGTTCCTCCACATCGCCTGAACGGGGGGGGCTCGGGACCGCAAGATACACGCGCCGACGCCCCCTCCAGCGACTGGTCTTTTCGACCCCTCTCCTGGTACCTGGCTGAACCTGGCTTTTCTCTCCTTTCTCGGTTCCGGAACCGAGACCTGGCTTTTACAGTGCCGTCACCTTTATGGGGGGCGCGGTTCCGCATTCGCACGGTCCCGAGGGCCCCCCCAGCAACGACAAATACCTGGCATCTCCTGGCTTTTACACTACCAATCGCCGTTCCGGGCGGGCGCAGGACCGCTTTCGCACGGTCCCATGGCCCCCCCCGACGACTGGCAGACACCTGGCTGGATGGCTTGACACTTGGGAGGACGCTTCAGGAACACGAGAGCGTCCTACAACCGCGAGGGCCATGCGTTGGCGCCGAGACCCCCGTCCCGACGCCCGCGGCCCTCTAGGGAGGCATGAGCCGTTCCTCGGCTCGCCTCCTACGACCGGTCCTGCGGCGGCGGTGTGGGGCTGCGAGAGGATCGTCCTCCCTTGCCCGCTCCGCCGCCTCCTTCTGCGAGATGACGTTCTCGCAGAATGACACGGCCGCATGCCAAGCCAAAGTGCTGCCGACCATGGCCTTGACCAAGGAAGGCAGGGTGGGGTCTCCTCCGATAGTGGCGGCGAGGACATCGCGCTGCACCGACCACGCCGGGCACTGCTCCAGCGTATGTTGCGCGGTGTCCTCGTCGCCGCCGCACTCATGGCACCTTGGGGTCGCTTCCCTCTGCGCCACTCCGTGCAGGTACTTCCCGAAACATCCGTGTCCGGACAGTACCTGCACGAGGCGGTAGGTAAGCGCCCCGTGCTTGCGGCTCGTCCATTCCTTGAGGACCGGGCGAATGGCCTCAATGGTCAGACGCCCAGCCTCCGGCTCCGCGAGCCGCTCCTGCCACTCGACCAACGAACGTTCCTGCGCCTGCTGCCGCTCGCGCCTCGCGTCTTCGGGCGCGGCGGCCCCGCCGTCTGCTCGGGCCTCAGCACTCCGCCGATAAACGGCTGCGAGCACTTTGGCCTCGAGGTCCCAGGGTGGGGTCCCCGCCAGGACACAGGCCGCGCCGTGTGAGATGGTGCGGTATCCGCGGATCACCCTGGTCGCCATGACCCGCTGCGGTCTCCGGAGCAGGGTCATATTGCGGCGATCCAGGGCTTCCGCCCACACCGGCGCGCCGTACAGGGCCATCGACCTCACCACCCCGGTGTACAGACGACGGCAGCACGTTCGTGGTCCTCCAGTGTTCGGCAGGAGCCGGCTAAGCGCACCAGCCGCAGCGACGAGTTTGGGGGCGAGGCGCTTAAAGTGCGCGTGGAACTTCCACCTGCCGTCGAGTACGAGGCCGAGATATTTCATCTCGGTCCCTACCTCGACGGCAACGCCCCCTACGTCCAGCTGCGCCCCCGCTGGTGGCTTCCTTCGAGGCCCGTGGAAACACAGGGCTTCTGTCTTGCTGAGGGCTACCTTTAGGCCCAACTGCCGGATCCGGTCTATGACGATCGCCACTCCGGTCTCCGACAGAAGGGTCGCCTCGGCATAGTTCGCCGCTCTTGCTGTGACAAGAGTGTCGTCTGCGTAGCACACCACGTCGACTCCGGCCGGAAGAGCGCCACGCAGCGCCCAGTCATATCCGATGTTCCACAGGAGCGGGCCAAGCACCGATCCCTGTGGAACACCGCATGCGACGCGCTGACGTAGAAGCTCACCGGCCCCGTCTACGCACACGACACTCCTGCCCAGCAGGTAGTCCTCGAGGACTCGTCGGAGGTACTCCGGAACCCGATGGTACCGGAGCGCCTCAGCCACGCAGCTGAAGGGCAGGGTGTTGAACGCGTTGGAGATGTCGAGGGACACCGCCAACACCACCCCGCCCTCTGCGACAGCTGCTTGCGAGAGGGACTTCACGCGCATCACGGCGTCGACCGTGGAGCGTCCCTCTCGGAAGCCGTATTGGCTGGTGGCCAGATCGGGCCCCATCGTGCGTAAGTGGTCTGTGATGCGGGCAGCTATTATACGCTCGAATAGCTTGCCCGCCTCATCCAGCAGCACGATGGGCCGCATCGCTGACGACGAGCCCGGAGGACGTCCCTCCTTCGGCAGCAAGACTAGCAAGCCCTGCTTCCATATCGAGGGGAACTGTCCACGCGCAAGACACGCGTCGAGCAGTCCCCTGAATCGGGCCTCTAGCGTGTCCAGGGCCTTGACCAACGCGCGGCCTGGAACCCCGTCGGGCCCTGGTGCGGTCTTTTTGGCGCGGAGCCGTAGGATCGCCGCCCCCATTTCGCCATCCGAAATGGGGGGTACGGGGGCGGCGTCCGTGTCACGTCCGGTGAGTGGCGGCGCCATCCCCGGCGGCTGAAAGTCAGCACTGGCGGGGAATAGCGCCGCGACGACTTCCTTGAGGAGGCGGGGCTGGAGAGACTCGGTGAGTGGGGCGGCCCGCTCGCGCATCTGCTTCCGCGCGTGGCGGTAGGGGCGACCCCACGGATCCCGGTTCAGCTCATCCAGCATCTCTTCCCGGCCTCGGGTCTTGGCTTGTGCGATGGCCAGCTGCAGAGTCTTCTTACAAGACGTGTAAGCATCGTACAGCTGGCCCTCGCTTGCCTCGTCGCGCGCGCGCCGCCTGCGACACCTCTGGTACTCGCGGCGCGCTTCGGCGCAGTCCCTACGGAGGTCTGCGATCTCCGCCGACCACCAGTACACCTCTCTACGTGGTGGCCGGCGCCGTGCGCGCGGCATTGCCGCGTCGCATACCTCCGTCATAGTCTCCTGGAACCACGCCGCTTGGTCTTCCACGTCGTCTGTGCGCGACTGAGGCTGGCACCAAGACCTTACAATGGCCGCCTCCTCAAGCAAGTCGTTGTCCAATTTAGCCAGCGCCCACCTTGGGAACGGTGACCGTCGTCCGCCGGTTCGACGGCTTCTTGCCTCCGTCGTGGGGGAGACGCTGAACCGGATATAACGGTGATCCGACAGCGTCTCGACCCCATCGAGGACCCGCCAGCCCTGGACTCGCGTCGCGACAGCAGGAGATGCAAACGAGATGTCCACGATTGACTCTCCCTGCTGCCGCACGCAGGTGCTGACAGAGCCCCGATTTAGGACGGAGACTCCGATGAGAGCCGCCCATTCCTCGAGGGTTTCGCCGCGAGCGTCCGTGGCCGGACAGCCCCACACCGTTGACTTGGCGTTGAAGTCTCCCAGGACGAATACCGGCAGCGGTGAAGCTCGTCTCACCGCCGCCCCAACCTCGTCCAGGAAGGCTTCAAACTCGATGAGGGGTCTGTTGGGGGAGAAGTACACGCCGATGAAGGCGAATCCCCCCCAGGCCACGACGACGAAACCCTGGCCCCTCTCCTTGAGGGTGAGGTCCCCTGCGCTTGCGATGGCAACGGTTCCCGTAGCATCGCCCGCCCAGTTTGACCTGGACGGAACGAAGTAGGGTTCCGCCACCACCGCAATGTCCACCGACCACTCCAGCAGGGACTGCAGGAAAAGATCCTGAGCCCGAGCAGAGTGGTTGAGGTTCCCCTGCAGGACCTTCGTAGGGCGACTAGGGGCCATCGGCGGTCACCGTCCCCTGACCAGCTGGCTGAGCTGGTTTAGCAGCGACGGGGGCTATACCCCCCGTGGGCGCTGGCTTACGGCGATTGCCCGGCTTGACCGGCGTGGCTCTGCAGGCCTTGCTGCCCGCCACATGGTCCGCCGGTCTGCCCGCTTCGGCACATAGGGCGCAGTGCGGTGCTGCCGAGCACTCGCGCGCCTTATGGCCGGGCTCACCGCAGCGGTAGCAAAGTTCGCTGCGGTCAACAGAGGAGGAGCACTGTGGTGCCACGTGCCCGTTCCGGTGGCACCGGAAGCAGCGGGTGGGCTTGCGCTGCAGGAGTGTAACCCTTGCGCTCACCCAACCCACTAACAACCGGCCCGCTGTCGTCAGTGCTTTCGCAGTGACGATCGGGCAACTCACCCACAGTGCTCCTAGGCCCGAGGGGGTCGCACGGACTTCTCCGGTCTTGATGACCCCCTCTGCACAGCCTGTTGCACGGGCAATCGCCGCAGTCACATTACTGGCAGACACTGAGTCGTCCAGCCCGGAGATGCGCAGCTCAGCGCGCCTCTCGGGTCTGGACACCCGAACGTCATCGGCGCTCAGTGTCTGCCTTATCTTCTCTGCTAGGGCCTCTGCCCAACCTAACCTAACCTAACCTTTTTTTTTTTTTTTTTAACGTGGTAAAATCCTTTATGGATACGCACCCCTGCCACGGGGGCAGCAGGGGGGTTATGTGGGACTCCCACCCACTAAACATCCACGGTGTTCCTCCACATCGCCTGAACGGGGGGGGCTCGGGACCGCAAGATACACGCACCGACGCCCCCTCCAGCGACTGGTCTTTTCGACCCCTCTCCTGGTACCTGGCTGAACCTGGCTTTTCTCTCCTTTCTCGGTTCCGGAACCGAGACCTGGCTTTTACAGTGCCGTCACCTTTATGGGGGGCGCGGTTCCGCATTCGCACGGTCAACCTAACCTAACCTTTTTTTTTTTTTTTTTTTTTTTAACGTGGTAAAATCCTTTATGGATACGCACCCCTGCCACGGGGGCAGCAGGGGGGTTATGTGGGACTCCCACCCACTAAACATCCACGGTGTTCCTCCACATCGCCTGAACGGGGGGGGCTCGGGACCGCAAGATACACGCGCCGACGCCCCCTCCAGCGACTGGTCTTTTCGACCCCTCTCCTGGTACCTGGCTGAACCTGGCTTTTCTCTCCTTTCTCGGTTCCGGAACCGAGACCTGGCTTTTACAGTGCCGTCACCTTTATGGGGGGCGCGGTTCCGCATTCGCACGGTCCCGAGGGCCCCCCCAGCAACGACAAATACCTGGCATCTCCTGGCTTTTACACTACCAATCGCCGTTCCGGGCGGGCGCAGGACCGCTTTCGCACGGTCCCATGGCCCCCCCCGACGACTGGCAGACACCTGGCTGGATGGCTTGACACTTGGGAGGACGCTTCAGGAACACGAGAGCGTCCTACAACCGCGAGGGCCATGCGTTGGCGCCGAGACCCCCGTCCCGACGCCCGCGGCCCTCTAGGGAGGCATGAGCCGTTCCTCGGCTCGCCTCCTACGACCGGTCCTGCGGCGGCGGTGTGGGGCTGCGAGAGGATCGTCCTCCCTTGCCCGCTCCGCCGCCTCCTTCTGCGAGATGACGTTCTCGCAGAATGACACGGCCGCATGCCAAGCCAAAGTGCTGCCGACCATGGCCTTGACCAAGGAAGGCAGGGTGGGGTCTCCTCCGATAGTGGCGGCGAGGACATCGCGCTGCACCGACCACGCCGGGCACTGCTCCAGCGTATGTTGCGCGGTGTCCTCGTCGCCGCCGCACTCATGGCACCTTGGGGTCGCTTCCCTCTGCGCCACTCCGTGCAGGTACTTCCCGAAACATCCGTGTCCGGACAGTACCTGCACGAGGCGGTAGGTAAGCGCCCCGTGCTTGCGGCTCGTCCATTCCTTGAGGACCGGGCGAATGGCCTCAATGGTCAGACGCCCAGCCTCCGGCTCCGCGAGCCGCTCCTGCCACTCGACCAACGAACGTTCCTGCGCCTGCTGCCGCTCGCGCCTCGCGTCTTCGGGCGCGGCGGCCCCGCCGTCTGCTCGGGCCTCAGCACTCCGCCGATAAACGGCTGCGAGCACTTTGGCCTCGAGGTCCCAGGGTGGGGTCCCCGCCAGGACACAGGCCGCGCCGTGTGAGATGGTGCGGTATCCGCGGATCACCCTGGTCGCCATGACCCGCTGCGGTCTCCGGAGCAGGGTCATATTGCGGCGATCCAGGGCTTCCGCCCACACCGGCGCGCCGTACAGGGCCATCGACCTCACCACCCCGGTGTACAGACGACGGCAGCACGTTCGTGGTCCTCCAGTGTTCGGCAGGAGCCGGCTAAGCGCACCAGCCGCAGCGACGAGTTTGGGGGCGAGGCGCTTAAAGTGCGCGTGGAACTTCCACCTGCCGTCGAGTACGAGGCCGAGATATTTCATCTCGGTCCCTACCTCGACGGCAACGCCCCCTACGTCCAGCTGCGCCCCCGCTGGTGGCTTCCTTCGAGGCCCGTGGAAACACAGGGCTTCTGTCTTGCTGAGGGCTACCTTTAGGCCCAACTGCCGGATCCGGTCTATGACGATCGCCACTCCGGTCTCCGACAGAAGGGTCGCCTCGGCATAGTTCGCCGCTCTTGCTGTGACAAGAGTGTCGTCTGCGTAGCACACCACGTCGACTCCGGCCGGAAGAGCGCCACGCAGCGCCCAGTCATATCCGATGTTCCACAGGAGCGGGCCAAGCACCGATCCCTGTGGAACACCGCATGCGACGCGCTGACGTAGAAGCTCACCGGCCCCGTCTACGCACACGACACTCCTGCCCAGCAGGTAGTCCTCGAGGACTCGTCGGAGGTACTCCGGAACCCGATGGTACCGGAGCGCCTCAGCCACGCAGCTGAAGGGCAGGGTGTTGAACGCGTTGGAGATGTCGAGGGACACCGCCAACACCACCCCGCCCTCTGCGACAGCTGCTTGCGAGAGGGACTTCACGCGCATCACGGCGTCGACCGTGGAGCGTCCCTCTCGGAAGCCGTATTGGCTGGTGGCCAGATCGGGCCCCATCGTGCGTAAGTGGTCTGTGATGCGGGCAGCTATTATACGCTCGAATAGCTTGCCCGCCTCATCCAGCAGCACGATGGGCCGCATCGCTGACGACGAGCCCGGAGGACGTCCCTCCTTCGGCAGCAAGACTAGCAAGCCCTGCTTCCATATCGAGGGGAACTGTCCACGCGCAAGACACGCGTCGAGCAGTCCCCTGAATCGGGCCTCTAGCGTGTCCAGGGCCTTGACCAACGCGCGGCCTGGAACCCCGTCGGGCCCTGGTGCGGTCTTTTTGGCGCGGAGCCGTAGGATCGCCGCCCCCATTTCGCCATCCGAAATGGGGGGTACGGGGGCGGCGTCCGTGTCACGTCCGGTGAGTGGCGGCGCCATCCCCGGCGGCTGAAAGTCAGCACTGGCGGGGAATAGCGCCGCGACGACTTCCTTGAGGAGGCGGGGCTGGAGAGACTCGGTGAGTGGGGCGGCCCGCTCGCGCATCTGCTTCCGCGCGTGGCGGTAGGGGCGACCCCACGGATCCCGGTTCAGCTCATCCAGCATCTCTTCCCGGCCTCGGGTCTTGGCTTGTGCGATGGCCAGCTGCAGAGTCTTCTTACAAGACGTGTAAGCATCGTACAGCTGGCCCTCGCTTGCCTCGTCGCGCGCGCGCCGCCTGCGACACCTCTGGTACTCGCGGCGCGCTTCGGCGCAGTCCCTACGGAGGTCTGCGATCTCCGCCGACCACCAGTACACCTCTCTACGTGGTGGCCGGCGCCGTGCGCGCGGCATTGCCGCGTCGCATACCTCCGTCATAGTCTCCTGGAACCACGCCGCTTGGTCTTCCACGTCGTCTGTGCGCGACTGAGGCTGGCACCAAGACCTTACAATGGCCGCCTCCTCAAGCAAGTCGTTGTCCAATTTAGCCAGCGCCCACCTTGGGAACGGTGACCGTCGTCCGCCGGTTCGACGGCTTCTTGCCTCCGTCGTGGGGGAGACGCTGAACCGGATATAACGGTGATCCGACAGCGTCTCGACCCCATCGAGGACCCGCCAGCCCTGGACTCGCGTCGCGACAGCAGGAGATGCAAACGAGATGTCCACGATTGACTCTCCCTGCTGCCGCACGCAGGTGCTGACAGAGCCCCGATTTAGGACGGAGACTCCGATGAGAGCCGCCCATTCCTCGAGGGTTTCGCCGCGAGCGTCCGTGGCCGGACAGCCCCACACCGTTGACTTGGCGTTGAAGTCTCCCAGGACGAATACCGGCAGCGGTGAAGCTCGTCTCACCGCCGCCCCAACCTCGTCCAGGAAGGCTTCAAACTCGATGAGGGGTCTGTTGGGGGAGAAGTACACGCCGATGAAGGCGAATCCCCCCCAGGCCACGACGACGAAACCCTGGCCCCTCTCCTTGAGGGTGAGGTCCCCTGCGCTTGCGATGGCAACGGTTCCCGTAGCATCGCCCGCCCAGTTTGACCTGGACGGAACGAAGTAGGGTTCCGCCACCACCGCAATGTCCACCGACCACTCCAGCAGGGACTGCAGGAAAAGATCCTGAGCCCGAGCAGAGTGGTTGAGGTTCCCCTGCAGGACCTTCGTAGGGCGACTAGGGGCCATCGGCGGTCACCGTCCCCTGACCAGCTGGCTGAGCTGGTTTAGCAGCGACGGGGGCTATACCCCCCGTGGGCGCTGGCTTACGGCGATTGCCCGGCTTGACCGGCGTGGCTCTGCAGGCCTTGCTGCCCGCCACATGGTCCGCCGGTCTGCCCGCTTCGGCACATAGGGCGCAGTGCGGTGCTGCCGAGCACTCGCGCGCCTTATGGCCGGGCTCACCGCAGCGGTAGCAAAGTTCGCTGCGGTCAACAGAGGAGGAGCACTGTGGTGCCACGTGCCCGTTCCGGTGGCACCGGAAGCAGCGGGTGGGCTTGCGCTGCAGGAGTGTAACCCTTGCGCTCACCCAACCCACTAACAACCGGCCCGCTGTCGTCAGTGCTTTCGCAGTGACGATCGGGCAGCTCACCCACAGTGCTCCTAGGCCCGAGGGGGTCGCACGGACTTCTCCGGTCTTGATGACCCCCTCTGCACAGCCTGTTGCACGGGCAATCGCCGCAGTCACATTACTGGCAGACACTGAGTCGTCCAGCCCGGAGATGCGCAGCTCAGCGCGCCTCTCGGGTCTGGACTCAGCGCGCCTCTCGGGTCTGGACACCCGAACGTCATCGGCGCTCAGTGTCTGCCTTATCTTCTCTGCTAGGGCCTCTGCCCTTTGGTCATTCGCCGACCCCGCCACTTCAAATATTCGGGCCCCCGTTGCCGCCTTCCTAATGCGGATGTGAGGGATCCCTATATCAGGGAGGGAGATCTTTTCCCTGAGGTCGGCGATGACCGAGGCGTACTTGAGCCCTCTCTGCTCTGCAGCGGGCTGCAGCGTTATCACCACTGCAGCCGTCTTGGGAGCGCGTAGCTTAGCCTCTCTTGGTTGAGTTACCTTTCCTTTCCTAATGGGTTTGGGTGGGTTTGGGAGAAGAGGCGCTTTCAGGGTCTTCTCTTTCGTTCCTTGTTTTCTGCCCCCCGTCCTCCCTACCACTCTGGCCCAGGTTTCGACTGGGGTCGAAGCCGCTTGAGCTACCGAAGGGCGCTCAGTTGTAGCACCAGGTAGCTGTTGGCCTGGTGCTACTCCTCGCCTACGCCTGCGGCGCCTGCCACGCTTAGCCGGCTCGACCCCGGATGTTCTGGCCTCAGGCGCCATATGTGTGGGCCTGGCTTCTTTTCTGCGCTCCCCTTGAGAGGGGCAGAGGCGCTTCTCCAACTCCTCGAATTTTTGTTGCATGGCCGCCATCACTGTGGCGGCCACGTCCTGCTGAGATGGTGGCGGAGTTACACGTGCAGGTGTAGTCTGCTGCGGCCTGGTGTTCTCCACTCTCAATGTAGCCACTTCGGCGCGCAGGAGGTCGTTGTCCGCCCGCAGAGCAGCTATTTGAGCTACCTCCGCTCGCAGGCGTTCCACCTCCGCCTGTAACTTCCTCGTCTCGAGAGTGGCGGTGCTTTCAAAGAGCTTACCGCTCGCCACCTCGATTGCTGCCGCAGCAGACTTAAGGGCCCGAACGCAGGTGCCCTTCAGGCGTCCTGACTTGGCAGCAACCTCACAGATCTTCCTCGCCTCTGTGACTATTACGTCTCTGTAGGCTGCTGCCGTCGGGTCTCTCAGCCGGATCTCCTCTTCGATGCTCCGCCTTCTGCGCTCTTCCTCCGCCTTGCGGTTGTCTTGCACCGCAGGCGACGGGGACCCATTACTGTCGCTGCGGATGAAAGAGCAGCGCCTGGCCACACGTTCCGACGCCGCAGACGCGAATGAGGAGTCACTGTCGCCGTGCTCCTGGACTTCTGGCCGCAGCGTCACATCGGCCGGCTGGGATTTGGCCGCGAATCGCCCTCGCCCATCTCTCGCTGGCTTGGGTCGGTTTCGAGCCGCCAGTGCCCGACGATTGATAGGGGGCGCCGGTTCGCACGTCACCACTTCCGATCCGGGCAAGTCGTCGCCCGAGGAAGGGCACGTCGATCGACGGCCTCCTGTTTCGTCGCAAGCCCAGAACCTCTGAGCCTTATCTCTGGAGAGACTCTCTCCTGAGGTTTCAGTGTCCGTGAATGAATTGCCGGGTCGTTGTTCACGGGGGTCAGCGGCATGCTGACCTCCGACGCATGTTGTGCCCCCCCCAGATACTGTGGGGCAGCCCGAAGCCGAGGCTTCGGGGCGGGATTTACCCGCCTGGAGATTTGTCTTCAATATGCGTGTCGTCATTTTGTTTGTGTTTCCTCCTCCTCGTCGTTGTGTAACAGTAAAGTGGTTTTTGCATGTGAAGTATGTGAGTGTGTGAACGTGAGGGTGTGTGATGTGTAGTGTATCTGTAGAGTGTGGGTGGTGTGTG